>JAAGEH010002528.1:9522180-9597456 GCA_011751065.1 Lasiurus cinereus
GAAAATTTCAGCACAATGTTGTTTGGAAGAAGAAGGAAGCATTGATTTTAGTTAACGAATGAGTTTCAGCTTTTTGCAACACAGGATTCTTGGTATGGGAGATGTTTTCTTTATAGAAACAAATGGTTCGAACGTTGCCTTAAAATGACCAGCACGCCAGAAATGCAGTCCAGTGTCTGCAGAGGTCATTTTCGCTTCTGATTTTCGGTCCGAATCTGTGCCCTCACGTAGCACAGCTGAACTGTGACTGACACGGAGAAGCCACAAGGTGAGGGAGTAGAGATGAGGGAGCTATCACCAGCTTTGAAAATCAATACCAATGAGTGTGATTTTCAGATTCCCAGCCTTGACCAATTGTTGTGCAAGTGCTAATAAGTAGTGAAAGTGATTAAAACAAAACAAAACAAAAAAAAAAACCAGCATGGCCTGAAGTCAAACGAAAAGGTCATTGCTTGCTGTCTTATTTTTCTTCTGAATCACCCGAGGAGGCCCAGTACCTATGTGGTGAGCAAAATGCGCTGTGTTTGGGCTGCTGCCATGGTCCTTTGCCCTGCCATCTGTGTTACGAGGACAGACTGGATGAGGGTGCCATTGCTTTCACAGTGCCCTGATCAGATAATTTATGGGTGGTCACACTTCTGTACTTTTTGAAGAATCTGGAAGCCACCTGAGAGTGTTTTTGTTTTTTTTTTAAGTTTGATCATCTGGTGGAACTTAAAGAAAAGTGTACTGTTCTGATAATGACTTTTATTTTCTAATTCTATTGATGTTTCTAACTGTCTATCCCTCTCCTTTCCTCTCTGTAAAAAATCAATGAAATATATTTTTAAAAAGTTTAATTCATTTTTTTATTGTGCATGAATATATCTTGTTGTTTACTCATTGTTTTCTTGAGATGTTCTCATGTCAGACTATGTTTCTCTGTGTATTCTCTATATTCTAATTATAAATAGTGAAGTAGACTAATTATTAGTTAGCTATGCTAAGTACTTGACACTAGAATTGCAGAATTGTAGTGAATGAAGCACTGCAGGAAGGCATTTCTCAAAGAGGCAATCCAAGATAATTCTAGGTTGCCTGATATGCGGCTTTCCCCCACTTTATTATTTCGATACCCAGTGATAGAGGCTCTGCCTTCTTCAACACACAGCTTCTAATCCCACCCGCGCTTCCATGTCAAGCCAGGGAAGAGAAAGAGCTGAGGAGGAGCTGAGCAAAGGGAGGGAGGACTCATGAGTCACTAAGAACCAGATTGGGAAGGGGCACATGATGGTCTGCTCACACAGTATCAAATATCATGGGACCAAGCCTAAGACCAAGAGCAATGGGAACATGTGGTGTACCTCTGAGGCTAGGGAAAGAGGAAATGAGTTGTGGTGAGCAGCTAGCTGTCTCTGGCATAAAGGATATGCCAAGACGTGGGGCAGAATGTGATGGAATGTGGAACATTTCCCATAGTCTGATTTTACTCTCTCTCATAAGCTTGTGTTTCTTATTTGATTACATTTTTATTATTTGTTTTTCTACATAAAAATCAGAATAGTTTTTGTTACTGACCCCCCCCAAAAAAAAGTTTCCTTTAGGTAACATTTTTATGCACAGAACAGAAAACAAAGCCATGTTCTTATGGTTAATTAATAATAATGCAATGTATTCTTAGTGGCGCATTTGTGAACCAGGATCTACTTTATCCTACATTAAAAAAAAAATCAATGCACGCGCTAAAGAGATATTTCTCTTGCGCCAGTGGCTTCATAAATCTATGCAGTTTGACACAGCCATTTACAGAGTTTGGCCAATTGAAAACACATTATCTGAATTTCTTTCATGTTGCTTCCCCTCCATTTCTAGCTTAGCACTCTGAAAGCTCATTTTTTTTCCCACACATAATTGCAATTTTATAAGAAATTCACCAATGAAAGTTATTATACATTCGGAAGAATACTTCAGAGCCTATTTACAAACCGGCCAGGAAGTATGTACATTTCATGCATGGAAAAGCATAAATAAAATTCATTTTTAATCATGTAATTGTACTGTCATTTGTTTCCATGTAATTGCTGAGGAACTACATTTCTATTCACACCCTGGGTCCACTTTTGGAATAAAGCAAATGTAGTGTGAAAATGTCAGTGGCAGAGCTTTGAATTACTGCTTTTAAGTGCTATCCTTTTTTGGTGTTTGATCAAGTGTAAGAACTATCTCATGAAATAACATTGATGCTTAGCCTGGGTTTAGAAGTAGAGACTCAATTAAACAAATAAATATACTGAAATATTTATTTCACATAAGGTGCCTGTAACAGGAAATGATTGAAAAATAGGAAGTTGTCCAATAGTTATTATTTCCTTTAGCTTTCTGAGTGGAAAGTGTGGGTGTTTCTGGGGGTGTAGAGGGGCGAGAAGATGGTGAATGTATGTCTGTTGAGTGTTCTGTGTTGGAGAGGCTAAAGAATTCGCCTTAGCTTGTAACACTCCCACTTTATAGGTCAGTTAGTGTTCTGAGCCACAGATTCTTCTATACCAAGGAGAGAATAATAGTGTAAAAGTCACAAGGTTACACAAATAACTTATTTTTTTTTAAATGTAAGTAAAATCAAGCCCACTTCCTGACACTTGATCAGTTTCCATATATATTACTTCCCTTACCGAATATCACAGTCACACCTACATAGGCAGAGCCAGGGACAGGATCTGAACTTGACTTTCCTGATCCCTAACCCGGTGTGTTTACGTTTTGTAATAAGCAACTATTATTTTAGAAAGTCCAAAGTGTGCTAGTATGCTTGATTATGTGCATTTGCGTGGGATGAGTGTTCAAAATGATCCTCAACCAAAACCACAAAAAGAAGAAAAAGCAAACATATGCCAAGGCAGTAACAGCAGCCAAGGGTTCAAAGAGAAAGTAGTAGAAAAAAACAGTACTGTGTAAAAGGAGAGAGGGGGGTTAATTTTAGTTGGTTTGGCTCCGTGGATAGAGTGTCAGCCTGTGGACTGAAGGGTTCCAGGTTCAATTCCAGTCAACGGCTCCTCCCTCGGTTACAGCCTCTATGTCTGACCCTGGTAGGGCATATGCAGGAGGCATCTCTCTCAGAGGGATGTTTCTCTCTCTGTCCCTCCCCTTCCCTTCCACTCTCAATGAAAATCAACAGAAAAATGTCCTCAGATGAGGATTAACAGAAGAAGAAGGAGAAGGAGGAAAAGAAGAGGAGGAGGAGGAAGAGGAGGAGGAGGAGGAGGAGGAAGAGGAGAAAGAGAAGGAGGAGGAGGAGAAAGAAGAAGAGAGTTGTATCAGATGTGGAATAAAGCTACTACTATTCTCCTTTTTGTGCTTCTTTTAAAAAAATGTTGTCAACATCCACAGGGCTTGGTATTTTCAAGCAAAGTGTCTCATTTCCATTAACAAGGAAACCTCCTAATTCACAAATATACTCAGTGGGTGAGGTGTGTTAATAGCACTCTTAGCAACCGATAATGTGGTGCAGTTAATGTATCTCAGCTTGAATTAACTTTACCACAAGCCATTGTTTCCTTTTTTATTTAGCACAGAAGCCTGTGGAAAAAATCTCTTAGAATCTCACAAGGGGATTTCAATTAACATTACTCACTACTGTACAGCAACATAAAAATGGAGGCCATTTTAACCTTTCTTGAGTTTCCTGCTGATCAATTCAATGCTTTCCGTTACTTTAACTCCGGTTAACATAAACTCAACTTCATCATTCAGAAAATACCTTTTCACATAGTGGGCAGAGTGTGGCTGCCGATGGGATGTCAGAGTAGGTTAAAGAGACAAAAAGAGTCTTGCATATAATGTGGAGGCTTGTCCTTTGTGTAACATCACTTAATGTGGTGCATTTAAATCCCAGGAGCTTCTATTACTGGAAATGACTCTTTTTGTTCCACTACTCTCCTCTGCCCCTATCTACCCCAATTAGATATTCCTATAATAGGAGCATCCTTCACCTTGAAAATCCTATATTTTTATCATCAAAAGGTAGTAAGGCCCTAGGCGGCGTGGCTCAGTGGATAGTGTCGGCCTGTAGACCAACAGATCCCAGGTTTAATTCTGGTCAAGGGCATGTACCTGGGTTGCAGGCTCCTCCCCTGCCTGGCCCTGGTCAAGGTGCGTCAAGAGGCAACCAATCTCTGTGTTTCTTACACATCGATGTTTCTCTCTGTCTTTCCCTGTCTTTCCCACTTTCTCTAAAAATCAATGGAAAAATATCCTTGGGTGAATTTTTTTTTAAAAAAAGAAGTAGTAAGAACTTTAATTACCAGAACACTTTATTATATATTTACTTGAATGCACAATTATTTATTCTCTCTGAAATAATGTTACAGGCAAGCAAAATAATTTATTGGTGCTAAAAGGCTATGATGTGCCCGTGATATCTCCCTTCTACTTCACGGCCTATATTCTGTCACATGGTGTGTACTGTTCATATTATTCCTCAAATAGTGTTACTTTTCTCATCCCCAAGATCACCATTGAACTCAGAGAAGACAGACCTCCAACTTGTCGCGCAGAAAACACCTCCATTTTCCCTTTGCACTACAACAAAAGGTGTCCTCAAATACATCTCTCCTCACGACATTTGCTTCATTGAAATATTTCCATGGCCTTCTGAACCCCTTAGGTTCAAGACCAATATCCTTGCAGAAAATCTCACAGAACTCAACCCTTCCTTAAATCTCTTGTCAGGTGCCTCACCCTGCTCTTTGATCTCTGGGCTCCAATGACATTGACCTTTTAGTTTATTGACTATGCCAAGCCTTAATAATAAATGTGTTTTGTATTAACAGTAAACAGTTTGATCATTTTATTGAAATACTAGAGGCCTGGTGCATGGGGTCCCTCAGCCTGGTCTGTGGGCAAAAATGTGGCTCACGGACATCCCCTGAGGGATCTCGATTGCAAGAGGGCACAGGCCAGGTTGAGGGACCCCATTGTTGTACAGTTGGGGCCAGGGAAGGATGTGGGTGGTTGGCCAAGCAAGTAAGTGATTTATTTCATATGTTTATATAAGCCAAGCACATCCACATTTTAAAGATCATAATGTGTTTTACAGAAACCTCATTTATAGTCCAGGTCTCTGTAATATCTCTATGAACTAATAATTAGATGGACTCAATCTTCGGGGCATATTTTTGTCGGCATTCTTAATACTTCTAACTATAGGATTAAGGAATAGTGATTTAGGTAGACTTAGCTTTTACAGAGTAATGATTGAGAAAATAAATATTTATTCTGAATTTTGAATTTTGGAGGTTTTGTGAATGATAGGATACCTCTGTGTATTGCTTTGTTTAGTCATGACAAACGAATGGTTCCCAGTATCTGTGCCATATGCTTTCTTGCAAACTATGACTCATCCATTTTTAATATATTAATTGGCTTATATAAGTATTTCTTGAATGTTTCATACTCTTAATATGTTGCTAGTCCTGAAAGTGCAGTCAGACAGTATAGTAGGGCAAAAAATACTAAAAATTATATCAACGTACAGTTTATAGGTAATTGGCTGTTAAATGATGAATCAATAATCCCCTAGTATTTGTTCAGCTGAGAAACTATCAAGACATGTCATATAACTGCACAAAATGTGATTAATTTTACTTTAGTTTGTGGTGTTTGTTGTGTGTGTGTGTGTGTGTGTGTGTGTTCCCTTTGAAAACTAATGCACAGTGCCTGTTTTCCCTGGAAGAAGTCAAATATATCACATTTTTCATCAGAGCAGTGTGCAACCAGATTCAGACAGAGGAGAAAAGGGCATGAGGGTATGGAAAAGCCGCAGGGTTAAGCACACAAACTCACACATTCCCAGGACTAACAAGAAAGCAGAGATTCAGCATGTTGCAGAGCATGTGGGAGAGAAAGAAGCCCGGGCCTCTGTGGTCTTCATGTTAAAAGGACACCCCTCCTTGGGAATCAGAAGTCACCCAGGCCTGGACTCCACTTGCTGGCCTTTGACCTCGCATGTCCAATTTAATCTCTCTGGGAGTCACTTTTTTTCCCCCAGAAAATATGTGAAAGAGTAGTACCAGCTTCATAAGATGATTATGGGAATTAAGTGAGATTTTTCACATAACATTTTTTCCTAGTTCCAAGCACAAAGTAAATGCTCAGCAAAAAAGACTTCTATTATACTATAATTAATTCAAATAATAGAAGATGTAGATTCTATAATATGGGTATTATACAGTCAATAGATACTTCTAACACATTTCAAATAAAATATTTTAATAATTATTTAACATTTTTCACAGAAAATACTGGGAAGTATATATATATATATATACACACACACATATATAAATAATATATATAAGTATGTGCTGAAAACATTATTACTTTTTCTTTTCTATTTCATTTATACCACTAATGAGATCAAATACTTACCTTTTCTGTTTCTTTTCCTTTCTTTCTTGCTTTCTCTCTTATTTTGCCTACAATAAAAAAGTGTGGCTCTCCTTTTTTTATTGTTGTATCTTTTTATTTTTTCTAAGTATCATAATCTTATCTAGTGATATATGACATAACAATAATATTTAAGAAATTATAAAATAGTACAATTTCTAGCCTCTCCTAGGGTATTTTTTATGGGTAACTGATTTTTATTCAAATTAAATAATCTATATGTCAATCATTGGTATTTTTGTTCCTGAGTTAGTATTTCTTTAGGATGGAAAGAGATACACACTGTGGGTGCTTAACTTAGGGCTGACGCAACCAATGTACCTGGTGCCCCTGCTGGAGCGGTTAACTAGGTCAAGGATGAGCATGTCACCCAAGCCAGCCCTATGAGAGGAAGACTTTGGATTGTGTATATGGTGATGAAGATAAACTAGATCTTTATTTGGAGAGTGTGGTGATAAGAGGTGAAATGGTAGCACATAAAGACATTTGCAAGTATTAGAATAGAGTCTGGAGCCACCAATGTGATGACCTTCTTACACATGGGAAAGAGGCTCATAGCACTAACAGTCAAATGGGGAATGTAGGACCGGCTGAGCAAGGCTCACTTGGAGATAGCCCCATGTGTGGAGTAAGATACACCTAATTGAATACACTGCATTTTCTGGGTTTAGATTAGTTTCAGTTAGGTTTTCTAAATTTCACAGTGCAAAGGTCCTAGCAGACATGGTCATTTATGTGTTTTAACCTATGTAGACCTTTCTGTCTGAAAGAGAATATAAACATCTAAAATCATTTCAAAATATTTGACTTGCATTCTACTTCTGCTATGTGCTACTCATGCATTTTGTAAATGTTTGCTGTGCTTCTATGATATTCCAGATACTTAGTGAGTACTGGAGTAAAAATAATAATGTAACACATTGTGACATTATATATTCGACTAGAGGCCTGATGCATAAAATTTGTGCAAGAATAGTGATTCTCATGCATTTTGTAAATATTTTCTGTGCTTCTACGATATTCCAGATACAGTGGTACCTTGAGATACGAGTGCCCTAACATACAATATTTTTGAGATACGAGCAACATTTGAGATAGGAGTAATCGTGCAGATCGGCCGGCTGCACACGACCCACTAGTTTACCTCGACTCGAGCGTCTCATAGTTTCCCACACCTCAAGGTTACGGAATGAATTAAACTCTATCTCGAGGTACCACTGTACTTAATGAGTACTGGGGTAAAAATAATAATGTAACACATTGTGACATTATATATTCAACTAGAGGCCTGATGCATGAAATATGTGCAGCCCGGCTGCTTCTGCCTGCCCTTGCAGCCCCGGCTTCATCAGGAAGGTCATCCAGATGGTCTTTGGCTGTTCGGCTGTTCGGTTGATTTGCATCTTATCCTTTTATTATTATGGATTATTATAGATAGTATCTATTAAGTGAAACATGAAATATATTAATATTGCATGCATACTTACCATGGGATTTCAGCTTAACACATATATTGAGTACATAGTATAACTCCCAGATCAAATAGGAGGTGTGATGTGTCAATTAGAAATTTATCACCCGCAGTTCCAGATCCATTCTTCATTTCCTGCTCTGGGAAAATTAACATGGGTGCTTTAAACTTCTTTCTTTCTCATATGGCATGCGGTTAAGCAGTCAGTAGTGGGTGCCGGGGACATGTTGCAAGATGCAGGGGCTTTCCTTTCTGATGAGCGTGCTCCGCTCAGCAGACTCCTGTAGCGCACCCAGCGCCCAGCTCCTACCTCAAGGATGGCTTCCTGCGCACCTGCAGGTGCAGTTTCTGCAGCACCAGGTTCCACGGTGCAGAGGGGTGATCATTCTCCCCGTGGTTTGCTCACCCTGCCCCTGAGAGGGCACATTTTCAGCATGTGCCATTGGTGCAGCACCTGAGGGACTCCCTGCCTTTCAGTGAGCAATGCACAGCTCCTGTCTAGTGAGGTTCAGGGACCAAGGGGTCAATCATTTTTATTGCTTTTAGAGAGGAAAGGAAAGGGAGAGATAGATAGAAACATCAATGATGATGTTTCCTTATATCTGCTATCCCCACCTGCTTTAGAGTTCTCTTTGCCTCTTCCTGCCAATCCCTCATTACTTCAGCCCCCTTAAATAATTAATAGTCTGTGAACTGAACTTTCCATTTTCAAGTTACTCTGGTTTCTGTCCCTTATGTAGACCTGGCAGATACAGGCATCCATTCTAAGCAGGGGCCATGTTCCCTGTAAGAAGGGACTTTTCCATGGAATTTCCATATTAAATTGATGCTACTTAAAAAGGTAAATGACAGATGGATGGGTGTTTCAGACAGAGGTAACCAGCGGTTAAATAGGAAGGTGTGGAAGTCACTGGTTCTCACATGGTGATCCTTGGAATAGCAGCCTCAGCATCACTTGGGAAATGGATGGGCTTATAAGCACCCAAAATGTGTAGAATCACAAACTCTGAGGGTGGGCCCAGCCAGGTTTGTTTTGGCAAATCCTCCAGGTGATTTTATGCACACTAAAGTTAGACTAGTTATTGACTAGGGAATGGATGAAATTGGATACTTTTCCATGTTTTTACTACATTATAATGTGGGTGAGTGAGATATCCCCTAGGTCACAATAAAGAATATTTTAATGAACAAAATATATGTATCTACTTTCCAAATTCCAGAAATTTGATACTATTCCCACAGTGAAAAAATGTGGAAACAAAACAAAACAAGCAAACAAACAAAAACAACTCAGAGGCAAGGTGGGGGTTAGGGGTGGGTGGGAAGAGATCAAGCAAAGAAGTCCTATGCAGACATGCATAACCCATAGACACAGACAATGTGGTGGTGAAGGCCTAGGGCTGTGGGCAGGGGTAGGCTAGAAGAGGTCAGTGGGGGGGACAAAAGACATATGTAATACTTTCAACAATAAAGATTAAGGAGAAAAAAATTAAATAAGACATGTTTTTTTTAAAGGAGAGCATATAAAAATGAAATAAAATAATTAGAGAAAAAAACTGTATTTTTATTTTTATTGATTTCAGAGGGGCAGGGAAAGGGAGAGATAGTAGAAACATCAATGATGAGAGAGAATCATTGATTGGCTGCATCCTGCAGAGCCCCTCCCCCTTCACTCTACTGCCCAACTGGGTACCAGGCCTGCAACCCAGGCATGTTCCCTGACCAGGAATCAAACCATTGACCTTCTGATTCATAGGTTGATGCTCAACCATTAAGTAATACTGGCCAGGCAAGACCAGTATTTTAATAAAATGTTTTTTTAAATCCCTGGTGGTTAAAACTATATATTCTCCTAGTAATGGCATCCCCTGGTCCACAGAAGATTAAACTCTGTATTGAAATGAAATCATTACTGTCTTTCAGCTTACACTAAGGTACATATAGCAAGGTGACAAGTTTTCTGCATGGCCTTTTATTAGGAACTTCTGCATTTACAAGGTTTTGATTCTTTCATTGATTTTTTAGTTGCCTAAAGTCATTCAACAGAACCCATTATTGTGGACTCATACCCAGCATATGTTTTATGTTCTTATTTTTTTGTGTGTGTGGAAAATATTTCCATTAACTAGAGCACTGTTTGCTTCCTCTCAAGATTGTTTGCTCTGATCTCCAGTTAAAATCTATTATTTTTCACCTGGAGATTAGCAAAATGACAGAGGAAGTGTTCACTATCTAGAAGATGGAAGCTTTGCTTCTTTTTAGATATAGAATAAATAGCATTCAGAAATTTGCTCAAAAGATAAAAAATAATTATGATAACATATCATAGACTCACTCCTAGATGGCCTGTTTTAAAATACAAGTCAAAAGATATTTGATAAGGAGAAATAGGCAAAAATTATTTCATTTTACTTATATAGTTTGTTTTAAAGCAATTTAAGAATATATATTTTTCCACTTTATCATGGGTGAAAATAATTCAAACAAATGGAGCCCAGACTAAAATTTACATGGAGTGCTTTAAGACACATGTTGGCCTGTAAGAGATCAACCGAAGGACTTGTATGTATGTATATAAGCATAACCAATGGATACAAGACACTGGGGGTAGGGGGAGGACAGGTGAGGTCATGTACTGGGGGGTAGGGAAGGCTGGGAGGAGGTTAATAGGGGGAAAAAAGGAGACATATGTACTACTATTTGTAATACTTTAAACACACACACACACACACACACACACACACATAAAAAAAAAAAGTAGCGATGGATGTTAAGTTCTATAGACATCAGAACATGACCCTTCAATAATGATTGTAGTTGTATCTGAACTAAAAATGCCAATTGCATGCTATTATTTAAACTAATGTAATTTTTTAAAGTACAAAGTCCCTGTGATTCATTCCAGTTCTGTATATTTTTCTGTTTAAAATAGTATGAACTACTAAGACTTAATACAATAAGTTATTTTTTTCTGATTCTCACTACTTGCTTACTATTTGTTTCATACATGTATAGGTCCATATAATCACATGAATCCATGCACATTCCATCTCTCCCTCCCATTTGGAGTTGAAGCACTTTCAGATATTACAAATAATATGTGGGAGACTTCATGTACTAAAATATGGCAATTTAGGAGTTGAGTCTCAAAAGATGCTATCTTGTATGATAAAACTATAAGGTTATTAATATTAGCACCCTCAAACTTTAGTATTAATACAAGAGAAAACAATGTTAGCATAAAAAGTTATTACTTAACCAAAGATTAAAATGAGAAATAAAAAATTTTATTATTAACATTTAGAAGATACTGTTGCCTACTAAGATTCTGATTTTGAGATTTGCTGTAGTTCTGTTTTATCTAACTGATAAATACCATTAACTAATATGACTTCCTTATTCATGGAACTAGAGAAATTGACAGAGAATAAAAACCCAAGTCTATTTATCTCAGTGTGAAATTTCAGAAGACAAGTGATAAATGGAATGGTCAAAAATACTTGGCTTAGAATAAATTTTTTATACACCAAGAATTAGAAAGCAAAAAGTCCGACAACTTAATTGCTACACTGAATCTAGCTGGTGAATGAGCAGTGCCTTCTTAATAAGGAGGAAGTGTTTTCATTCTAGCATTTTATACCCAGCCAAACTTTCAATAAGAAATTCGGAGGATGGTTTGGATTCATCTGGGTGAGAGGTCCAAAGAAAGATGAAATACTGCCATTTGTGACAACGTGGATAGACCTTAAGGATATCATGGTAAGCAAAATAAGACAGAAAAATCTAAGAGCCATATGATTTCATTCATATGTGGAATATAAAACTGCAACACTGACAACAGTATGCAGGTTACCAGAGGGAAGAGAGGTTTGGGTAATACGGGATAAAGAGGGCCAAATATATGGTTACAGAAGATGATCTGACTTTGGGTGTTGGGCTCACAATGCAATGTACAGATCAGGTATCATTGAAATGTACACTTGAAACCTATATGATCCTGTTAACAAGTATCACACCAATAAATTTAATTTAAAAAAATGAATTCAGAGACCAAAGCAGTTTCAAATACACAAGAGGTCAAAATTATCTAGAATGCACCCATTGTTAGGAAACAAAAATAAGACAAAGAAGTAGTAGTAGGAGGAGGAGGAGAAGGAGGAAGAGGAGGAGGAAGAGAAAGAGACATAGGACCTGAGCAAAATTATCAATCACCAAAAGAGGCATCCTTTATTTTTCAAATACAAGATTTACAAAATATCCATCAACACTAATAATTCTAATATGAGCCAATGAAACTAGAAAATAAAATTTAGACCATGAAACCTCAGAGGGAAGGAAGGGGAGGGTTAAGGTGAAGGGGAGGGTTAAGTTAAAGGGGAAAGATCAACCAAACAACTTGTATGCATGCAAATGAACCTAACCAATGGATACAGACAACAGTGGGTTGAGGGCATGAGTGTGTGGGGGAGTGTTGAGGGGCAATGGGGAGATAAGGACACATATCTAATACCTTAATACCTTAATCAATAAAAAATAAAATTTATTTTAATTACATTTTATCTTTAAGATAATACATATTTTGTAGGGTATTCATTTAAAAAAAATACACGCATACACACACACACACACACACACTAGAGGCCCAGTGCATGAAATTTGTTCATGGGTGGGGGGTGACCCTCAGCCCAGCCTGCACTCTCTCCACTCTGGGACATTCCTCTCACAATCCAGGACTGCTGGCTCCCAACTGCTTGCCTCCCTGCCTTCCTGATTTCCCCTAACTACTTCTGCCTGCCAGCCTGATCACCCATTAACCACTCCCCTGCTAGCCTAATTGATGCCTAACTGCTCCCCTGCTGGTTTTCTTCTAACTGCCCCCCCCCACTGCAAGCTTGGTCACTCTTAACTACCCTCCCCTGCAGGCTTGGTTGCTCCCAACTGCCCTCCCTTGCAAGTCTGGTCCCTCCAAACTTCTCTCCCCTGCTGGGCCATCTTGTGGTGGTCATCTTGTGTCCACATAGGAACAGCCATCTTTGACCACAAGGGGGCAGCCATCTTCTGTGTTGGTGTGATGGTCAATTTGCAAATTACACTTTTATTAGATAGGATTTTTTTCCTAATGGACTCTAAAATATGTAAGAGAAAGGATTTATATTCTTTTCTGATTCAGTGATTCTCTTTCATCACTGATGTTTCTCTCCTTCTTTCTTTTTTTCTGAAATCAATAAAAGTGTATTTAAAAAAAATAATTAAAACATTTTTTCAAATCTCAGAGCGTAGGTCACATAGTTCAGATAGAGCTTCTATTTCCACTTACTAGAAACGTACAACAGTATTTACTGTGGTACTCCAACAAAATGTGTGTTTCCTAGGCATAAGTTCATTTACTGGTCATAGTCACATTGTGATGGAGTTACCATTATTCCCCCTTATACATGTGAGGAAACTCTCACCTTTTAGGTATTGAGATTAGGTATTGAGATTAGAACCCAAGTCAATCTGACTCCACAGTTCAGATACTTTTTCTAATCTGCCCTACATACTCATAAAAATGGAAGTCCCAAAAATGTGACTCTGAGGAAGAACCAATGTATATTTGACCATATTCATTTCTTTAGAAACTTCCATATTCTCTTTTCCCTTTCTTTACTCCTACAGAAGAGAGAAAGAAAGGAGATTCGTAATGTGTTGGGAGATTTGAAAGTATTTAAGTTTTTGCACAGCTATGGGATCCTATAAAATAATGGAATGTCATTTGCATGGTTTCATACAGTTCAATCAGATAGCATTTGGGAATTTTTAAAAATACAATAACCACTTATCTCAAAATATCTTATAATTTAAAACAGCTTTTTTTCTGGAACATGTTAAAACTTGACAAATTATAGCAATAATCTGGAGAATTAATTATGAAATTCCCTGCAGTGAAACAATAATTTCCAATTGTATTTCAAATCATCCTTTCCAGTGGCTGTCTTGTTGGTTTGCTCTATTTCTCCTCATGGGCCAGTTTGGGAGAATTATTCTTAAAAAATATAGCACAGATTTATTCAGAAACACTTCATAATTTTAGCACAACTATTTATGTCAAAAGGTGCACTGTGGAAGATGAAAGTTTGTAAGAAGCTTGGAGGACTGGGGAACATTTCTCTGGTTCCAGGCTTTGCTACCCGGTAACAAATAGCCTTTCTGCACTCAGTGGGATCTGGCTACAGAAATTAATGCTGGCAGTTGAACTGGGAATTTCACTGGACAGAGAAGAAGAAAAAAATTATGAGGGGTCATAGCAACAAGGAAAAAATATCCAAATCCTAAAACTTAGAACTATCTTAAGCTACTGGAGTCTTTGCAAACTCTATCCAAGTGTTTGCTTTTAAGAAATGAATGTGTAGTTTAGTGGGCAAGTGGAAGATAAGAAGAGAGTGCTTATCCGATGGAAGGATAGTAAGTCAGGGTCTTTGATTAGCTAGCCAAGAATTAAGACAGGAGGTTATGGAAGGAATGATCTAGCCAATGGAGCAATAGAAGGTCTTGTTTATTGAAAATCATAGTCTGCCAAACCCATGAAAGGCAGCAAAAGCCCTTCTAATTAAAAGCACATATCTATGTTATAAGAACAGTAATATCTTTATCTATTTTGTTAAATATATATTCAGGCTCAAAATACTTATGTAAATTTCTTAGAGCGAGTATTTTGATTATGGGAAGTTAATACAATATTTGCAAGTTATATGGCATTCTAGGGTTTGACTCAGCATTTCATAACCCAAGGCATTAATATTTTAGGAGATAAACATATAGGTATTCTCAAAAGCATAATTCTGATATTTTAGTCACAAATATGCTTCACATATGATAAAATGTACCCAGAAGGATGAGTAAGATTGCCCAAAGTACTGTATGATAAACTGGGAAATTAAAGTGTATGTATAAAGAAAGCAAGAAAATACTTGCGAAATGATGACCATAGAAATGAGCAAGCGGTAGCCATAGATTGAGAGAATATTAGTGCTTAAGGAGACTTCAGAGAACATAGTATAAGCACCTCATTTTTCAGCTGGGGAAACAAGCTCAGAGATACTATAAGACTTAACTGATGTAGTCCTAAGGCAACCAAATGGTATAAAACTCATAAAGTCATTATTAAAATCATCCAGTCCCTTACATGACCAGGGATACGCTCTATTGCTCACTTTCTTAGAAGAATATATCTAAAAGAAAAGATTAGATCAGTTATTGTTTCCCACTTCCTACCTAATTGACTTACTTTATTTGTCCCTAAAATTGCCAGAAGTGTCATGATGGGCAGGAGCTCAGTGAACTTCCTTGGAAATTCTCAATTGTGCTAATGTACCTATAAAGTTATCCAAAGATGTAACTTTCTACTAGCTTTTAAAATAGAGTTTATACACTGTAATTTTTATAATAATGCATATCTTCTAATCCATGACCACAAAATAACTACTTTTCTGGTGACTTTGTTGACTGGTACTACATTACTGAGTGTCATATTCTTTGTTAATTTCTCATCTCTTTTTCTACTTATAACAATATAATATATATTTATCAAAAACTGCATATATGATAGCTATGGAGACCTGATTAAAGTCAAGACATTATAGAAAGTTCTGAAGTTTTGGAAAACTGGCTTAAGCTCCTACAGCTCTATCTGTAAAATCATAGGACAATAAGTACATATAATCTTGGAAAAGGAGGGGTGCCTTTTCTATCATAGGTTGTCAAGAATATGGTAGATGTAGGGGTTCAGTAGACATGGATGGGGATAGAAGCCAATCATTTTACAGGAAATTGCCTTGCAAAGGGTTATTTTATAACCAATATTGTAAAGAATATTCAGTTGTTAATAATACATGTTATATCACATGCCTCAGTTAAACAGAATTATTTACTCCAAGGATGTTAGTTAAAATCAAGATATTAGAGAAAACAAGGTACTTTGGTATATGAAAAAGAAGAGACTATGAATTCAGAAAGACAATATGAGCAAAACAGGTACCAGAAAAATGAAGGGAGAGAGAGAGAGAGAGAGAGAGAGAGAGAGAGAGAGAGAGAGAGAGGACTTAGAAGGGAGAATAAGGTCCAGAAAATAAAGGGAGAAGGTGAAAAACATTAACTCTGTTTAGGGGACAATACTGTTTGCTCACACTTTTCAAATGAAAAACTATAAACTTGAAATTTTCTGTAATTTTAACTAAATTCAATTTTATATCCAGATGATCATTTTATACACACTGCCTGTGTTGCCCAGATACGCCTTTGTTTCTAAAGGTCTTAGTCTATTAGCTCTTGGGAAGGTGGTTGGCTGATCGTTCTTAGCTGTGAACTCACTTTAAGAATTGCATCCACAGAAAATGACCACCTCACCTAGAGACAAACTCCAGTCCCTGGGATATGAAAACATGACTTCCTTGTTGTATTTTAGGAAACCTCTGAAGTGTCATCTCAGCTTCTTTGTGCCCCAGGGTACCAGCTAAAGTCTTGACTGTGACTACATCATTGGCCAACTTGATGAGACTATAGCTCGCAAAACTCCATCGTAAGGATCTCCAATTCAGAGTTTGTTTCCCAGGAAACCTAACCCAGGACAATGATCTTCTTTGACCATATTTTGTTACATGGTATTCCCTGGATTTCTTTTGGGTGAGCAGTTTAGCTAATTAGATCAAATTATATGGAATGTATTTTATCTCCATGCACAGAACTACATAGATCCTTAGAGAAAGAACAGGTTCACTCTATTGGACGAGTAAAATAATAATAAAAAAATGTCATGCTAGTTTTTAAGATATTGGCAAAGACCAAAAATAGGTAAGCAGGGGAGAAAAAGAGGGAAGAAGATAGTGAAAGGCCATCTAAACATTGTTGCACAGAGTGAATAATACTTTAACACTAGGTACAGATTTGTATACTTTTTCCTTGTGTTCAAAAATACTTAAAATATTTTTATTGATTTCACAGAAAAAGGGAAAGGGAGAGAGATGTAGAAGCATCAGTGATGAGAGAGAATCATTGATTGGTTGCCTCCTGCATGCCCCACACTGGGGATCGAGCAGGAAACCAGGGCATGTGCCCTGACCAGGAATCGAACTGTGACCTCCTGGTTTATAGAATGATGCTCATATACTGAGACACTCCAGTTAGGTTAAAAATACTTTTGATAACTTTATGCATGGTAATTGCAAATTCAACAAAAGCTCCAGAAATGATAAAATTAACATATTAAAATATAGATTTTTCCCATTATATAGGAAACAAATAAAGAAAAGATAATCAATCCTCCCCCCACCAGCTTTCACAAGGTCTGTCCATTTTTTGCTAATAGACAGAATACTGAATTTAAGTCAGAGGTTACCTTAGATAACAATATAATGCACTGAACCTCCCTTCCTAAAAATAATTAAAAAATGAAAACCTCAGAAGAACTAATGGTGAATTTCTAAAGATTTCAGAATTGATAAGATGGAAGTAGAAGCGAATTGTAATTCTGAAATAACAGTCTTAGAAGAAAGAACATACTTATTAAACCTCAAAGAAATGTCCAACTTATAATTGGTAAAAGTACTCAGATGAACATGAGTTATTGTATGTTTTCAGTTCTACTATAATGTCTAGAGATTTAACAGTGAACTAGATTATATTCTATAGTCTTGTATGCTGACAATAAATCAGAACTCTTTCAGAAGGGATTTTAATAGAGGATTTTATCTTAATTACGAAAGGGAACATATAAGAAGTAGTTTAAGCTTTAGAGCAAAAGAACTTAATAGGAAGCAGTTCAGATTCTGGCTAAAAGTGATTAACCTGAATAAAATCCATTTTATTTAGGAGTACAAGCACCTAAAATTGAAGATGTAAGGAAGTAAGCATCATCTCCCTTTGAATACATAAAAATATATAATTTGTAAATGAGTTGGAAAAGCTTTTCAGATTCTATAGGGGAAAAATGCACTTAAGGAAAGCTTAGTTAGCTGTCATATTAAGCAAAAGTATCAATAGTTCAAAGATGCTTATTTGCACATGGTTGGTTAATCTAGCAAAAGCTTCTTTGCATTTTCTGAGCTACATTTTTGAAGTGTTTTTGCTACTGGTATATATTCTTTCTTTTTAAAATTAATCGCACTGAATGCAGAAAACACTTTTAATATTGATTTGTCTTTACCATATAACAAGGCCAATAAGTATATGAGGCATATCAATGAATGACACAAATACTGATTACCATTTTGCCGTAAATAAGAAAAATTAGCATGGTTATTCATTAAATTATTTGCTTAAAGAAAACCCCCACACAATGGTATGAACATTACTGACAATATTTAAATTTTATAAATCTAATATTTAATAACATAAGATCACACACATTTCATATGTACATTAAGTTATAAGGCCTTATTTTAACAGAAGTTAAATGAATTGTCAGGAGAGAATGCTATTCTCAATTGAGTGTATCTTTTGATTTCCTGAGGTGTCGCTGAAGCCTTTCCACCTAAAATCAATGTGGCTTTGGAATAATTTCTGTCTACTCATTTCTTATGTGAGGACATATTTATGTGGCATTTATGAAATGTTCTAAAGAACAAGGTCAGGTGCTGGCATGTTATCCTCAACAAGGCAGAAACGACCTCTATTCTGTGAGCAAATATAAATATAGTCTATTTGGGAGAAGTTAAATGAACACCAAGAAGCATGGCTTCATGATGGACATGGTATATGTCATGACAGGGACCAAGGGACAGGCAGTCTAGGAATGTCCACAAAAGCCTTCTCAAAGGAAAAACATCAAAGGTATTTGGATTAAAAGGGTTCAGGCTGTTTTAGTCAAGGCTGGTGTGTGGCGATGATAAAATGATTCAAAATATATAATGTCAACTATAACCTTTTTTTATTATTATTCACAAAACAATTTTGGTCTGTTCTTCTTGGTTGGAATCAAAGATGGAGTTTTAGCACTTTCATTAACTTAAACCACCAGAGTATCATTTAGAACATTACAGCGCCCTAACATCCGTGAAACAATGCTCCCATAACCTGGGAGACACCACGGATCTTGTGAAACACACTCCTAAAAGGAATCTGTACAGCACAACTGAACAAACTAAAGCCAATTTGGTCAACAAAGCAAAACATACACACAAAAAGACTCTCTCTGAATTACCGAAGCAGGACAAACTCAGTCACCTTTTTAGCCTGATTTTTTTTTTTATCAAAGTTGTAAATGTAAGAGCAGGTGAGAGGTAAGGAATGACATTAATGCTAAATAAATTTAATATCATAAATAATTCTAGTATTTTCAAAGTACATTTTTTGCCTTTGAAGAAACTCTTTTGTGAGCCCTAAGGGAGGTGTTCATTATCACTTCTCCAGAGCTGAGAGAGACACACGTTTCTCATTAGAGTTCTAAGAAAATAGTTTTTGTTATGCTTTAATGCTCCAATTTTTAATGTTTAATTCATTTGCTTAGTGTCTTCACAGGCATATACATTTTTTAAAATAATACCTTTAAATAAGTTTCACAGTTTTGGAAGAGTTTGTATTATTCCATTATTGGAAATTAAACATATAGGAAAGCAACTTTGTGAAGGATATGTGTGTTAATTGGGACATTAGAGAACGCATTTTGGCCTGCGTTTCTCGGAGATAGAAGTAGCAAACCACTTGAGATTTCCACATCTCCGTGTATCCGTGTGGGTTTCCTGTAAGTATCTCTGGCAGGAAGTTAAGAATCTCAGGGGCTGTGAGCATGTCTTATTCATTTTTTAAAACACCAGTACCTAGCGAAGTTTATATCTCCTACTTGACTTTCAAGAAATCTTTTTTGAATAAAAAAAAAATCAAAATAAGCATTTAAAACATAAAATCTTTTTATACAGGTTGCTCAGAAATGTATAGTATATTTTTGTTTCAACTAAGACTTAACCCACTCTGATCTTGTTTATGAAACAGAATACTGAGCCGATGCCAAGAGATACAGAGTAGGTTATACCCAGCTTTGAGTGAAAAGTAAAGATTATGATTTTTCTGTAAACCCCGGCCAAGATAGAAAGAGCATTTTCTAGAACGTTCATTCATTTTGCCTGTGAGTTTGGTCAGAGTATTACATCTACTGCTAAGACATAGTGAAATAAAGAGTGAGAGTTGGGGATTGTCCACAATGTCTATGAGCCATAATAGCATCAAAAGAACCCTCAGCTGTACCTGTTAATGTTATTGTAAATATTTTAATTCTTTAGAACACAAAGTCAAAAATTAATATATTCAAAAGTTTGCCTTGAATACTTGGCTTTTTTTTTTTTTACATAGTACTCTGTCACACTACACATAAGTCCTCGGGTCTACACCCCAAATGAAAAAGAACTTCAAGTTACACAGCAATAACCCAATATTAACTCAGATCATATGGTCAGTTATGTCTTATCAAAAATACATATAACTGCATGAAACCAAAAACCTTGCATTTGCCTTGTAGGCCAAAAACATAGTTACTTCAGAAAAATCAATTTTTTTCAACTCCAGGAATCACCTCAATAATCATTAGGAACAATTTGGATTATATACAGCTGTCTGACTTTAAAATACATTGTGTACATGTATACATGTGTATCAATAAGTATCTTTGTCTATATTTTAGAAATTATCCAAGTATATATTTGATTAACAGAATTATTTACACCTATTAGTGCAGAACATTAGGGCTTTGCTATAAATTTGACTATCGTTAAGTTGAACATATATTTTTTTAGCATAAGTTTTATTGATTATTTTACAGAGAGGAAGGGAGAGGGATAGAGAGTTAGAAACATCAATGAGAGAGAAACATCGATCAGCTGCCTCCTACACGCCCCCTACTGAGGATGTGCCTACAACTAATGTACATGCCCTTGACTGAATTGAACCTGGGACCTTTCAGTCCGCAGGCCGACGCTCTATCCACTGAGCCAAACTGGTTTCGGCGAGCATATTTTTTAATAGAGAAATTAATTGGATATCATATTACACTCACAAAAGATATTTCCATATGTTTAAAATTAATTTATTGGGTTTATGATATATATTTAATATTTTAATATAATAGTTATATTTCACTGAAGAAACCACACTGAATAGATTTTGAAATTATGGGTGTAACGTCCATTTAAACTCTGTGGGAGGTGACCAGGCTGATCAGGGAAGGCACCACCCTCATCACCCCACTGCCTCCACCACTGCTGACTGCCACAACCGTCAAGATGTTTTCATGAACACGAAGTCCAGGCCCTTCAGCACGAAAAAAAAAAAAATGACAACTTTCTTTAGGCATTTTCAAGATGTCTCTTTCATAGGCTATGACATTTCTTTCTTTCTTTTTTTTTTTGTATCCTCACCTGAGGATATTTTTTCATTTATTTTTAGAGAACGTGGAAGAGAGAGGGAGAGACAGAGAGAAACATCTATGTGAGAGGGACACTTCGATTAGTTGCTTCCTGCAGGAGCCCTGACCTGAGTCCCGGCCAAGGAGAAGCCTGCAACCTAGGTACATGTCCTTGACCAGAATTGAACCTGGACCCTGTGGTTCGCAGGCCAAGGCTCTATCCACTGAGCCAAATTGGCTAGGGCAGGATATGACATTTCTTAGCCCTCCATCCATGGACCTTCATTTTTTCCAACAGGAGTGAGGTGGAAAAAACCCTAGATCACCGTCTTGGATTCTTATTACCCAAGTTACCAAGAACACTGCGAATGATGTATTGGGCACTTAGCCAATGAGCGGTCAGAAAAGGTTTTCCTCTGCAGCTCAGGTGCAGAGGCAGGACTGCTGGCATACCGCAGCTGGCAGGCCTTCTTCTCTTTGGGCCTGCACCATCCGTGGCTGCCTCACCATGCACTCAGTCCCCTCCTGCCCACCTGCACGTGAGTGGTCATGGCATTATGGTATTCTGGACAATTTTCATTATATATATATATATTTTTTTTTTTTCCCCAGAAGTGGGATTGCAGAGTCAAAAGGTAGTTCCATTTTTAATTTTTCAGAACACTCCATACTATTTTTCACAGTGGCTTATTTACATTGATTAAGTAGTAATAATTTAACTGCTAAATAGATTGTTTGTTAACTTAAAAAAAACATACAGCATTTTTCATTTTATATTAGCCTTAACCTTGAATTAGTCTTTAATCTGCACTTTGAAAGAGTGTATGCATCAATTAGCAGTGAGGTCATTATGAAGATTTTTTTTTCTTTATTGATTAAGATATTACACATGTATCCTTATCCCCCCATTCTCCCACCACTCATGCCCTCATCCCCCTGGTGTCTGTGTCCATTGTTTAGCCTTATATACATGCATACAAGTCTTTCGTTTGATCTTTCCCCCTTCCTTCCACCCTCGTCTATCTTCCCTTTGAGGTTTGACTTCCTGATCGATGCTTCTCTGTCTCTGGATCTGTCCCTGTTCATCAGTTTATGTTGCTCATTATATCCCACAAAGGAGTGAGATCATGTGATATTTGTCTTTCTCTGACTGGCTTATTTTGCTTAGCATAATGTTCTCCAGTTCTATCCATGCTGTTGCAAATGGTAAGAATTTTTTTTTTTTATATTTTATTGATTTTTTACAGAGAGGAAGGGAGAGAGACAGAAAGTCAGAAACATCAATGAGAGAGACACTGATCAGCCGCTTCCTGCACGCCCCATTGTGGAGATGTGCCCACAAGCAAGGTACATGCCCCCAACCGGAATCGAACCCAGGACCCTTCAGTCTGCAAGCCGACGCTCTATCCACTCAGCCAAACTAGTCTCGGCGAGAATTTTTTTCTTTTGTACCACAGTATATTATTCCATTATGAAGATGTACCACAGTTTTTTAATCCACTTATCTGCTGATAAGAATTTAGGCTGTTTCCAAATCTTAGCTATGGTGAATTGTGCTATTATGAACATAGGGGTATATATATCCTTTCTGATTAGTGTTTCTAGTTTCTTGGGATATATTCCTAGAAGTGGGATCACTGGGTCAAATGGGAGTTCTATTTTTAGGAAACTCCATTCTGTTCTCCACAGTGACTGCACCAGTCTGCATTCCCGCAAGCAGTACACTAGAGTTCCTTTTTCTCCACACCTCACCAGCACTTGTTATTTGTTGATGTGAGATGGTACCCCCTACATCAAGACACGTCATTATGAAGATTTTAGAATTTAAAAATGTACACATACATACATGTGTGTATCTCTTATATCCATAATATATGTGCATCACTATGTCATGAATGAATATGCTTATGCCTAAATTATACACATCTGTTTACCTGAACATACACACCAAGAACCAGGGGACAGGGTCATTGCAGTCCTGATCTTTCTTCTTCCAAATATAAAACTCTGCCTGCATTGCATTTCTCACTTCTCTGCTAAACATCACCTTCTCAGGAAACTTTGCCTCAGTTCCTCAACTGGACCTAATTTGTGTCACTGTCTATATATCTTCTATATTTTTTTTTGTAAATTGAGCTACCTGAAATAATTTTACAATTTATTTGTCCGTCATCTATCTATCTATCTGACATCATCATCCACTTTTACATTTATTATCTCTCAATTGCAACGCAGCAACTACTACAATAATATCTGGAACATGGAGCTCACTCAATGAATATTTGCTGGATGAAAAAAAAAAGTGGCAGGATAGTGGTTAATTTTTCCATTGGACTACTATTACATAAATTATATGGCATGCACCGAAACCAGTTTGGCTCAGTAGATTGTCGGCCTGTGGATTAAAAGGTCCCAGGTTCGATTCCGGTCAAGGGCATGTACCTTGGTTGTGGGCACATCCCCAGTAGGGGACATGCAGGAGGCAGCTGATCAATGTCTCTCTCTCATCGATGTTTCTAACTATCCCTCTCCTTCCTCTCTGTAAAAAAAATCAATAAAATATATTTTAAAAATTATATGGCATGCAGTTTTATATAACATAAAACAAGAAATTTAGGTATAGAGTCCCCTTCCTGAATATGTTTTCTACTTTCACGCCCTCCATTAGGTCTATGGCCAGGGAAAACCAGGCACCTTGTTCCCGCTCTCTCCTGGGCCTCTACCTACCAGGTCCACACTCTGACAGAGAAGCCAGGCAAACTACTTCAGGGGGGAAAGATGCGATCCTTGGAGGGCCGTGCAGTGGGACTTGCAGCTGCCTTCTTGTTTCTTGCCTACAGATTTAAAGTAAGCGCGAGTTAAGAACAATTTTGGAAAACCCATGGTGCGGAATGGGGAAAGCTTAGGTGCTTTCCTGACCATGAGGTTAAACATCCAGTGTTCACCAAGAAAAGGAATCTGTCTCTGGCAGCTTGGAGCAGCATTTCATGTCAACACAAACAAAACAACAGCCAAAAAAGAAAAAAAAATGACATGTGTAGGGCTAAAATGTTGCCTCCCCTGTCCTGATAAAAAAGAAGAAGAAAGGAATGCATCTTTGGGGTATCCACTTGGTACAGGAAACTATTGGATACTCTGAGAAATGTGATGCCCAGGGCAGATGTCTGACATCTTCCACCTTCCTGTGCTGATTATTTTGCTCCCCTCTGACTTGCCTCCTAGGCCTGGGAACCTAGCCCGAAGTTGTTTGGGAAGGAAACAGGAAAATCTATTTTCTCTCGTCTCTTTTGAACCAGTATTCTCTGCCTTTGTAGAATTCTCCACCTCACCCTTGGCTTGTCTGACTTTCTGGAAATGTCGATTCTCTTCTGCATCATGCTGCTCCTCCTGCCCATGTACAAAAAATAAGGAAGATAGGAAAATGTGCATAGAAACAATCTACTAACTATTCAGAGAGTTCCACAAGAGCTTTTCTTCATAGCTTATTATCAAAAATTGAAGTCTAATATTGAAGTCCAATATTAGGAAATCTTGGCCTAAAATGAACCTGATGCTTTTATCACTAAAATGCTCTTACCTCGACAAGATTTCCTATCTTACTTTGTTTTCCTCTTCCCTTCCCTGTTCTTCCATGACACTATCCTAATCCAGCCTGTCTCCTTGCCGGGCCACGTATGGTATCTCTCTTTGGTGACCAGCAATAGTTATAAATGCGTATTTTATTATGCAGAGCGATTTTGTTCTCTTTGTCTCACTTTGCCTTTTCCCTAGCCATGACTTAAGGGCTATCTTGTTATCACTGCAGTTCTTTGTTAAATAAACTCAAAGGACTTTGCCACCGAATCAGAATTAATATAAATGCCATTTCATTCTTCTGCAAAAAATTATTCTACTTAATCTTTATAAAGACCCGCAGTATTTAGTAATATTTAAAGCCACAGTATTTTTACTCTACTCTTCCTACTACAGTGGTACCTCGAGATACGAGTTTAATTTGTTCTGTAACCTTGAGGCGTGGGAAACTATGAGACGCTCGAGTTGCGGTAAACCGGTGGGTCGTGTGCAGCTGGCCGATCCGCGCGATTACTCCTATCTCAAATGTTGCTCATATTTCAAAGCAAAAATTGCTCACTCGACGGCTCATATCTCAAAAATATCATATGTTAGGGCACTCGTATCTTGAGGTACCACTGTATATCACACCACAGAGAGGGTATAGGATAGTTGGGATGCAGTTGAATGGTACAATATTTGATAATTCTGTTTTTGAATTTCACTGTTCAAAGTTTTCTGTTGGTAGCAAAGCTTATTTCAGTAATTTGTCATTATCTGGAAGCTATTCATATAGATAGATGTAAGATTTAAAAAACACTAATATCTAAAGACAAGCATGGCACATCTAAAGCATCCTCAATGATGGCATTAGTTGAGAGAGACCACGGGTAAGAGCATGAAAGGAGCCCAGCTTTGGCATCCCACTGTCTGTCTGGAAAACAGTGAAGACACATGTTGACTATAGCCCTGAGGAAACATTTTCATGTGTTAGTTTTCAGATATATAAATGGAAAGGAATAATAGTGTCTAATTTATAGGGTTGTTTCAACCTTTAAGCAATACTATGTGCAAATGGCTGTGAATAATGCCTGTTTTTATACCGCCAAGCATTTAAAAAATCAATTAATTAAAAAGTCCTGCTAGTTAAGGCATTGCACTAAGATTTGTAGTGACAATTGTATCAGGGGACTTTTTTCGAAGTATTTTGGAACACCTCTGAGACAAATAAAAGTTTAACATATTTCTTGTGTGTAACTGATTTAAGTAGATTTTTTTTCTCTGTAATTGGGTAAATATCTTGTAAATTGAACTGCTCAATAAAACTGCTGAGTAGACTGAAAAGAAAAAGAGAGACCAGTACAAACTTTGTCTCTTTTATCCTCAACTTTCAGACTATGGAAAATTAAAAAAATGCAAAATTTAGATCATTCCTTTTGAATGAAATAATCATCAAGTGACATTGTGAGAAACAGACTACAACTAGTCTCTGCCATGCTTTCATGCTTGTGTTCAAGGGCTCTGACTTCTCACCATTAACTTCTCTCACAAGGATGATTTCACTCAGCAGAAGAAGATATTCTCAAATCCTATCTGCAAACTGGTGATTTATCAGGATAAGTTTGTCAAATCAATGAAATATGGACAGGCACTGTGTTTTGATTATTGGTAGTCAAATATATCCATTTCTCTCCGGATGCTACAAGAAATGCCCTCAGAAAGATAAAGTGAATAAAGTGAAGCAAGTTTTTTTGTTTTTGTTTTTGTTTTTCTCTTGTGTGATTCTTTGTTCATACAACTTTAGTTTAGAGCTGAAGCCTTGAGAGTTGTGGGCATACAATTGCCTGTATAGTGAAAAGAAACGTCACAGAAGGTCTAGAAGGGCTTTCTTTATCTTGTCTTTTTTTGTTTTGTTTTGTTATATATTTTTATTTATTTTAGAGGGTGAGAAAGGGAGAGGTAGAGAGACACAGAAACACTGATGAGAGAGAAGCATGGATCAGCTGCCTCCTGCATATCCCACACTGGGGATTGAATCCCCAACCCAGACATGTGATCTGACTGGGAATCCAACTGGTTCATAGATGACACTCAATCACTGAGCCACACCAGCTGGGTGGTATTATTTCCTTAGTAATTGGTATTACTAACCGCTAAACCTCCAAGGCTGTGGGGCCCTTCTCTGATTCACAGCACAGGCTGCAGAAAAACCCTACTCCAGCCTCACTCAGGCAATGGGAAAGGTCAGAGTTCACATCTGCCATCCTTGGAAGTTTTCATCCTGGGCAAAGCCAACTTCTCTACGATGGGGAATCTGGAATGTGTGCATGAATGATTTTGAAAGCAGGCCTCTGGCACTCAGTCACATCACTGCTGAGAATAAATGTGTTGCCCTTTTAGATATCCTCTTATCTTTACCTTTGTTTTTAAGCTACTGGTCCAAAGGTAGGAATATTATATTTTTGTATACTGTAAGAGTCTAGGAAATGTGACCCACAGTTATCTAGGAAGTAAGAAGTAAAAACATGAGCATTGTATAAGGAATATGGAAACCTGAATCCCAGTTTTGATGTTGCCACCTCTCTCCGACTTTGACTATATCCCTTAATTTTCTAAGGTCGTTATTTCTCCATTCATTTCATCAATTATTCAGTCAGTCAGTCATATGTTGAGTGGTTACTATATGGCAAGCCCTGCTCAGTTTACAAATATTCTCCAGGCAAAATGTCTATATTTAAGAATTTATTGGGCAACACAAAATAACATAACATTAACTAAAGAAAATTGTACAAAATTAAGTAATAAGCCCTCTAATAAGGATTTTTATATAGGAGAATAATGGAGTAAGTACCTAACTCTATTGCACAAGAAAGGAAATATGACCTTTTCAAAGAAGTATTTACTCAAATATGTGAAAATACTCAAATAAACATATACACATATTTGGGAAGGAAAATGAGATGAGGCTGAAATGATAAGATCTTGAAGTGATTTTTAGTCATGCAAAGAAGTTTGGATTTTTATCTCAAATATAATGGAAAACCACTATTATTTTTTCAGTAGTAGAGTGACATGAAGGAATTATTGACTAGAAAGAGTTCCTGAAAATTAGGGAGTTGAAAGAACTGGAATAAATAAAGCTGTAAAGCTCCAAAATTTAATGATTTTTGGATCAACACAATTGACATAAAATATATAATACCATGTTCCCAGGAGATGGGCCCTGTATTCCAGGGAAGAAACAAAATATAAAAATCTCATGGAAGTGTACAATGCTTTGAACATAAAAGCCATTTAATAGATGTTTACTGAATTGATAGTGAATGAATGGTTCTGAGAACTTCCTAGGAACTGCACAAAGCAAAGCCCATGTTTATTTGCAAGAAATAGAACACTGAAAGGACTTTTTGTTCTCTGCTTTCTATTTTAAACAAGGATTATCTCAAATGTGGGAAAGTATTTTAAAAGTAATACAAAATGCATTTAAATATCCAATATAAAGTTCCAGTAAAAACTGTCTAGTTAAGTAATATAACTAAATAATCATTTCTAACAAATCTCAGTGAAGCCACTCTCATATATTCTTTGAAATAATACTAATACAAAGAACTTATAAGCAGGATATGTACAGATATTCTAAATTCACAGACAAGTGTGTACTTAATTTCCACTTCAGGGCAGATGAATGCAGGATGGTTGCAAGGCGTTTCAAAAAAGCACATTTCAAAGCAGATAATATAGTTGAATACATTTAATCCAGCACCATGTTAGAAAGTAAAGCTTGGCATCTCTCCAAAATAAACTAATATCTCCTTGAAAACAACCTCTCCAGACCTTACAGGAATATTCTACCACTAAACAGAAACTTGCATAAAAAATAAAGGTCAGCCTGGGGAGATCGTCAATTTCTCTTCTGTAACATTCGAGAAGCTTTTCTTTGCAGGGAGTGTGTGAGGGAGGGTGGTGATACCAATCTGAAGCTGTTGTCCTTCAGATTTCTAGTTGGTTTCTTCAGGCAAGTCATTGCAGAGAAGTGAGTCCTTTCCTCATAAGCTAGTAATGTTTCTGACTCTTCAAACAGTAGATTTCAGATCAGTCCTGGGGGCCCATTTTGCTACTGACACATATTCTACTTACAACTAGTATTAAGGTTCTCAGTCAAAAAGGAAGTGAAGGAGAACTACATGACTATGAGGGTTGGGATTAAGAGCCTGGGGCTTTTTTTTTTTCCCCTTCGGTATATTCACATTATTTTCTCTCAGGTTGCTTTTAGTTTTATGTGAAAATATTTTATAGTCTTCCAATATGGAATGCTGGTTAAGAAACAAATAATGGCCCTTGCTGGTTTGGCTCAATGGATAGAGCATTCACCTGCATACCGAAGGATCCTGGGTTTGATTTTGGTCAAGGGCACATGCCGGGTTGTGGGTTCAATCCCCAGTAAGGGGCAAGCAGGAAGCAACCGATCAATGATTCTCTCTCATCATTGATGTTTTTATCTCTTTCTCTCCCTCTCCCTTATTCTTTGAAATCAATAAAAAATATATTGAAACGAAACAAATAATGTAATCTTTAGGTTTCCAACTTGATTAATTCTAAGTAAGCCTGGACGCTATTAGAAGCCTGTTTTTTCCACACTTCCAAGCACGGTGCTGAGTTCCTTCTGTTGACTTTTATGCACTGAGAATATTAACCAGAGATCTCCTGAGAGGAGATATTTTATAGAGACTTATAAATAAGGTGTATGTGACTATGGAGTCTAACACTTCCTAAGATCTGCAGGGTGAATGGGCATGCTGGAGACTCAGGAGAGCCAACTATGTAGTGCCAGGTGAATGGCCGGAAGTCCAGAGACCCAGGAGGAGCAGATATTTGAGTTGCAGGGCAGAGGGAAAGCCGATGTCCTTGTGCAAAGGCAGACCAGGAAAATAATTCTCTCTACTCAGGGAACAATCAGCCTTTTTGTTCTATTCAGGCTTTCAACTGATCAGAGGAGGCCCACCCACATTAAAGGGGACAACCTGCTCACTCAGTCTACCGACTTTATTGTTAATCTCATCCAAAACACGCCCACAGAAACACTCAGAGTAATGTTTGACCAATTGTCTTACCTCCCCATGACCCAGTCAAGTTTACATATGTAATTAACCATCACATTCAGAATGTTAATTTTTTTTTCACAGCAAATTACCAGTTAAAAGACACCAAAAAAGCCCTGAAGTTGTGGTACAGTGGTTGAGCATTGACCTATGAACCAGGAGGTCATGGTTTAATTCCTAGTCAGGGCACATACCTGGGTTGCAGGAGGCAGCCAATCAATGATTCTCTCTCATCAGTGTTGTCTTTATCTCTCTCCCTTTTCCTTCCCCGCTCTGAAATCACTAAAGTTTGTTGTTGTTGTTGTTGTTGTTGTTGTTTTAATGAAAGAGACAGAGGAATGAACAACAAAGCTTATTTCATTGAATTTTTCAAAAGTAGAAACAGAAATCATAAGTACATATTCTGTGTGTACAAATAACATAGTGATTATAGTAAAAATAGCATCCAATATTCATTCAGAGTTTAAAATGTCCCAAACATTCAGCTAGTTATTTTATATTCACTCTTAATTAGGACATATTCAATTAAGATAGAATAGGCAACCAGAGAAGGAGTGAAGGCCAGACAGAGCTGAAGAGTTTTGGAGCAGACCAAATCTCCACATTTTCATATGGAGGCCCAGAACCTCAGCGGGATTATGTTTTACACACATCTGAAACTTGCTAAAATGTGGAGGATGCTGAAATTTGGTGATCCGTTACCCCCTGGAAAGAAACTCTTTTAATAATTAATACATTCCAACAATAGACAAGAGCCATACTTTCCCTTATCCAAACAGTGCCTGAGAAAACACTTCTTAGATATGTTACTGAGGGCTTTTAAGGACTAGATAAAGAAATGGGGTAGAGCAGTGGTTCTCAACCTTTTTAATGCCGTGACCCTTTAATACAGCTCCTCATGTTGTGGTGAACCCCCAACCATAAAATTATTTCCGTTGCTACTTTATAACTGTAATTTTGCTACTGTTATGAACTATAATGTACATATCTGATATGCAGGATGTATTTTCATTGTTACAAATTGAATATAATTAAAGCATAGTGATTAATCACAAAAACAATATGTAATTATATATTGTGAAATATTTATTTCTAATTACAAATAAATGAAATTTTGTCTTGAATCATGGTGTAGCATGGGTAACAGTCTTCATATGACAACAGTAAACTACATTGCTACACTTTGCTACACTGAGGAGCAGTGTGTTGGTTCCTAAGACCATGGGAAATAGGTGTTTTCCAATAGTCTTAGGCAACCCCTGTGAAACGGAAGTTTGACCCCCAAAGGGATTGAGACCCACAGGTTGAGAACCGCTGGGTTAGAGGAAGTCCATAGATCCCTTTAATTCTGAAACCCCATCAAATGTAGAAAAAGATACATTAGTAAATGTTTAATTCAGGTGTTTTCTTTTACTTTTGGAAAATATACACATTTGCAATTTTTCAGAAAATCAGTTTGACACTACATAAGAAGAAACAAAAATATAACTCTTAAGATAAGCTCTGAACTTTGAGTGGTTATGATATAGGAACATCATTAGTAAAATATATAGCACTATAGTGAGTAATGTTGACAAGGGGGGTTTTACGTGTATGGGATTGAAGGTATATGGGAACTCTGTACCTTTCTCTCAATTTTGTTGTAAAAGTAAACTGCTTTAAAATTCTTTTTAAAATAAGGCTTTATTGATCCAACAATTTCATTAATATTGAAATTGTATATTTTAAAGAAGTAATCAGAGAGATAAAGACTTAAGAATTAAAGTAGAATTCACTGGTATATTTTAGTAGATTAACATATGACAATAGCCTAAATATCCAGGCCTTGGAAATAGTTTAATAAATCATGGAATATTTGCAAGATTGAATGCCCCAAAAGTGATGATAATGTGCAGTAAGGTTACTTAAAGTTATAAAAATAGGCTCAAAGATAATGCCCAAGTCAGTTTATTAGATTTTATATCTATCATACTTCTCAGTCATTCCACTCCTACATATTTAACCAAGAGAAATGAAAACAAATATTCATAGCAGTTCTTTGTAATGCTATTTCTCCTGCCTCCTCTCGAGTGATTTTTTTCCCCTTACATGAATGTATCTTGAATCGTGAACTAGATAGAACAAATCTAAGTATAGCAAGGCTTTGTAATTGCATGTATAAAACCAAAGAACTTCTCCCACTTATATGTAAGAAATATAGATCATATTCTGCATAGTGTATGATAAGCAAACTTGATAATGATGGAGCCAACTTGCTCCATCCTATCACCGTTACATTCAAAGAAAAGAGACTACAAAGGTATATATACCCGAATTCGCTGCCCCATCTGTCTTCTCCTGTAAGAATTAAGTGTAGAGTTCATTACACACTGATGTCATTTAAACAACTCTTGAGTTTGTTTGGTGAGCCCTTAAGTACAAAAACTTAAGGGGCATTTCTCTTTGCACAGTCTCTGGGTACTTATTTATCTGGGTCTGTGAAGATAAGATAAGCCATTGTCCTCTTTGTGGTGGAACATCCTTGCCAGGACTCATGGCAACTCTACACTTTGGAGCTGACTCTGTAGGCTTAAGAGTAACAGTGATCAAGTTACAGACCAGGAGCCTCTTAACCTTGAGCATTACATTTTCTAAGCAGCACCAACTACCTAATTATTTAACTCTTGGGAGTTTTGAAAGTAGAAATTAGTGGGTAAGTTGATAAATCCAATAAACTAATTTTTGTTAAGGTGTTAATGACATATTGGCATTTTGCAAGAGCTCATTTGTTACTGACTAATGAAGTCTTAGACATCATTTCTCATTCAAGTTTCCTGTCAATATCTAGTCAGATAAAGGCCACAGAAAGTGTGCAGATGTAAAGTGGCCTTCGTGGAGGAAGTATTTTTCATTACAATGTTCTGCTTTAAAGAAAATCTTGCTTTTAAATTGGCCCGAACAAAGCTGACATTGTTCAAGCAGTTGCCTCAGTGCTCAAATAAAGCACAGTAGTGAAAATTCATTTTTTACCTCTGAATTTACAGGATCTACTTGAATTATTACATTTTCAAGTTTTGCCGTTTCCTTAGAAAGAATCGGAGCTATTACACAGTGAGAGAATCCACAGTGTGATCACCAAAATGTGAGGTATTTCCCTTTTTCCCCAGCCTACAGTTACATATAAACATACAGTTTAATTTTTTTACCCATATTTCAGAAAGCAAAATGAGTGGTATCAAGATGCTTTACAGACATGGGGACTGGCTCTTTTCATAGACCATATTCGTAGACATGTCATTTGCCCTATATTTGAGATCATAATCTTTAGGTATGTTGTATATGTGCCTTTTATCAGCTCACTTGTGTGTGTCTGTGTGTTGATAGTAGACTCATACCAGGGAAAGGGCTTCTAAACCCTATCTCTAGTATCATCATTCTGTAAAACAAAAGAAAAAAAAAATAGATGAGAGAATTTCCATATTAAAAGTCTTCAAATACACCAAGAAAACCAGATAGTTCTGTACATTGAGGTAGGGATTTTGGCTCTAGAATAAAAATAAAATAATTTACCTATTTTATAGTAGGAAAAATTTTGTATGAAAAAGAAATATGATGTTGAATAATACCAATTTAGTTTCTCTTTTCTGCTTCTGACTAGTTCCTTTTCTAAGGACCATGGATAACCTTAAGCAAAGATACTTCAGAAGTGGGAAAGTGATTTAAAGACAGTAAGTTACATGGAAATCTATAATTTTCTCTATTAGTTGCATGGAAAAAAAAGAGCACATGACAATTATGACTGAATGAAAAAGAAAGCCTTATAATTCATATTTTTATGGTATGTCTGCAATGATCTGTTCTATTTGCATATGAATTATCTTCAACTTTCAAGATATCAGGGCTCACAAAGTAAACTAGAAATAGAAGAAAACTGAGTGTAAGATTTGGCTCCTCAAAAAATGTTCCTTTTTTATACAATTATTTTTATAATATCTTTATTTAAGAAGACTCTATTACTTACTGAGCTATTATTTGAATAAGTCTGCTGAAAATCTGTTATTTAAAGTTGAAGATGTTGGGATTATATTAAACTTCTTGCTTCATGGATAATAAGACATTCCTTTATCAGCTATTCCATTCATAGAGAGACAGTTTACATTTATTCCATGTAAATTTCACTGCTATTCAGAAAATGTATTCTTTCAACAGCCCTTGTTTCTGAATAAAAACCTTTTTAAGCTGTCCTCACTGTGCTGCGCCTCTGTAGACTTTCCTTTCACAAAATGAGCAAGCTATTTTATAAAAAAAAAAAGAATTATAATTTTGTTTCTTGTACCTTTCATCATACTTTTCACTTGTGGATGAGAAAGGTATGCAATTTTTTTCTTCTCAAAACAGTAAGAAAATAGCCCAACAGGTGTGGCTCAGTGGTTGAGCATCAGCCTATGCATCAGGAGTTCATGGTTTGATTGCTGATCAGGGCATGTGCCCAGGTTGGGGGCTACTTGGGACATGCAGGGGGCAACTAATTTTAATAATCCTCTTTCTTCACTGATGTTTCTATCTCTCTCACCCTCTCTTTTCCTCTCTGAAAGCAATAGAAATATTTTTAAATGGTAGAAAAATAAAAGTTACAATTATCTGCTAAAGGTAAAAAATAATCTTATGTTCTACTATGTGTAACAATTAATAATGCAGATATTTTTCACTAGATGGAGTTACACATATGTTGATATATATGTGATTTGATATGTATGCTATATTGTTGTATTGACAGCAACCTTCAAAACTTCATATGTCAAACTTGCTGAAGGTGTTAACATCTTAGATATTTTTACACTTAAAAATGTAGAATTTCATGCCAAAAAAAGAGCATTTGTAGGAAGTTTTAATTTATTACTTTATTTTGAAGAAAAAGTTATCATATACTTTGGGAAGCTTACAGTGGACATGCTCCATCTCAAGATACTTGTAAATGTTGGTTTAAATGCTTTAAAAGTGATAGTTTCAATGTGAAAGACAAAGAACATTCAAGTCAACCGAAAAAAAGTTTGAAGACCAACAATTACAAGCATTATTGGATGAAGATGCATGTCAAACTCAAAAACAACTTGAGAGAGATTAAATGTTGCTCAGCAAACAATTTCTGATCATTTATAAGCAATGGAAAAGATTTTTAAGGAAGGAAAATGGGTGCCACATCAACTGCATAAAAGACAAACGGAAGACTGAAAAGTCATTAGTAAAATGTTGCTTCAACAACACGATAGAAAGTCTTTTTTGCATCAAATTGTGACTGGCGATGAAAAGTGGATTTATTTTGAGAATCCCAAATGCACAAAATCATGGTTTGATCAAGGTCGACCAGTAACATCGACTGCAAGGCCAAATCGCTTTGGAAACAAAACAATGTTCTGTGCTTGGTGGGATTAGGAAGGTGTGGTGTATTATGAGCTTCTAAAACCATGTGAAATCATTGATATTGATTGCTGCTGACAAATAATAATCAATTTGAACCACACTTTGGTCATGAAATGACCAGAATGTTCCAAAAGATAAGGAAAGGGAATTTTGCTTCATGATGATGCACCATCACACACTTCAAAACCAGTTAAAGACACATTAAAAGATCTTGCCTGAGAAGTATTAACCCATCCACTGTATTCACCAGACCTTGCTCCTTCAGATTACCACTTGTTCCAATCGATGGCACATGCACTTTCTGAGCAGCACTTCAAAACATATGAAGAAGTGGAAAATTGGGTCTCTAAATGGTTTGCCTTAAAATAAGAAAAGTTCTATTGGGACAGTGTACACTAATTACCTGAAAGATGGGGGACATGTGTAGCTAGTGATGTACATTACTTTGAATAAAGCACTTTTGATATTTCTCTTGAAATTATCATGTTTTCTTTGATTACAATATCTGCCATTATTAACCAGTATAACTAGTATACACGATAGAGTTGACTTGACTACATCATTAAATCATTTCTTAAGAAAAGTAATTTTGGAGAGAACCAAGATGGTGGCATAGGTAAAAGCCCGTACTTGCTGCCTCTCACAACCACATCAAAATTAGAACAAAAAGACAAACAACTATCATCCAGAAATCTGGGAAAGCTGGTTGAGGGGAAGTACTACAACCAAAGAGGTAAAAAAAGTGCATTAGAACTGGAAGGAGGTGTGGAGGTGCTGCATGGGCTGGCATGTGGGTGTACTGCTTTTTTAATCGAGAGGGAGATACAAGCTCCAGTTTTCTCTGAACTCCAGTTCCAAGTGAGACTCTGGGAGACCCAGACACATGTAGGGAGAAACTGGATTGTCTGACATTGGAGCAGGAACATGAGGGCAACTTTCAGATGAAGGTGCTCATAGCAGTCATTGTTCCTGTGCTGAGACCTCTCCAGTGTAAGGTTAACTGGCATCCATTGCTACTTGGCTCCACCCTGGTGATTTCCTGAGACTCTGCCCTACACAATTTACAACCCCACCCAAGCTGAGCTGCAGCAGCTTTGGTATATGAATGGCCTGGACTTTCTCAGCCTAAAATCCATAAAACAGGCAGCAGCTTGGTCAGGAAGCCCCAAAGCTATTTAAAGAAGGCTCAAGGCCAGCAGTGGCAGCCTGCCTTGCTTCACAGTTGAGTTTCCTCTGGGCCCTTCCAAACTCTACAAAGAGGAGGAATCTGCAGATCTCTCTGTAGCTTCTGCTGGGTGGCTATAGGCAATAATTGACTTTGTACCTCCTTAGAGATTTAAGAGCCAGTGTCCCAGTGGTCAGTGTGAGACCATATCAGATTACAACTCTTCACATCCATAAGTGACACATACAAGGGGAAAACTCAGTGAGTATAAAAGCCCCACTGAAACAAGTCCTGCCTCCTGGGAGTATCTCCTGCATAGCAGCTCTTCCATTATAGGCACAGCTAGCCCTCACAGCCCTCACAACTCCTCCCAGTGATACCAACAGCAATCAAGGCTTTACTATAACAAGATTGTGCACATAGCCCACAAAGTGGTGAAACAAGAGTGTCACCTCAGGTGATTGTGAGGCCGAGCCACTGGGCCCTATTGGACACCTACCACACATGGTCACTCTGTCAACTCAAGGAGACTTAGCGGCTACCCTATACATAGAAACAAGCACAGGGAAGCAGGATAAAAGTCTAAGGGATCTTTGGGACAACATGAAATGAAGTAACATATGTATAATGGAGCTGCCAGAAGGATAGGAACATCAAGGATTAAAAAATCTATTTGAAGAAATAATGAAAGAAAACTTCCTGGACATGGGGAAGAAAAAGTTACTCAAGTACAGAGAGTCCCTAGCAGAATTAATCTCAAAAGACCCACACCATGACACGTCATAATTTCAATGGCAAATATTAATGACTAAGAGAGAATCTTAAAAGTGGCAAGAGAGACACAGAGAGTTACCTACAAAGGATCCCACATCAAATTATCAAATGATCTCTGAACAGAAACACATCAAGCTAGAAGGGAATGGAAGGAGGTATATAAAGTCTTGTAAAACAAAGGACTGAATCCAAAAATACTCTATCCAGAAAGACTATTAATCAAAATTGAAGGGGAAATAAGGAGCTTTGAAGAGAATAAAAGGCTAAGGGAGTTTATCACCACCAAACCAACAAAGCAGGAAATGCTACAGGGAATACTATAAAAAGAAGAAATAAAAAGGTAAGAAGGAACACAGACACAAAAATGGATATGACTAAAAACAAGTACCTTTCAGTAGTAACTTTAAACATAAACAAACTAAATGTTCCAATCAAAAGACATGAGTGGTTGAATGGAGAAAAAACATGACCCATATATATGCTGTCTAGAAAAGACCCACCTCAGAACAAGGGACTCACATGGATTGAAAGTGAAAGGATGGAAAAATACCTTTTAGGTAAATGGAAATGAAAAAAAAAAAAGCTGGGTAGCAATATTTATATCTGACAAAATAGACCTCAAAGTGAAGGCCATATGAATCAATACAACAACAGGATATAACCCTGATAAACATATATCACCCAATGCAGGAGTACCCAAATACATAACAAAACCCCTGAAAGATATCAAGGGAGAGATAGATAACAATACAATCTTAGTATGGGACTTTAATACACCACTGACATCACTGGATAAATCTTCTAGACAAAAAATCAGCAAAGCCCAGCAATCCTAAATGACTCACTAGATCAGATGGACTTAACTGACATCTTCAGAACATTGCATCCCAAAGCCACAGAATATACATTTTTCTCAAATGCACATGGGACATTTTCAAAAATAGACCACATATTAGGTCACAATCAAAGCCTCCCCAAATTGAAGAAGATTGAAATCATACCAAGCATCTTCTAAGACCACAATGCCATAAAATTAGAAATAAACTACAATAAAAACAATCCAAAAATCTCAAACACTTAGAAGCTGAATAGCATGATATTAAATAATGACTGGGTTACCAATGAGATCAAAGAAGAAATTAAAAGCATCATGGAAATTAATGAAAACAAAAACAACAATCCAAAATCTATGGGGCACAATGAAAGCAGTCCTGAGAGCGAAGTTCATAGCTCTAAAGGCCTATCTCAGAAAACAGGAGAAAATGGTAGTAAATCATCTAATTCTACATCTCAAAGAATTAGAAAGAGAGTGACAACAAAAGCCCTGAGTGAGCAGAAGGAAGGAGAAAATAAAGATCAGAGCAGAAATAAATGACATAGAGACAAAAAAAAATTTTTAAAAGACCCATGAAACCAAGAGCTGGTTCTTTGAAAGGATAAACATGATTGATAAACCCATAGCCAGGCTCACCAAGAAGCAAAGAGAGAGGACTCAAATAAATAAAATCAGAAATTAGAGAGGCAAAATAACAGACCCCATAGAAATACAAAGGATCATTAAAAAATACTATGTACAACTCTACTCCAACAAACTAGACAACATGGAGGAAATGGACATATTCTTAGAAAAATACAACCTTCCAAAACTAAATCAGGAAGATTCTAAAAATCTCAATAGGGCTGATAACTACAGATGAAATTAAGTCAGTCATCAAAAAGCTTCTAGCAAACAAAAGCCCTGGGCCAGATGGCTTCACAGGGTATTTATACCAAATATTCAAGAAAGAACTAAAACCTATCCTCCTCAGACTATTCCAAAAAATTCAAGAAGAATGAACACTTCCAAGCTCAATCTTTGAATCCAACATCACCCTAATACCAAAACCAGAGAAGGACAACACAGTGAAAGAGAATTACAGACCAATATCCCTCATGAACACAGATGTCAAAATCATCAACAAATATTCTAGCAAATCGGATCCAGCAATACATCAGAAAGATCATACACCGTGACCATGTAGGATTTATTCCCAGGATGCAAGGATAGTACAATATCCACAAATCAATAAATGTGATACATCACATAAACAAATTGAGAGATAAAAATCACATAATCATTTTAATTGAAACAGAAAAAGCATTTGACAAAATCCAACACCCCTTCTTTATAAAAACTCTCAACAAGGGGGGAATAGAAGGATCAGACCTTAACATAATAAACGCTATATATGAAAAACCTCCAGCCAACATCATATTCAATGGACAAAAACTAAAACCATTTTCCCTAAAAACGGGAACAAGATAGGAATGCCCACTCTCACCACTCCTGTTCAACATAGTACTGAAAGTACTAGCCATTGTGATCAGATAAAAAGAAGAAATAAAAGTCATACAAATTGGAAAAGAAGAAGTAAAACTGTCCTTATACACAGATGACATGATATTGTACATAGAAAACCCTAAAGACTCCATCAGATATTATTGGACTTATTAATGAACTCAGCAATGTAGCAGGATACAAAATTAATGCCAAGAAATCTATGGCATTTCTTTACAGCAATAGTGAATTTATAGAAAGAGAGACTAAAAGGAAACCCCACTTACCATCACACCAAAAAAAATAAGATACCTAAAAATAAACTTAATTAAGGAGGTAAATGACCTATAGCCGAAAAACTACAGGATACTGAAAAAAAGAGGTAGAAGAAGACATAAACAAATGGAAGAAAATTCCATATTCATGGATTGGTAGATTCAGCATCATCAAAATGTCCATACTACCAAAAGCAATCTACAGATTCAATGCAATCTACAGATTCCCATTAAAATACCAACAGAATATTTCACAGACCTACAATGAACTTTCCAAAAATTCATCCGGAAGAAATAAAAACCACGAATAGGAATAGCTGCAGCAATCCTGAGAAAGAAGAACAAAGTAGGTGGGATCTCAATACCAGATATCAAGCTGTATTTCAAAGCCATTGTTCTTAAAACAGTCTGGTACTGGCACAAGAACAGACATATAGATCAATGGAATAGAATAGAGAACCCAGAAATCAACCGAAACCACTATGCCCAATTAATATTTGACAAAGGAGGCATGAACATAAAATGGAGTTAAGACAGTCTCTTCAACAAATGGTGTTGGGAAAATTGGACAGATACATGCAAAAAAAAATTAAACTAGACCCTCAACTTATACCATACACAAAAATAAAATCAAAATGGATAAATGGAAAAAAGCAACAACAAGATAGTGGCATAGATGAACACCTAAACTGCTGCCTCACACAACAATTTTAAAACTACAACTAAAAGACAGAATGGACATCATCCAGAAGCACAGGAAAGCTGGCTGACTGGAAGTTCTACAACTAGAAGGACAGAAATGTGCTCACGGAGCCTTAGAGGAGCTGCAAAAAGCTCAGGTTCGGAGATACGCATGTGGAGAGGACAGGCAGCAGAGTACCTGGCTGGATTCCTCTTGTGGGAAGGAGACAGAAACTCCTGACTGCACTGAACCCCAGTTGCAACTGCACTGAACCCCAGTCTGGGCAAGACTCATACAGGGGAGTCTGGATTGTTGGAAAAAGCAAGGAGTGCATGGAAACTTAGGGGAGCTGAAAAAGGCAGAGGTCTGAAGGATAGCACCAGGCGCTGACTGCTGATTGAGTGCAGGCTTTCTCTAGCTGGAGGAAGAGGAAACCTCCTGACTGCAATGAACCAGTTTCAGGTGAGACACTTGGGACCCAGACTCATACAGGTCCCAGAGTGGGTGGAAACTCAGGGAAGCCATGAAAGGCAGAGGTCTGGAGGCATGCAAGTGTGAGTGCACACAGAGAGGGCTATAGCAATTATGGAGCGACACTGAGACCCAGGGGCCATGTAGAACAGGGCTGATAGGAAGCCAATGCTGTCTGCTCAGCCCTGAGACTCTGCTCCAGCCAAGCTGAGCACAGAGGCTTTTTCAATTTTGCAAGTCTTATATCATAAAGCTGACTCCAGCACAGAAGTTCTCCCAGAGTAGACACAGCTGATCCTCACAAACCAATTGGTGTGGAAATCAAATCCCCCAGTGATACCAACAACAATCAATACTTAAGTACAAGGCTGTACACACAGTCCACAAATGGGTGCACCAAGAGTGTCCACATCAGGTAACTGGGAAAGCAGAGCTACTGGGTCATATAGTACACCTAGCACAAAGCTACTCTACCAACTCAGGAAAGCAGCAGAAATGCGAATACAAAGAAACAGATCACAAACGAAAGAAGTGGAGGAAAACAAATGACTGGATAGAAAGTTCAAAACCACAGTTATAAGTTTTTCAAAAATTTCCTAGAAAAGATGGGTAAATTTAGTGAGACCCAAGAGGAGATGAAAAAGGACCAACTAGAAATTAAACATACACTGACTGAAATAAAAAAAAATATTATACAGAGACCTAACAGTAGCCTAGAGGATAGTAAGAATCAAGTCAAAGATTTGAAATAGAAAGAAGCAGAAAACACTCAACTGAAAAAGAAAAAAGGAAAAAAAGAATTCAAAAATTTGAAGATAGTGTAAGGAGTCTCTGGGACAACTTCAAGTGTACCAACATCCAAATTATGGAGGTGCCAGAAGAAGAGATAAAGCAAGATACTGAAAACCTATTTGAAGAAATAATGAATGAAAATTTCCCTCACCTGGTGAAAGAAATAGTCTTACAAGTCCAGGAAGCACACAGAACCCCAAACAAAAGGAATCCAAAGAGTACCACACCAAGACATCATCATTAAAATGCCAAGATCAGAAGACAAAGAGATAATATTAAAAGCAGCAAGAGAAAAACAGTTAATTACCTACAAGGGAGCACCCATATAATTGTCAACTGACTTCTCAACAGAAACTATGCAGGCCAGATGGGGGTGGCAAGAAATGTTCAAAGTGATGAATACCAAGAACCTTCAACCAAGATTACTCTACCCAGGAAAGCTATCATTCAGAATCTAAGGTCAGATAAAGGGCGTCACAGACAACAAAAGAAAAACAAACAAAAAACAAACAAACAAACAAAAGCTAAAGGAGTTCATCAACACCAAACCAGTATTATATGAAATGCTGAAAGGTATTCTTTAAGAAGAGGAAGAAGACAAAAAGGGTAAAGATAAAAATTATGAACGACAAAGTGACAAGAAATGCATATCTATCAACAAGTGAATCTAAAAATCAAGTGAATAAGAAATATGATGAACAAAATAAACTGGTGAATGTAGTGGAATAAGGGGCAAGGAAAGGGAGTTGACTAATAATTCATGGGGGGATGGATATGTGGAGAGTTGTGGGACAGAGATCTTACACATATGGACAAGGACAATGTGGGGGTGAGGGCCTAGGGTGGAGTAGGAACCGGGTGGAGAGAAGCTATGGGGGGAAAAAAGAGGAGCATCTATAATAATCTGAACAATAAAGATTAAAATAAAAAAAAAAGAACCTAGAGCCATTGCTACTGTGTAGTCAAAGTTTAAACTATGCTTTAAAACCATACCTCTCTGGTGGCTATTCAATACCTAATTTAAGGAAAAGTGCAAAAGTGACATTACTGCTACCTGTAAGATGAGCTCTCTATGAACTTCATTGTAAGCACTAATTTCCATACCTGTCTACTGTTTAATTAGCTGAGATACTGTAAAAATAAACAAAGGGTGCAAAAAAAAAAAAGGAAAGTAGTTTTACAAGAAATTGGTATAAAATCTTGGTGCTCGATTAGAAAAAAAGAATATATATTTTTACCTCATGAAATATTATAATTTTAATCATCGAGATTTTTCTAATTTTCTTTTCTCAATTTCCCATTCATGAAATATAAAGTATTCAATAATTATTATTTAGCTCTCAAGATTAAATTTAAGATTATTAAGGGGCATGCATTAAAAGATTATATCATGGAAATACTCAGAATTGAAAGTAAAATAATAAATGTAGATGTGCAACCACGCAAGCATTGTGACCATTTATGAATTTTTGATGCAAATCATTGTTTTCTATAAAGTTTAGGAGGAACTATATTATTTGGGCTGTTGGCCATGTGACTACTGGTAAAGCACTTAGTCCAACAACAATACTGATTCAGCCATGGTTTTGGTTTTAAATCTGTTTGAAGTAATAAATTGCCAAGAACCAATTCTAGCATGTAATAATTACAAGAGTTCCATCAAAAGGTTGATGGGACTTGGGTGGGCTCAACAAGCATGAGCCAAATATGTAAGTTACCTGTTGGAAACAGCTAAAAGGCACTTCCCCCAAACCTGAATAGGATTGTTAACTGCCAGACAGCTCAGGGCATTCTATTGCCCCCTATTGGCCAAGCACCTGTAGGCTATTCCCCTAACTGATAATGCTTCTGTATAAACCCTTTGATACTTTACCCTTTGAAGTGTATATTTCAATCTTGCCTTGGGACAAATTATATTATAATAAAAGCATAGGTCCTTGGTCAAGGTAGAGTCTTCTAGCTCCTTCAGCTGAAGCTCCTCTGACCCCCAGTGCCCTTCAAAAATATCTTTCGTCTTTGGACTCATTCTTAATCATCTATGCACAGCCTCTTTCTCCAGAACGCTGAACCCTTTGTAAGGCTTGGAAAAGAACCTCGCTAAGGCACCAGTACTAATGTAATAGCTTTGATGAAAATGAAAAGGTGTGGCGTGTCACAGTATATATAAGAAGCAGCAATGTTTCAGGCAGAACCATCTGTGACATTTTCTAGTTCTTCTGATGCAAAGCTATACAATCCTAGACAAATTACATTTTGTAAACCTAAATTAGTTAATGTATTATGTGCAAAATGATGCCTGTGCCTCATTGTTGTCATGATGATTTAAGGAGTTAGATTACGTGCATTAAGGACTTAGTATATCACTGAGGCCCAGTAAAACGATTGTGGAAAAAGGTAACACGCATCACCTCCAGGTCTGGCCCATAGAAACTTCCAATGAGAGATATTTCAAGTTCTTTCTCATTTCACCAGTTTATGCAGACAAGCTCAGACCCCTTAACACTGAGTGTTGAAGTTGGTAGAGCCATGAGATGGAAAATTTGGAGTCCCTTAATCACCAATAGGGAAAAACTATACATCAAAAGTACCTGTTTTGGATTCTTTGGATTATATTTGAATTAACACACACACACAACTATATATATTGATCATTATTTATGTTTTGCTCTTTTTTTGGGGGGTTGGGGGGTTAGAGCAGCTAGTGTTACCTTAACTGAATGCATTATCAATAAACTATATACTGTTTCCATAGTGTCAATAATAAGAATAGAATGAGTACTCTCACTTACAGCATAAATAATATACTGCCAGGTGTCAAGTGTCAGACTCTTTATAGATCACACTAGAGGCCTGGTGCAGCCAAGCCTGTACCCTCTCCAATCCAGGATCAGGCCTAAACCGGCAGCTGGATAATCCCTCTCGCAATCCTGGTCTACTGGCTCCTAATCACTCACCTGCCAGACTGCCTGGTCACCCCTAACTGCCCCTTTCTACTGGCCTGATCATCCCTCACTGCCTCTGCATGCTGTCCTGATTGCCCCTAACTGCCCCCTCCCTACCAGCCTGGGTGCTCCTAACTGTCCCACTCACCAGCCTGGTGGCCCCTAACTGCTCCACCAACCTGGTTGCCCCCATATGCCCCCCTGATGGCTAGTAACCCCCAACTGTTCCCCTGCTGGCCTGGTCACCCCCAACTTCCTCCCTCTGCTGGCCTGGTCATTCCCAACTGCCCCTCTGCAGGCCTAGTCATTCCAAACTGCCCCTCTGCTGGCCTAGTTGCCCCTCACAGTCCCCTTCTGCTGGCCTGGTTGCCCCCAACTGCCCCCCTGTTGGCCTGGGTAGCCCCAACTGTCCCCCTGCTGGCCTGGTCACCCATGCAGCCTGCTGTTTAGTCATTTGGTCATCCCTCACTAATCCCTCTGCTAGCCTGGGCATAGGCAGCCATCTTGTGAGGGCATGATGGTCAATTTGCATATTACATCTTTATTATATAGGATTTCATGTCATGTTTTTATTAATAAGGATCGGTAACAAGCAAAACCAACTTTGGTTAACTTAAGTAGCAAGTAATTCAGTTATCCTAAGGAATTCAAAGAGGAAGCCAGGAGAATCAGGGTCAGAATAAGGAAAGAGACAAAGCGATGCAGCCAGAAATATACCCACCTTTGCACCATGGGAACAGTGTAAAGGGGATTCTGACCTTGGTATGTGTCATTAGGTGATCTGTCATTCAGGGGACCCTGACACCTCTTCCGGACATCATCTCTATGACATGTTCTAAGACTTCCTGTCACTAACACTAGATCCAAATCCAGTTGGGAGCCTCTGGGTGACTGAGACGAGGTCAGACTCTCCCCCCTCAGCGCACCAGTTCACAATAGCTGAGGAGAGAGAGTCTGGCCCCTTTAGCTTTTGAGTGGAAGACAGAGCCTTCTTTTTCTTTCAATTCATATAATCTAAGTCATGAAAATAGAAGGCAGCACTTCACTATTTTGAACTCTATATATTCATCTACATCCTTTTTTCCTCATATTTTCAAAATATGCTCTGGCCTACCTAACTCTGGGGTAACAGAACCTACACTTACTTTCTCCATGAAGAGGGACCAACAAGGTTTCCATCAATATCTGCCTTCTTGGCTAGTAATTCTCTCCCTACACGTGACAACCTATAACCAAAATCTTAAACTTTTCATGGTTAATGTTAATAAACAAAGAAAGAAAAAAATGGAAATTAAGTTGGAGACTACATCCCTTATTCTATATCTAGTCAATAAGTCAAAATTTGCATTATGTTTCTACTTGACTACCCATTTCTTCACAATCTTTTTTGCCCCAGACATCAATTCCGTTGGTTCAGAAATTCTTTAATGCACTTTATAATAAAAATCTGTGTTTACAAAAAATATATGAATTTTGTATTCCTACTTAAATGGGTGCTTATGTTACCTATCAGCTTCTCTTACTCAATGTGGACATATCAGAACACACTAAGTGGGTTCATTAACACAGTACAGCTATTTCTGATTTACAGCATAGATCTTATCTAACCTTACAACACAATGTGTGTGTGTTTGTTTTCCCTCAGCTCATGGATGGCGATGCTAGCAGAGGCATAAGTGGCATGTTATGTAAAATAAATTTAAGAATTCCATCAGGGATACATTGCTACCTTTTGATCTGAAGAGGTCTTATATAGCACCTGTGGTCACAGTGATCACAATAAGTCATTTTTTTAAATATATTTTATTGATTTTTCACAGAGAGGAAGGGAGAGGGATAGAAAGTCAGAAACATCGATGAGAGAGAGACATCGATCAGCCGCCTCCTGCATGCCCCACACTGGAGATGTGCCCGCAAGCAAGGTACATGCCCCTGACCAGAATTGAACCCAGGACCTTTCAGTCTGCAGGCCAACGCTCTATCCACTGAGCCAAACTGGTCTCGGCATAATAAGTCATTTTTATACTATCCACCAGGCACTGCTCTCAGACCCTATCCAGTAAGGATTGCTATTACCTCTTTGAAATTATATCTGAGAGTGAAGCTGTTTGCTACTGATGTCACTGAGAATCAATTTTGCACATTAGCAATGGGAGAGGCTCTCTAGTTTTGCTAAGGAGAGGACTGTTGTTGAACCTAATTCAGCCATCACAGGCCTTTTGTTGTTAATTGTACTGGAAAAGATTGGGGTTGCTGACTCATCTCCCCAGAGTTTAACCCGCTGCATTTGAAAAGTAAGAGCTCTTGGTGGTTAGAGCTAATGGTGAACATTCACAAACTATACGTATTCTCCCACTCTGGGCCCATTCTCTCAGCAATTTATTCTTGTTCCTACAAAGCCCTTGACAATTTTTATAAAAAGTAACCTCCCTCCATTAATTGCTTTAGATTATAACATGTCAATTTTCTAACTGGCAAAGTAAAAATAACATGATGTGCTCCTTGATAGTCAGTCCCAGAGAGGTGTGAACATTTCTATTTTCCTTCTAGGGTATTTGTGGATGAAACTGTAATGGGTCAGCCACATGGTAGGCTAGTGCTTGCACCCCATGTGGTAGCCTTTGGTAGCAACATTTCTATCGTGTTTTTTTTTAATTTTTATTCAAATGGTGATAAGTAACTCTCCATGAGATTTTAAGTATGGATTGAGGGAGAGTCACACTGTATTGGGAGTAAGACCACATGAAAACTACAAATGACCTTAGGACCTGCTCAGGCCCATTCCTCATATACATTCTCACTTAAGACGGAATTTATTTTTTTAATATTTATTGTTCATAGTATTACACATGCCCCCCCCTTTTCTTTTTCCCCATTGACCCTGGTAGCCCTCCCCCATCCCAGGCCTTCACCACCTTATAGGCTGTGTCCAGGGATTATACACACACAAATTCTTTGGTTGATCACTTCCCATTCATCCATCCTCTACCCCAGTGGTTCTCAACCTTCCTAATGCCCCGACCCTTTAAGACAGCTCCTCATGTGGTGGTGACCCCCAACCATAAAATTATTTCCATGGTTACTTCATAACTGTAATTTTGCTACTGTTATGAACTGTAATGTAAATATCTGATATGCAGGATGTATTTTTGTTGTTACAAATTGAACAAAATTAAAGCATAATGATTAATCACAAAAACAATATGCAATTATATATTGTAAAATATTTATTTCTAATTACAAATAAATGAAATTTTTTGTCTTGAATCATGGTGTAGCATGGGTAACAGTCTTCATATAACAACAGTAAACTACATTGCTACACTTTGCTACACCGAGGAGTCTGTTGGTTCCTAAAACCATGGGAAATATAAACTGATCAGGAGAGGGTCAGTATTGTGGCTCTAAGCTCGAATACTCAAGATTGCCAAGATATGGTGGCATTAAACACACCGTTTCTCACATTTCTGTTTAACTCAGTCATTGCCATAAGTGCAAGCTTTCTTCCCAAGTACGTAGTATATCTTGTCTCATAACTTTAGAATTGTTTGCACATCTACTCAGTGACTCAACCTTCACCCCCCATCTTCCAGTTAAACCAGTTCAGTGTGTACCTTGCTATGGAGTGAATATTTGTGTCCCTTTAAAATTCCTTACACCCAATATGAGGATATTAGGAGTTAAGACATTTGGGAGGTGACTTGTTCATGAGGGCAGAGCCCTTAATAATAGGATAAATGCCTTTACCAGAGAGGCCCTAGCATGCTCCCTTGTCCTTGTCCTTCCACTTCGTGAGGACACAGGGAGAAGGGGCTGTCTAGGAACCAGGAAAAGGGCTCTCTAGCCCCGAATCTGCCATTGCCTTGATCTTGGGCTTTCCAGTCTTCAGAACTGTGAGAAATAAACATTTGCTGTTTATAAGCCACCAGATTACGGTACTTTTATAGAAACATGAATAGATTAAAATACCCCTGAAATTGTGGGTTGAAATCAGCAATTGCCCCGTTATTCTATACCACTAGCCAGTATATTATTTGGGCACTGGTCAGTATGTACCGCCTAAACATAAATGAAAATGTTTTGTCATGGTGGACATATAGCTATCTATGAAGCCTGCTGAAGGAGACAGTTTATTTTCACACATTTCAAATATATCTGAGTCAGACGTTAGAGTCAACATGATCCTTACCCTTCATCGCTCCATTCAAACATCGGTCTGTATCTATAATATTTGCGTTTGAATTTCATCTTTATAAATAATAAATTCTGTGAATAGTGCTTATTGTTTCCAAAAATGCTCTGAAATGCTATTAAATGAAATCAGAAAGTATTCTGAGGCAGACATTAAAAGCATGTTCTTCATTAAATTTTAAAGAGTAGACTGAGATTTAGGTCATGGTTATACAAATGTACTGGGATTTTAATTAGAAATATAAGTCTCTGTGCTATAAAATTCTCAATTTGGAAATGAATTAAAATATTTTAAGAGAAAATTTATGAAAAAAAATTCAGAAGCATAAGTTTGGCTTGATTTTAAAAAGTGGCCTGTTCTAGTCACTTATGCTCAATGGATAGAGCGTGGGCCCGAGGACTGAAGAGTCCTGTGTTTAATTCTGGTCCAGGGCTCGTACCTCAGTTTCAGACTCCTTCCAGCCCAGTCCCTGGTTCCGGCGTGTGCTTCTCTCATATCAATATTTCTCTCTGTCTTTCCCTCTCTCTTATACTTTCACTAAAAATCAATGGAAAAATATCCTAGGGTAAGGATTTAAAAAATATAAATAAATAAACAAATAAATAAATAAAATCTTGAGCTGACCAATATGGTCATTTTGGCTACTCATGATTATATAGATATTCTCTTTCCTTTGATTTTTTTTTTGTTTTCTCGCTATTTCTCCTCATAACAATTTTTCTCCAGTATGTGAAAGAAGAGAAATTTAAACTCCAGTCAATTTTGCTTATTACTTATAGATTTATAATAAAACCAAAACCAAAAATGAGCTCTTGCTACTCATAAGTTGTATTTATTAAGGCATCATTTGCTTTCTTTAACACATAACGAATATTAACAACATAATAAAAATAGACAAAGTAAGACAAGACTTTAACAGTAATTTAGTATTATGGCACTCTTCTAACCTCATTCCGTGCATGGTGGAATCACTGAAATAATTATTGTTTATAGTGGTAATAAGTACAATCTGAATTGAAGTCACTACATTTGGAAGCACACACAAGATGATTCTAAAAAAAAATCATCTTAAGGTTATTTTTCATCTTCTTGCTGTTATTATTTTACTTTGTATTTTGGAGGTTAATACAATAAAGACAGATCAAAAGACCTACAGACTTGGAAATGGTTAGAAAACATTAATTTCAGCAGTTAATGGGAATTCAGTATGACCTGCTACTTAATGTTATCCATTAGTATTTTTTGTTGGTTTGTTCGTTTTGCTTCTACATTTGGAAATGTATCTATGAGGAATTACTTCCCATGTACTCTCTGAAAAACCTTCATAAATATTCTTTAGAGCATCCTGTTTGTATTCCTTTCTATTGTTCCAATCTATCCTTGTCCCCTATTCTCTACACACTTTAAATTTATTCATCCTAAATGTACTACCAAACCTATAAAGTTCTGAGGTTTAAGTGTTGCTCTCTGAAGCTTCTTTTAGCAGTTTACTCATATTTTTCTCACTATTTGTTATAGAAGTTTTATCCGACTTAAGTTTCCAGCCATTTTGTTAACAAGCTAAATTTAAAGAGTAAATGAAAATAGGTATCATTGTATTAATATTTTTAGAATGGCCAAGTACTAAGTGGCTGAAGTTGTTATCAGTAACCCATTAAGAATGTTTACTCCTTTTTTATCTTCCAGACCTCAGTAGGAAGGCCTTTATTATTCCTTTAGTGACTTTGGCTGAGAACCTAAAATTAAATTAGTTAATGAAAAATTAAGCCAGCTTTGCTCAGTGGATAGGCCATCAGCCTTGCAGACTGAAGGTTCCCAGGGTTTAGTGATGGTCATGGGCAGGTTCTTGGGTTGCAATCTCTATCCCTAAAGCCCTGGCCGGAGTGCATATGGGAGGCAATCAATTGATGTGTATCTGTCACATGGATGCTTCTCTTTCTATGTCTCTCCCTCTCCTTTCCCTCCTTCTAAAAATCAATAGAAAAACATCTTTGGGCGAGGATTAACAAAAACAAAACAAAAAAGAGAAAAAGTAAAAGATAAAGATAACTGAAATCATACTGCCTTGCTTCCTACACCTGGTTGAAAAGGGTTGGGGTGATATTGATGTTTTACCAGAGCTACTACGCTTACATGAGGTTTCCTAGGATTGCTCAGATGAGTAGTGGTTCATTTGTGATGTGATGGTGCAGGGGGTCCAGGCGTTTTATGATTGTTTGTATCCTACCTTGTTCTGCTGGAAGGCTGGTCATTTATGAATTCTTCCCTCCAAATTCTCAATGGCCAGAGGTCATTCTGTTTCCAGGTGTTGAACTATGGGGAACTTGGGGCCTGCTTATGAATGACTTCCTGTTAGCCGAGAACTCTATACATATTACCAATCTTGGGAACATTAACATGTGGATATTATGTGAAAAATGTTCTAATGTGGATCATATATTTATATTTTGAAATAAAGGACATTAAAACAAAATGAGTAAAGTTTTAAGTTCCTGTTTTTCAATGCTTAGGGAGCATCACATTATTTCACTCCTCCCCTTCTCTGGCTGAGCATGGAACTGTGCTGGGGCCAGAGTAGACATTTCTGAATAGTTGGGGAAGGAGAGCTTTCATTAGACAGGAGGTGGTCCTGCTATTAATTTTTTTTTTTACCATATCACTGCCTTGCAATTACATTTTGGAGGAGAACACTATACCTTGGATATGCTCTGCTTAAAAAAAAAAAAAAATATATATATATATATAAAAAATATAAAAAAACATTATATTTCTATTATTGAATAACAACCCAAACCATTTAAATAAAAATATATATATATAAATGCTAATATTCTGGCACTTTAAAAACGTCATTTCTGGATATCACTCTCTGCCTAATGCTGCATTTTGGGAGATGGCATTGTTACAATGACAGGAACAACAAGAAAGACACTAAAAGCCAATCAAATTCCCATTTGAGGCAGAATGGTGTGAGTTGTGAGAAGAGGTTTTCCGAGTTACCTTCACAAATTTTAATATACAATCAAGAAGCCAGCCATCAGTGTCTTTCCCTAGGGGTTTGCAATCTCAGTTAACTTTAGATACCTTTGCCTACCTTTACATTTTTATTGTGACAGAGAAAACATACAGCTACTATATATATTCACCCAGCAAGTTGTTACACCATAAATTACTCATAAGTGTCCCTATGAATATAGAACTTGTATCAAGCATGTTAAATTAACCCAAAATTTCCTCAAAGCTAGCACTCTATTATGCATGTGAAAGGCATGCATAAATCATTTGCCAGGTAAATTGCTTCAGACAGATAGTTTAAGCTCTTTTCCTCAGAGGTGAGAGGGCATAAGACACGTAAGCATCTGCAGTATTGACGAATGCATGTGTGAATGCTAGTAGTCTCGAGTAGTTCTGTATATCCCAGCATCACTTTTCTAAGAAAGCATCAAAATGTGCATTTAATAAAAGCACTTATTTTTTTAAAATCACATGCTAAAATTATGAGTTATGCAGCAATTTCATCTGCATCCAATTGCTAATCAATAGTTCTTTACCAAAAAAATGGCATTGATATAGTCAAATGGGGTTGGGTCTTGTCCTTCTCAGCTCTTTAGCATTTGAGGAACAGTCGGCTCAGAAGTAAACATCTGCAAAGTAAAAACCATTTAAATAGAAGAATGAGTAGCATCTTTTACTATTGTTATTATTATCAGTTTTAATCCTTAATCCTTTTGTGATAGTGGTTCTGGACATAGAAATTAACAATGAAGAACCTTTATTTTCTGCATTATTTAAAGTAAGATTTTTCCCAAATTTTTGTCTTTCAGAATTTTTAAGGTTCTGTATACCTGAATCATTTTTTTTTAACTTTAATAAGTCTAGGCTTTAGGAGGTGTGCACTTTGCATAATTTTTACTTATAGCAATAGAAAAAGTCACAGATCTTTTCATTGCTTCAGTTTCTTTAATTGATCAGATAACACAGCCAAATCCTCACTCTATTTCTATTATTGAATAACAACCCAAACAATACATAAAAAAAAAAAAACAGGGACACAAAGCAGTCCACAGGGATACGTGCTTTACCCAATTTAATGCAAAACATTAACAAATAAAATACCAAAGACTCTTTATCCTGAGCCATGTTTGTTAAACAACGAAACTTTTTAAGGATGGCAATTTTCCAAGTAAAAAAGAAATCTGGTACATGTAATTTGCACTACCTGTAAAGAAAGGCAGATTGGTCAGACCAATAGCTCTGATTGTTGGCTCATCCCAAAACCTTTGCTTTATGAATGTAATTATTAGGTACCTTGGTGGATTTTTTAATACTATTTCATTCCTCCTAAGGGTCAAAATAAAAGATAAAAAACATATTCTGAGGGAACACAATTATGTCCAAAGGATTCCAGTCTATAAATATTAAAGTTGTGCTGAAACCGGTTTGGGTCAGTGGATAGAGCATCCGTCTGTGGACTAAAAGGTCCCAGGTTCGATTCCAGTCAGGGCATGTACCTTGGTTGCGGGCACATCCCCAGTAGGGGTGTGCCGGAGGCAGCTGATCAATGTCTCTCTCTCATCGATGTTTCCAACTCTCTATCCCTCTCCCTTCCTCTCTGTAAAAAAATCAATAAAATATATTAAAAAAAAATAAAGTTGTGAGATATGCTAATATTAGAATCTCAAGCCACTGCCTAACTCATGTCCAGAAGTAGAAGCTATAGGGAATTTTTTCAATCATAAAGCAGGGGAGGGAGGGTAAGATATTAACCAAAGGACTTGTATGCATGCATATAAGCATAACCAATGGACACAGATATTAGGGGAATGAGGGTATGTGCTGGGTGGGGGTTAGGGGTTCCTGGGGAGAGGTCAATGGGGGAAAAAGAGACATAGGCAATATTATTTGTAATACTTTAAACAATAAAGAATCTAAAAATAATAAGACATATAAAATAACTAAAGAAAAATTAGTTCTAATAAATGGCTAATCAATAGAGTTATCTTTTTTGATAGAGATTTTTCAGATTTTATAACATTTCTAAAAGTGTATATCTCATTAACAGTAGAATTGCAAAGCTGAAAGGAACTTACCACTTAAGTTTATTGTATAAATGAAAAAAAAAACGTTAAAAATAATTTCAAAATGACAGCTGTCAGAGGGGAGGGGTAGGGAGTAATGGATGAAAGAAGGTGAAGGGATTAGCCAAAGAACATATATGAATAAACTATAGACACAGACAACAGTGTGGTGTTGGCCAAAAGGAAGTGGGTGGTAGGTACTGGGTTGGGGTGGGGAAAGGTGGAGAGTGGGAGGGAATAGGGACATCTGTAAGTTTGCTGACAATAAAAATAAAGTGAATTTTAAAAAGAAATAAAAACCAACCTATGTGCAGCCAGAGAGTTGGGAAAAGTTAGGTGTCAGTTAAAAAATAATATTTTCTATATTCCATTTTTTTCTCATGGTGTTTGCTATCTTCTTTGTGCCTTTTTTTCCCAAAGGCTAAGATTTCTGACCTCTTTGGGATCTTCTGCAGTGCCACTGTATTTTATTCAAGATTGAGATTGGTAATCACAACCAGAGAAGAGGTTTTTCAAGAAGTTATGAAATAAGAGTAGCTATCTTTTATTTATTTGAATTTCAGTGTTTTTATGAAATCCAAACAAATACTTATATTTGTTCCACCAAATTCATCTTACTGAATTCCATTCCTAGCTTCTGTTTTAAATGGTAATACCTAATTTCAGTAGGGAGATACTCTCTGGGAACACTCCTTGTGAATGTTTGATACTATTCATATTCAAAACCTTCATGTCCCATAAACATTTTCCGAAAACAAATTAGAACAGGCATAGGAGATGTAAGCCTAGATAATCACTAACTTAAAAATGTCTCGGTACAAAGTCCCTTGTTTTTCTCTTTCTTCTCCTTTAAATGTTGGCCTAAAAGGGTATGGATCATTCTTAAATGTGATTTCAGCCCAGCTACCAACATAAACTTGGGACTTTGGAAAGTATTATTGTTAGTTCCGATAATAAAAACTTCAAGAATGCTGACAGACTGCTAGGCACAAAATACATATTAAATCTGGTTTTAGTGAGTTTGTTCTAAGACGATGCAGTGCTGCATGTGAAATATGGGATCATGGGATCCAAATAATCCAACTTATGTCAAAACTAAACAAATCATCTCCCATGGTTTCCATAAAATACTATTAATAATAGCCTCTCTGGGGAACATTATCTGTAGCAATGTGTGAAAAAAAAATGCTACAAATATATTAGCATGCAAGTGTAAACCTTTCAAGGTGTAGATTCTGCTTACTCTCAGTCCCTAGGTTTTTAAAACTTTTTTTTTTTTTGATAACCTAATATACCAATTGGAGATATACGTTTACTGACTAAGGAATTTTAAACTTCAGAAATGCTGGGCTGCCAACTTTCCAATCCTTCTTACTCTTGCATTAGTTAATGCAAACTGATGTGGTGAGTTAAGCAGGGATCCGTTGGCAGGTGCATAAAGTACAGTATGCTTGCTATCGTCTCCATAATGGAAAAGCTGAATGTAGAAACTCAGGGATGTTATAAATATTACTTTCACCATCCCTTGCAAACAGATTAAAGTCTTAGTGGCAGAAAGGAGAGTATCTGTGGTTAGAAAATCTTATTAGAAAAAATGGGATATCTTCTTTGGATTGGCCTTCTCAAAATTAGCCTGAGAAATATGGACGAGTTTCAGAATAGAATAATGAGAATCACTAGGCAAGTGAAAATTTGGCATTCTTCTGCTGTAGAAAAGCTTGTGCATAATTATGTCCATATCAACTGATAGTTGCATTTTACTTCAGCTGGCAGGATAGAAATTGAAGCAGGGACTTTAGAGTATACAGCCCCAAGATATTTTGATTTGATAAGACTGAAGACTAATTTAACTGTGCATTTGCAAATCATGAAACAACCTAATATTTGGTAGCTATTTTTAGGGTCGCATTCTTAATATATATAGAGACTGAATGGAGCCGGACTAGAAACACAATACATTTTGAAGAGCACAACACAAAGTATGTAAGTGTATGTGTATTCTCTGATACTGCTCCTTTTACCCAGTGGTGTATGGGTTCACTACAACAAATTCAGATGTTATCAGGATATTTTTGATGCCTCTGGCCTTCTTCATGTGTCAAGATCATGATTGATTGTGTCTAAATATTTTGCAGATGGATAATAATGTTTTCATTACCCCTGACGCCCTTGAGTCAGAAACAGCAAGCTCCCAGCCATTGACAGAGGCAAAGCCTTCCTACTTGCATCTCAGCATTACAGTGGCTCCAGGTTTCCAGCGAAATCCCAGAAACCACAAGTCCCTTAGTCTTATGTGGAATGGGTAACATGACTGGCAGTTCTAATTTGTCAGTGTGTTTTCCACTAGACATTACATTTAATTCAGTCCTAATCACTGGTAATTTTGTAAAGACCAACTCTGCAACAGGCATTGTGCTAAGAGAATAAAGCAATGCTTTTGACTGGACATGTCAGGACACTATCTTCTTTTAAATGATGGTTTAGGTAGATTAGGTCAGGAAGAGAGGACAGTTGATTCCCAGTGGGTAAACTATTTCTCAATGGAAAGCCCTTTAGTGAGGACTATGGTAAATGAATATAAAAATTTCAAATCTGTACATTAAGACAAAAGAAAAAAATATTGCCAGAGGCAGTTTGCAAAGAAATTACATCTGGGTGCAGGGAGGATAATCCTAAGAGGAAAAGGTTCATTCAATGAGTGAGCTCTTTAGGGGAACTATTATTTGATTAAGAAAGCTATTTATTTAAATGGAGTGTGCTATAGGACTGTTTTAATCCAGGCCCTGAAGGCTATTTTAATGGCTCTGAGAATTGCTTCTGCAAAACATATCTGATTTTTTGATCACTGCAAATTCAATCACAGAGGAGAAACCATTTTACTTCAAGTCATGTTAAGCTTCTGGTCAACTTGAAAGGTTTTGCATGAGAAACGGTAAGACTATAAGGTTTAGCCTTAGTTGCAGATAGCGTTCCCTTTGCTTTTCCTTCCAGAAGATGTTAGGAGAACTTCAGTTATTGAAGAATTCAAGCATCTCAGATACAATCTGTAATAATCTATAATAATAACAGCGTAAAATGCTAATTAGACTGGACAGCTGAATGACCTTCCGGATGAACTCCGGGGCTGCAAGGGCCAAGACAATTGCCTCAGCTGCGAGGGCCGAGCCCCTTGCATGTATTTTGTGCATCAGGCCTCTCGTGGGGAAATAATATTGGATGTAAATGAGACCTGCTAAGTGTTAGATCTGGTAAAATAATTGAATTGATAACCCTTCCTCTGGGAACTGACCTTTAGACCACATCACAACCAACTTTCCATTTGCTCAGACCACATTCTACTTGCCAAGACCATTATCTTTCTTCTCCAAACTTGCCCAGGATCTGACTCGCCTGGGGAGTTCCCTGCTGAAAAAGCCTGCCTAGAATCCTTTAAAACCTCTGACTCCCTGGGTGCTAGTGCCATGTTGGGGCTTGGCTCATATGGTATCCAGATGGTCTAATAAATATATAATCCCATACTACTTTTGGCATCATGGACTTCTCCTTTGGTGACTCTAACACTGAGAAACCCAAATCAATAAGTAAAGAAAAAATTAAAGCAGAGATCTACTTTAGATATAGATGGGACCTTGATGTAAACTTGATTATCTGGGTCAAAGATGGAGACTATGATAGACTAACATAGAACTAAACTAGTCAATCTAGTTCCAACAAATATAACGATATTGGAAATTATGTTTTAATCACTAGAGTTTATAAGGAATTTTTATAGTTAAAGGAACAATAAAAGATTACACAATACTTAAAGAAAACTGGATATCCACAGTATTTAAAATGTTGAAAATTATAATATATAGGGCTTATATTTAGCTCATGAGCCCTATAGCATCTGTTCTGGTTGTTTATGGCCTCTGCCCCTTTTACTGGTAGTTGGTATCCCTGCTATAACTGGTAGTTAACCATTTTTAATGTCATCCAGATAATAAAAGACCATTTCTTTTTAAAACTGACAGCTTGAACATTGATTTAATGTAAAAAGAATGCACTGAAAAGATAAACACTATGTTTTCCTTTATTTTATTTATTTTTTGCCCATTACCAAACAGTTACATTTTAGCAGGGAAACAGGATTAGGTGAGAGAATGGAATGGGAACAATCATGTTGGTTATACATATTTTCCTTTGCTTTGACTGTTTGAAACACGAATGTTCTTCCATGTATTGTTAGATTACCGAGAAATGAAAATATATTCTATACGATGAAATCTATGAATAATAAAAAGTATGCAGAATTATAAGCTATAGAAATTAGCCTTAGATGTTAAATAATTTATAGACTATTTACCATAGAGGAGTGATGAACTACATCTTCAAACATTCTGCAAGTAACTCTGCTTGGTGATCAGTGACTTTAATTTGTACTTTCTATGAACAAGTGAAAGACAGCTTTCCTTCCAAAGGGAAATTCATGATTCATCTATATAATAAAAGCCTAAGCAACCATTATGACAGAATGTCCTGAATGACCAGTCGCTATGATGCACACTGACCACCAGGGGCAGACGCTCAATACAGGAGTTGCCCCCCTGGTGGTCAGTACGCTCCCTCAGGGGGAGCGATTGCTCAGCCAGAAGCCAGGCTCACAGTTGATGAGCACATTGGAGGTGGTGGAAGCTTCTCCTGTGTCCATAGCAGTGCTAAGGAGGAGTGAGCCAAGCAGTAAGGAGTGAGCAGGTGGGCAGTAAGGAACAAGGGATTCTGGGTTGAGAGGGGGATGTCCACCGAGGAGTCCCATACTGAGAGAGGGCGCAGGCTGGGATAAGGGACCTCCCCCCAGTGCAGAATTTTATGCACCGGGCCTCTAGTTATATACTAATATATTAGTGGGAGGAGACAGTGACCTGCTAGGTAAGATGGAAAGTAATTGTTCATTCTCCTTTCACATACTATGATAAAAGCTAATATACCTACTGGTTAAGATTATTTAATAAACCTGAATAAAGAGTGAGATAGGGCGTGCCTGCATAGTTAATGATCTCATCTGCAAATAAGGATGGGTGGTTGTTGCTTAGTGATATCTGTGCCTTTTATTTTCTCTCTTTGTCTCACTGAACTGGACAGGACAATATTTTCCTTCCCTCATTTCTTTTTTTCTGTCCCTAGTCTCCATCTCCTGTTGTTAGGATACCTACCTAGTAAGCCCTGTCTCAGACTCTGATTGCCAGTGGCAATCAAGTCTAAGACATATATTTTACAGGAGAGAAAAAAAAATATCACACCAGTATTATGTTTAACCCATAGAACATCTTATCTAATAATAGCCTAATATGCAAATAGACCAAATGGCAGAATGACTGGGGGGGGGGGCAGCAAGCGGGAAGTACCAAGCCAGCCAAGGGGGATGCCAGTGGGCAGAGAGAGGGGGCAATTATTGGGGGAGAAGATTGGGGGCTGGAGGGGGAGGCCGACTGCTCACTGGCCAGCGCTGTCCCCCGTTATTTCTCTATTCCTATGTTATCTACTTCTCCCATAATTTTCTTCTTTTTTACTGTTAAATGGGTTTACATAAGAAGCATACTGCTTACAGCTTGCTGGTTGCCTTTCACAGAGAGAGGCCAGACATTCCCTGAGGATTTCCGGACTGTGAGAGGGCACAAGCTAGGCTGAGAGACCCTTGCAAGTGCACGAATTTTTGTGCACCAGGCCTCTAGTAGTATATAAATAGGGTTAAAGCACAAATCACTTTGGCTGACTTGGAACTCAATGATTATTTAAACTCTACCTGATATCAGAATAAAAATGTTTAAAATAACAGTGGTATAAAATAACAGTAAAGCATTTTACAGATGTTGGACAATTCATTTTTTTAGATGAGAAGATAGGAATTAAATGTTTAAGTACAATAAATATATAGAACAATAATTTCAAGTATTATAAGTTATGATTCAGACAAGTCATAAAGAATGTGGAATGAATTTCTTTAATACATTTGGAAAAGCTGCAGAAAAGGAGGAATTACATAAATTGTTTATATAAGAAAAATATATAATACATGAGTATAACAAATAATATTATATGTTAATGTAGCTCTAAAATGTATAGATATTATATGAATTTCAATATTCAGCTTTCTTATTAGACTTTCTAAAACATAGTGATAATATTAAAAATCCTCTTCTGATAAACTGATAAACTCTATATTGATGAGAATACTGATAGGTATTTAAGCAATAAATGCTTAAAATATTTAATGTGTGTGGGTTTTTAAAACAAAAAAACAAACACAGTTGAGGTAAATTTTGGTCTTGTTTCTTAAAAAGAATTATTATTAAATCAAATAATGGTTTTAGTAATTGCAATTTGAGAAGTTGTCAATGCTTTTAAGTTATTCTATGAGAGTAGAATGAGTCAAAAATGTTAATTTGCAAAATCCCATTGTTGAGGCACAAAGCTACTTTTTAAACACAACTGTCTCTTCACAAAGGTTTTATTACAGATGAAAATACCAAGGAAATGGGCAGTCAGAGCTTCAATGAAATAATACCCAATTTTGAAGCATTGTCTCTGTATGTGTACTTACATTGTTAATTCCCCAGAGTACAAAACTATTTCCTAATCTTCTACACATGACAGAAATATAAATGCTTTTCCTTTTTTATCATTTAAAATGGGTTTTAAAAATAAAAATTTCCTAGGACATTAGAAATAATTGTATGGGTATGATTTTTTGCACTGTTACTATAATAGGGCATATTGGACAGGATAACTGATTTTTATGAGAATAGAAATGAGAGGGAGTAACAATTTTAGAAACTGAATAAAACGGAGGAAAAAAGCCAAAAGAAAAAGGTGATACCAGGTTATTTCTCTATTCCTATGTTATCTACTTCTCCCATAATTTTCTTCCTTTTTATTGTTAATCAAATGGGTTTATATAAGAAGCATAATGCTTACAATTACTAGTTAAATGTCCCAAAGTCCAATTCTTGCTTAGCTCCCAATTGGTTTTGAGACCTTCGGTCCATTGTTAAACCCTACATGGTATCAGCTGTTCCCTATGTGTGGGGAGGATGATTGTTGCATTTGTTGATTATACATTTCTGTTCCCTGGGAATACACAATTTATAGATTTTTACTTTGAGTAAATTAAAATGTTTTATCCAAAAATCATTGGATTATAAATGCATCTCTTGGAGGAGAAATCAGTTACATAACAAAAATTTATGAATATCTGGTATTTAAATCAACATACTTGAACACTATCTTTCATATTGGAGGTTGGCAATCACTGTTTTACTCAATCATCTGAAGAAACATCTTCAGCAAAAAAAAAAAAAAATGTGCTTCCAAACTGGAGATCTTGAATAGCTCCTAATTCCTAATATTATAGTGTGCATTGGCTTAGACATGAGGGAGGCCTAGGTAGAACATTGTGAATATGGAGAATCTTCTAGGCAAGTATGTGGGATCCATAGAACAACCACAGGGAGAACTAAGAATTTGATTCCTAGTAGGTGTTGGGCCCTAGTAGGTCTGTGAGTTAACTCAGTCTTTGTTTCCTCTTTTTATTTTTCCTTTTGCAAGTAATGGGTCACTTATTTTGTTTAATCTACTAAGGCATTTATAATTTTATTTCATTGACTGTAAAGGCTCCGGAATAACCATGAACATTTTTTAAACTCAAATTTGAGGAATAAGTTTGCACCATTTATTATCGAACTGCAGCATCACAGCTGCCAAGAGTAGTACACACAAGATCCACACCTTTAAGATGTTTATTGCAGCTTTATTTGCAACAAGTCAAAGCTACAAATTCAACTGTTCACAAACTGTAGTATATTTTTACAGTGGGGTGATTGATATTCAGCAATTGCAAAGTAACTGTTGATACACAACATAGATGAGGTTCAAAGTAATTATGCTGAAAGAAAGAAGCCAAGCAAAAATAGTGCATATATTATGAATCATTTATGTAAAATTAGAGTGAGAAGCAAACTAGTTTAGAATGACCAAATGAGTTATCACCTGCAGACAGAGACAGAGGAAAGGACAAATTTAGAAAAAGGGCACAAGGAATTTTGTGAGGCAATGAAAACGTTTGATATCATGATTGTGGTGATGGTTTCAGAAGCGCACACATATTCCAAAACTGATCAAATGGCACAATTTAAAGATTTGCTGTATTTCAATTATATTTCAAAAATTCATTAAAAAAGATAATAATCTGACACACATGGGAATGATATAAAAGTATTTTCAGAGCAGTGAATTGTGAAGGAGAAAATTGTTTTTTTTAATTGTACCAGATTCATACTTTTATTCTACAACTAAAATATAGTATACCTATAATCCTGGTTTATAACTGCGAGTTTTTATATGTCTCACCCATATTTCTTTTTACAACTAGTTGGCAGCAGGTAATTTAAATTAATAATATATTACTTATTCACCCCATAATTATTTAGCAAAAGTAGGTTTATAGTTGTGAGTACATAAAACAGTTTATTCTGGTATTATTATTTATTGATTATTATATTATTTATATTATAATTGTAAACCTACTTCTTCCACCCCTGTAAAATTCTAAACAGATAGATATTTTGCATTATAATCATTTTATATTTAAATTAAAAAATAAAATTATTTAGGCAATTGAAAAAATTACCACATTAAACTTTGGTTTTTGGTTATTAAATATATTTTTAAGTAAATACACTTAAATATGTTTTAAAAACATAGCAATATTCATTATACAATCAAAGTTTGGTAAAATTGAAAACAATAATTTAAATAAAACATAAGGTAAATAATAAGGTAGGAACAAGGAAATATTTGCTAAAGCTATGATTAGCCTATAATTCTATAGTTACTTTTCTGGTTATATGTTACTTCCCTTCAAAAAAATGATCATTCATTTCACCAATAAAAACATGCCCAAACATGTTGCTAGCAGCCTTATACATGATAACCTAAAACTGAAAACAACTCAAATGGTTTATATACACTATAGTATTCATTACAGTATGGATGATTTTCATAGACATATTGTTGAAAAAGATAAGAAGTCAAACACAGCTCTAATCGGTTTGGCTCAGTGGATAGAGCATCAGTGTAAGGACTGAAGGGTCCCAGATTTTATTCTAGTCAAGGGCATGTATATTGGTTGCAGGTACACCCCCAGTATGTGCAGGAGGCAGCTGATCGATGTTTCTCTCTCATTGATGTTGCTAACGCTCTATCCCTCTCCCTTCCTCTCTGTAAAAAATCAATAAAACATATATATATATATATACTTAATATATATATAGATAGATAAATATGTAGATAGATAGATAGATATACAAAAAAGTACAACTGAATGATTCCATTTAGATCAGGTTCAAAGGAGGCAAAAATAAAATATGATGACAGAATTGAAGCGATTAGTAAGGAATGTGGGCTCGGAGGAGCCAGGGAGCCCGCAGGGGGCTGGAAATCTCTGATCTGAGTTGTAGTTATACAGGCCCATTCATATTAAACACTCACTGAGCTGCATATTTGGGCATCTTTACTATACAAAAATTAAACTTCAATAAAAATCAGAAAGCTAGGATGATGATGATGATTTGATGACAACAATAGTAATGGAACAATTGGCCACATTTGGAGAAAAGGAAAATTTCCGCCTACATTCTCATCTTATGAGTATTAAAACCAAGAATTAATGTTTAAGTGACTTGTCTAAATGCAGACCATAATTTGGGGAAAAAATGTAAACTTCCTGTCCCCTTACTGTCTTGGGGTGTTTCCATGATAGGAGCTTTCCTTCAATCATTTTGTGCCATAGATTCAGTTTTAGATGAAACAATAAAATAGGGGATCACAAACAACTTGGGTTTTGGTATTGGTTGTCAAAAGAAGGCTGACAGGTGCCACGTTGGTGTCTTACTTCATTGAACAAGAACAGCGAAGCAGGATAAGTCTGCATTTTGATGGTGTGAATTTGTCCCTGTGGAAGTGTACTGGTCAGGGACGAATTGCATACGTGTTAAAGGAAAGAAGTAGTAAAGGAGGCAAAAATATGGAAGCCCTGAAACATGAACCCCTGGAAAATAGGGAGGGATTAATTACTTTCTGGTGGCAGTGTTATACTTGGCTGAACGGGCTTCAAGTTTAACCTCCGTCTTCTTGGATTTGCATCAATGCTGTTTCAAATGTTCTGCTCTAAAAATCCAGATTTGCTATTTTATAAGAGCAAGCTCCTATTTAAATATAATTAGAGAATGTGCTGGAAACAGCCTCGAGCAGTAAAAGTCCAGCAACTCATAAATGTCCAGCATCAAAGAAATTCAACAAGGCAGTTACTCCGATGTGCTACCTACTAGGAAGAAAATTGGCAAACAGAAATAATTTTGGTGATCTCCAGAGACAAAGGACGAAGGTAGAAAAAAAATATTGAGCATATTGCACTCACCTTCTTTTCACATTTATCAGAAGGACTCTGAACATTTAGAAGTTCTAAGATGACTTCATAGTTAATTTCACACCTTGATAATATACATCTCCTTTCAGCTCAGACGTTGTCACTCTTTTACAACCTGCTTCCCTAAGATAATCAATTAGGTTGGCAATGACAACAGATGTTAAGGCTTGGAGTTTCTTTCATATTGACTTCTTTCTAAAGTAGGAGAAATCTTATTTTTTTTTTTTTGTAATTTAAAATCTAATAAAAAGACCCAGGTGTTGCTTAATAACAACATAATTCATTAAAAGAGTGCTTTCTCATATTGGAAATACATTTTTTTTTTCATAATGTGACTCTAAAGGCAAATGGCAACAGACTTTAACAGTTGGAAGAAAAGGTTAAATATTTGTACAAAATTCTTCTGAGCACAGTGCTTAACCACTACCAAGCTTGAATTGTGCTGACTTTTTCCAAGGCTAAATACCCCACTGTAAACATTATCCCTTATTAGGCTAACTCTCAGAATTTCTCAACTTTTTAGTAATGCACTTATCATGTTAGAATTATCATGTATAGGAAAAAGAAACAATTCTCAATTATGTAGGGAACAATTTTGAGAGGTATCTCCCACATGGTTTCTACTATAGGGACTTTTTAACATAATAACCTTCATTATGATATCAAGAGAGGTATCTTGTCAAAGTCTTCCTCTGTCTTCTATATCTATATTCATTAAAACTTTGATTAATAGGAAGTTAAGAGCCAAAAGCCTCAATTAACTAATTTTTCCTGTGTTCCACTTTTAATAGAGAAAAGTAATTTGTTAGAAGAAAAAAAAAGATTTGATTTCAGGGATTTATTATAAAACCTTCATTTTTATTCTCTTTCTCAAACCAGTGAGTCTTTGTGTTTACTGGACCTATATGTCAGGAATCGTGGAAGATAAAGGAAATTTGAAGACCAATACCTTCAAAATGCTCAAGTCCAACAACAGGAGCAAATAGGTACAAGTTATGTAGGTTAAAGACTAGAAAGTTTGATCAATTCCACCTGGAAAAGAAGAAGAAATGTGTTAGGAAAGGCTTACTAAGAAAGGTAGTGATTTCATTTTTATGTCCTATTGTTCTCTAAGTGTGTTATTTTAAAATGATTTTGAAACTCTGCAAGATCATAAGGCACCAAAGTTTAAATGATGCTCACTTTGTGCAAAGGAGTAAAAGTATATTCAAAAAAGAACTCTATGCCATCTAATAAATAACATAGGTAAGAAAATCTATAATAATAAGAGAATAATATGGAAAAATGCTGGACATTTTTCCAGCCGTCCTTCCAATGACCTTCCCAATGAAGCCAGGGTTATGAGGGAAGCCCAGGTTCCAGGTGCCAGGGGGAAGCCAGTGCCAGCAGCTGGGGAAGGAAAGCCTACTCTGGCATGATTTTCACGCATCAGGCCTCTAGTCAGTACATATTTAACAAGAAAACTGATCAACTACAACCTTGAACTTCAACATACCTGTTGAAGATTATCTTTCAATAGTCAGTACAATACCTTTTATTTATGCAGTTATCTGATTGAGGAGGCAAATTCATAAATATAATTACATGTTTGTTATTTTTTTTTTACTGTCCTTTCAATGCATGGCTAGAGCAATGTTTTTCTGGGTTACGGATTGAAATGAAAAGTTAGTTTTGTTTGTTTTTAATGTTCAAGTCATCGAAAGTTATCTGGGCAGTAATTAATGTTTATTCCAGTATATATTAATAACAAAAAAAAATCTTAGAGTATATTGCAGACTACTCCTAATTTCTAATCTGAGCGGTCAGGTGGGCTCCTTTTTCTCTCCACTATTACCTCCTTCTCTTTCTTTGTCTACATTTTGCTACCAGCCTCGGTATAGGGCCTGGGGTTGAGGGTGAGGGAATAGAAAAGGGAACCAGTTTAGGAAGCAGGAATGGAGTGGCTGGGATGGCAGTAACTTAAATGCTTACTTTAGCTGGAGGAAATTTTTAATGCTGACTCTTTTTTCCCAGTGGTGATGTACTGAATTCCTTGGAAATTCCCTACATGTCCAATTACAGAGCATTCCACACATCCATTCCGTAAGAAGATGCAGAACCTCTCTCTCCTGAGTGATCCTTTACATAGGCATCAACCCCAAAGCACCTAGAAATCCCTCTTACTAGTTTTTGCCTTGTTAGAGAAGAGACCAGCAGTACCTCACCACCAAGAGGAACGCTCCCCTTTCACACTTAGAGTTGTTTCCTTGAAGTAGCTATTTAGCCGAAGGACACATTTAGGGACATCCCTTTTGTACCTGTGTGAGGCCACTGGATCTGAAAAAACCCAACATTCATAAATTTAAGTTCAAAGAGAATAACCAGATGTGCCTTTCCCAGTGGCCAGCTGATTATGAAGAATTCTAAAAGCCTGGCTTAGCCAGGTAACAGAAGGACATCGTATGCCCAAATGACTAAAGAAGACTCCTTTCTGCTTGGACTTTCTATAAGCAGACATAAATCCTACTGTGTTAAGTCTCTGAAAGTATAATGTTTATGTCTTTACAGTAACAGCCAGCATTGCTTTTACTAAAGCATCCTCCATGGAGCTCTCAGGCCCAGAGTCCACGAGTTTTTATGCTTCTGTTTTTAGTCATGGTCCAAGTCTGGTCAAAGGCACAGACTCCACACTGTCTGCCTCGACAATGTCTGGGCATGCACACTGCCCAAGACAGCCACTTCCCTGCCCTGAATGCTGCTACCAGCTGTGTTTTGCTCTCCCTGTATGCTGGGTTTGAGTCACAGATAATGTCACCGTGACCCAAAAACTTAAGAGTATAAATAATCAGCTTTCCAAGTGCTCTCCTCAAAGCTTTTTATTTTTAACCCCTACTTCCAGACAGAGATTTTAAGAGTCATAAAACCTCCCCTCTACCCTTTTTTTTGCAAATATTTGTTGGGTAACTCAAAACCTACTTTGAAAGGCAGAGTCTATTTCCTATGGACTTCAAACAACACTTCTTTTTCAAGTGCTTTTTATATTCACCCTGGGAGCCCAGCGCGCAAAATCACACAGCCCCCGCTGACCCACCCACCGCCCTGCCTAGACATCCAAACCTCTCCGCATGCACAGAGCTCCAGTGCGCCTGGCTCAGCCCCAGGTCCCTCTGGCTCAGCCCCAGGCCCCTCCGGCCTTCTCTTAAAGCCCCACCCTAAGTCCCTGGAGTCGCCTCAGGCTGGTCCCTCCTCTTCCAGGTGCCTCCCTGCTTCCATGCCCTGTCATGGCGCTGGAGGAGAGGTTGTGCTCCTTCCCCAGGAGGTGGATTAAGTGTGAGCGGTGAGTGGTAAAGGACTGAGGGGAGTGCTCTGGGCTCTTACCCCAAAGCAATGACCCGCCCGCCACACATGCACAGCCAGCCTCTTGCGATTAGTCCTTACTTGTTATGGCATCTGGACCATTAGCATATTAGCTCTTTATTATTAGCTCTTTGAAGTAGCCAAAACATTATCATGTTTACTTATTATTATTTTTTTAAATCTTACAGCAGTGCCTACACATAACATAGACTCGTGGCCAAGGAGCAACTCCTGAAAACATGTGGGGAAAACGATTTGCCCCCAAGGTTTTTTGAGTCTGGCTGTTACACTTTCTCAGAACCATACTAAAATAACTTCCCTGAATTTCCATTATTTAAGGAGAAGGCACCAAAAGTTTCTGGGAACAAACAAACAAAGAAACAAAAAAATGAAAGTAACGTGTGTTTCTCCCTTTCAGCAAATGGTGAGTTTGTTGGAATCGTTGTGAGGAATGAAAATGAGAAAAAAAAAAAAAGTGGGAGGAGGATAAAAGTGGGAGCCTCATGTCACATAACACCATGACACTTATTTTTTTTAATATATTTTATTTATTTTTTACAGAGAGGAAGGGAGAGAGATAGCTAGAAACATCGATGAGAGAGGGAGACATCAATCAGCCCTGCACGCTCCCCACTGGAGATGTGCCCACAACCAGGATACATGCCCTTGACCAGAATCAAACCTGGGACCTTTCAGTCCACAGGCTGAGGCTTTATCCACTGAGCCAAACCGGTTTCGGCACCATGGCACTTATTTCATTTCATAGCAAGCTACCCAGCCCGGTCTGTTCTTAATCGTGCATTGTTTCTTTTCGTGTGTTGTACGGAGGTGAAAGGAACTCTTCTCAATAACGTGTATCCTGAAATTGATTTCTAAGTAGTAGTGCAGATTGAAGAAAGGTTGACCAAAAACAAAAGGAAAAAAAAATATGAAAGTAATGCCTGGTAGGGAGTGTGGAGAGGGCTAGCAGGAGAAGATACAGATCTTCTTAATTGTATCCAACTTGAATCCCCAAGGCCTCATCCAGGAACCTGGCAAACCCAACCCTGAGCCTTAAATGCCAGGACAAACAGCCATGAATCACATCCACTGCCAGGCTCTGGGTAATCCAGGCCATGCTCTCCTCTCCCCCCTGGGCACCCGCCCCTTTCGCTTTGTTACTAAATGAGGACAGGAGCACCTGTTCGGGCAGCAGGTGGCATTTGTTTATTACGGCTCTACCTGCTGCGTTTTAATCAGTCTGCAGCTGCAGGAAGCCGCTTAAGTAACAGTTTATAGGGCTGCGTTTTTACCGAGCGGCGTTTTCCACCAAGAAGCCAAGTTTCATGCCACGCTTCCATCATACGCAAAGCGCCCCAGAAGTGGCTTTTATGCCTCCATCTCTCTCCCTTAACATTGAGGACTACTAATTAGCGGGTCCTTTTGCCTTCAGCTTTGGAAAGCTCAGCTCTCATTCTTTCTGCCTTAGGGGAGGGTCTGTATTATGCACGCTCATTACCGAATTCCTGAGTCTTGGGAGGAGGACAGCCAGCCCCTCCCGGCTGGTGCACCTCTCCTTTGTAGCCTCAGAAGGATTGTTAGGGCCACTTCCCTCTTAGAAGAGAAGAAAAAAAAAATTAAAAAGAAGCAATAAGAAAAAAAACCACCCACTATGTCTAGATGAGAATAAATCTGGCTACTTTAACTACACAATGACTCTTTCAAAACACACCATGAGCACTTTAAAAGGACTGGTATCATGAGGTTAAAACAAAATAAAACAAAACAAAAAAGTTATAAGAAGCAAACTTCCTTCTTCAGGATACAGAGATTTTTCTATAAAGGCAGTTTTTCCTCTAATTTTTTAAAAGTATTTGTGCTGAAACCGGTTTGGCTCAGTGGATAGAGGGTCGGCCTGTGGACTGAAAGCTCCCAGATTTGATTCCAGTCAAGGGCATGTACCTTGGTTGCAGGCACATCCCCAGTCGGGGGCGTGCAAGAGGCGACTGGTCGATGTCTCTCTCTCATCGATATTTCTAACTCTCTATTCCTCTCCTTTGCTCTCTGTAAAAAATCAGTAAAATATATTTAAAAAAAATAAAGTGTTTTTTCCACACCTGGAGTGCAATGGGTGGGCCTCGCTCAGCCTAGGAAAACCACCTTCAAGATCATGATCTCTCCCCCTGCTATTGATAAAAGGATGTGGGGTTCGGGTCCCAGTTGGTTGTCTCATGAAGTCAAAGAATGAGTTTACAGACAAAGAGGTAAGTAAAAGCAAAAGTAAAGTTTATGGAGAGATAGACAGACTCCCTCTGGCAAGGAGGAGACCCAAGTGGGTTGCTGTAGAAGCTCTCTGACTAGGGGTACATATGTGCCCTTTTGGCTTCTGATTGGTTTTCCCATGGAAGCTCTTTGTCTAGGAGTAGGTATATGCTCTAGAAGCTCTCTCTAAGGGTAGGTATATGCCCTGCTGGCTTCTGATTGGTTCTTGCGGAAAGCTCTCTGTATAAGGAGGTTGGTTCTTTGCTGCCCAGTTGGGTTGCCCCAACAACTCCTGCCTACCTGGGTTTGCTCCCAGCTGTGTTGCCTTAGCAAGTAGTTAGCAAGCTGTATCCTGATATTCTTGGACTTCCCTTTCCTCCCCGACCACTCAACCCTCTTCTATCCTTCTATCTCCTCACCAAGTAAGTACTTTTCTACTTCTTTTAAAAGATGGTTATCACTCAGTTAATATTAGTAAACATTTATGCAATTGTTGACTAAAACGAAGAAAATATATTAGTTATTCGGAACCACTTTAGAACAGTAAATCACTCATAGTATCTTCAGTGCTTAGCAAAGATGGTACCAAAAGTAGTGTCTTTAAAATCTTTGAAAAGTGAGTGGATGGGTAAGTGATGCTGATCTCATGTCTCTCTCTCTCTCTCTCTCTCTCTCTCTCATTCTCTTTCTCCCTTTCTTCCCTGATTAAGGTCTTTGTTCTGATGCTACCTTTCTACAGAGGCTTTATTTCACCTGCACTAACTATTATCTAGGCCATTATGTTGCTTTATTTTTGTTCATAGCACTTATTATATATTTGTTCATTTGTTTATTATCTTTCTCTACTTAATGTAAAATTTATCAGAGCAGGGCTTTAATAATTCTATTCACTACCTAATGGCTAGGTCCAGAGGATGTGGTGTACCAGGGACTTTAACTGATCAATAAATATATATTGAATGTAAAAAATAAAGTTAATGAGTGAATGAGTGAATTAGTAAGTTGATTTCATTCTGAAATGTTATCAAAAGCTATTTTGTATAAGAAGGTGAGTTTAAAAATGTATATTATCTGTGTTTTAAGCCAAATGGAGACAGTAGAGTAAAAGGAAAGAATGGGCCTATTATCCAAAGTGGCTGAACCAGCTCACAATCCTACCAATAGTACAAAGGTTTCCCTTTCTCCAGTTTGTCACCAGCATTTGTTATGGCTTATCTTTTTTATCATGGCCATACTAACAGGTGGGAGATAATATCTCATTATCTTTTTGATTTGTATAGCCCTAATGACTGGTGATGTTGAGCAACTTTAATATGTCCATTTTGGAAAATGTCTATTCAGATCTTTTGTCCATTTTTTTTATTGGTTATTTGTTTTTTGGCTTGAGTTGTATGAGTTATTTATATATTTTAGTGATTAACCACCTTACAGATAAAAACTTTGCAAATATTTCTTCCTCATTCCATAAATTGTCCTTTCACTTTGTTGATTGTTTCAGAAGCTTTTTAGTTTGACACACTTTTTATTTTCTTGTTGTGCTTTAAGGTAATATTTAAAAAATCATTGCCAAAACCCATGTCAAGGAATTTTTTCCATGTTTTCTCTAGCAGTTTTTTGATTCCCGGATTTACATTTGCATATTTAATTCATTTAAATTAATTTTTGAATCATATGGTTTAGTTTTATTCTAATCTACTATTTAAAAATAACTAAAAGACATTAGAAAAGTCATACAAGATATGAAAGAGATCATAAATTAGATGATCAAATATAATGTAAATTATAATGCAAAACATAATTTATTAAAAGTGTAAAAAACAATATTAAAAATGAGATAATACTATAAAAGAAAAAAGCAACAATGAATAAACTTTTAAAAATAAACAACATGAAGAAAGAAACAAAATATTTGTGAGAAAGTGATAAATACTTAATACAGGCAAGGATGGCATTACACATGAATAATTGGAGTCCTCAAAGAAGAGAGCCAGAATAAGAGAGCTATACAAAACTAAGCTAGAATGTAAAATAACTATCATAACATTAAAAAGAAAAGGGAAACCTGTTTGAGACAATATATTGAAAGGGGACACACAAACAAAAGAAAGGGCACAACCTGTGCCTAAAAACATCTACTCAAAAAAAGGTAAAATCGATATATATTATTTCAGAATTCTTCTTACATCTAGGCAAAAATAACAAGAAAAAAATGTTTGATTATCCTCATATTAGCAGTGTTATTTGCATTCCTATATATAATAAAGAGCTAATATTCTAATTAGACTGGCAAGTGGAACAACCTTCCAGAAAACCTTCTGGACAACCTTCTGGAACAACCAATTAGGGGGGAGGGGGGAGCTACAGGGCCACTGGGGCTGTGAGGCAGCCAGGCCCACAAGGAAACCAATCTGCAAGGGCTGAGGCAGCCAGGGCTGTGAGGGCTGAGCCTCTTGCACAAATTTCATGTATCAGGCCTTTAATATATATATATATATGGCTAATATGCTAAGTGTCTGAGCATCTCACTGGTCGCTATGACACACACTGACCACCAGGGGGCAGATACTCAATGCAGGAGATGCTGTAAGGCACAGTGGCTATTTACAAAGAAATGGCACCACAGCCTGGTGTCTGCAAAACAACACTGGGCTTCTCCCAAGTGGGATACAGGCCCTGCCACCACCCCAGAGCAACAGCCCACCAAATCACAGCCAACACTGCTGAGACGCCATGGCTCAAAATGAGGCCCATAGCCCAGTCCAGAAACAGTGGCTGTGGGTGCAGGGTAATGACAACACATAGCAATACATGGCTTCCGCTCCCTGGCAACTAGCCTCCTTTGAGTTTCTTCAACCCCAAAACAGACTTGCTTTAAAGCCAGGTGAAAACATTTTACACTTTAAGCAAATGTCTGTAAAGCATTTTCCTGTGCCTCACATTTGATCCTCACAGAAGTCCTGGAGCAGGTAGACAGGAGACTTGGTAGAATCCTATTTTCTTTTCATTAGCCAGAAAACAGAGATTTAGAAAGCTTAGAAACTTGACCTGACTGAAAAGAAGTAAGAAATGGTGGACCTTGAAAATGACTTCAGATTTTCTCACTGCGCAGAATATAGTCGAACACTGCTGCAGTTAAATATTTTACCCTTTGTTCTCCCTGTGTGCTCTACAATAATAATCTACTTTGTGTTGATATTTACTGCTGACAATTATCTGAAAGAGAAGTTAAGGTGTTTTACTGGGCTGGAAAAAGTTTAGCAAAAATCAGAAAGCAGGTCTAATTAAGCAATTAATTATATATATTACTACCACCAATCACATACAAGTTTCAATCTGTCATTGTTAATCATGAATTTGGTTGATACTTCTATTATAGAGAAAGGGCAAATAGTGATATTAAAATATTTCTTCTAATTAATTTCCTTTCAATGTGCCCACATTCATCTACTGGGCCACTAGAGGCCAAGATATGAAACTATTTCAAGTACCCACCAATATTCAAATGGATAGAAAAGATATGGTACATATATACAAGAAAATATTACTTGACTATAAAAAATAATGAAATCTTGTCATTTGACACAGCATGGATGGAGCTAAGTGAAATATATCAGACAGAGAAAAGCACATACCATGTGATTTCACTTAGGTTTGGAATCTAAAGAACAGAATAAATGTATAAACAAAATGGGAACAGATCCATAGATACAGAGAACAGACTGATGGTTGCAAGAGGGGAGGAGGTTGGGGGATGAGATGAAAGAAGTGAAGGGATTAAGAAGTACAAAGTGGTAGTTACAAAATAGTCAGGGGACTGGAGTGCAGCATAGGGAATAGAGTAATAGTGTTGAGTGACTATGTGGGGTGCCAAGTGACTACTTTTGCTATCAGGGGGAATGCTGTACAGTGTATGATTATCTAGCACTGTGTTGTACACCTGAAACTAATACAAAATAATATGGAATGTAAACTGTAAATGAAAAAAAAAGAGCAAAATCTTGCAAGAAAGGAGCATTTGATTATCTTCATACTGTCTCTGTTGTAACTGGCACTGGTGCTTGAAAGCAGCAATGGAAAGTACACAAATGAACGGACATGCCTGGGTGCCAATTAAAATTTGTGTACAGACACCGGCAGGCGCTGCATTTGGCCTGGAGGCTGGAGCCGGCCACTCTCTGGTCTACGCTGCTGGGATGTATTAGTTAAAGAGGAATTCAGAGTGATGTTTTCTTCAGGTTCACTTTACATCTCACAAATACTAATGTCATAATGTGTAGTAAGGAAAAACAATCAATGTGTTATGTGCTCTATGTTTACCATGATATTTATACTTGACAGCACCCTTCCGAGGTACAGATTTTAAAAATCATACTGAGGAAATTGCAGGGCAATTAGGGTAAGTCAGTGGTTGGCAAACTGCGGCTCTCGAGCCACATGTGCCTCTTTGGCCCCTTGAGTGTGGCTCTTCCACACAATACCACGGCCTGGGTGAGTCTATTTTGAAGAAGTGGTGTTAGAAGAAGTTTAAGTTTAAAAAATTTGGCTCTCAAAAGAAATTTCAATCCTTGTACTCTTGATATTTGGCTCTGTTGACTAATGAGTTTGCCAACCACTGGGTTAAGTAATCAGAAAGGAAATTTCAATGAGGTTAAATAATGTTAAATAACCACTTGTCAGTCAGGGTCCAGATTTGAAAACAAAACCCCTTAATCTTTCCATTACAATATGCTTTATGCATGGGTATATTCCTCTGGTAATTCATTTCTGGAAGATTCAGAAGAATTATTTTTACACTAGATATAGTATTCTTTGAAATTCAAATTTCTTCCCAGGATTTTCTCTAACTAGTCTAAAAGGATGTCAATGTTGAGTCTGTGGAAGAGGAAACTGATTTATCTTCCAACCAGGAAGAGGATTATGGTTAAAGGGATCATCTAATTAGTCCAGAATCATACTTCACAAGCATTATTGACTGTAAGATCTGAATCTCTGGAGCAAGACTGAGTGCAAGGTTGTCTTCACTTGTTGACAGATGACACTAGAAGTCCACAATGAATTCTGTGTGAGATGTTAACATATCATTGGTTTGGGATATTTCTGCTTCCTCTTCTTGTTTTTGCCATTATTCATTTCCCAGAGACAAAGTAAAACAAATTTATTTGTTCTTCTCTCATTATATAACAGGAAGAGAGAGAGAGAGAGAGAGAGAGAGAGAGAGAGAGAGAGAGAGAGAGAGAG
>JAAGEH010002528.1:9597466-9736627 GCA_011751065.1 Lasiurus cinereus
GAGAGAGAGAGAGAGAGAGAGAGAGAGAGAGAGAGAGAGAGAGAGAGGAAGAGGAAGAGGAAGAGGAAGAGGAATGAAGGAAGGAAGGGCACCACAATATTTTGAGTTTTTATCTTTGGGTTTTATATCCAAATAAGAATAGTGTAGATATAAAATGAAAGATTCTTATTGTTCTTTTATTACTTAACAAAATGGAGCACTATAACATAGGTTGTCAAAGATGTAGCCATTTTTAGGCAACTTTCTCTCTTGGCTGTTGTGCTCTCTCCTGGGAGAACAAATTTGTCACACGGTTCACTACACACTTTCCTTTGTCAAAGCAGAGGGAGATGATGAAGGACTCGTCTGACCAGGCACCCTCTCATTTGTGCCATCTGTCTTTATGTGCTTTCTTGAGGGAATGCAATAAAATGACTTTTTTCCTTTCCCCCCTCATTTAGTGTTTTATGAGACTGTGTGTTAAGCCCTATTTTGAGAATTTGAACAAGCAGAGACCCTGTCACTCTGAACAATTTTTCTTTTCCTTTTGTGCTTGCCATTTCAGTTGGAGAAATCACACACATTTTTTCCTCTAATACTGTTAAGGGAGAAGCTATCTTAAGATTGCTGCTCTCAAGGCCAATTTTGTTCTCCCATTATTGTTCTAACTTCAAGGATGTGATCTCAGGATCAATGGACACAGAAGCCACACCTGCCGGGCAGACACTCAGAAAATCAAATGACATTCACCCGTTCCTCAAATGGCCACTTGCACCCATGAACAGGTGAAGTGTTTTGCCTCTTTGATAATAAATGGGAGGAATGAAGGGAGTGAGGTTGGGAAAATATTTACATTTCATCATATTTAAGGTTGTTTAAAATTTCTTCATCAAAATACACCTGAGAGAGGTAAAAGAGCAACTATTTGTGATTATTTTAATAAGAAACAAAAATAGATTGACAATCTAAATATGCCTGTAAGAAATTTGTCAGTGTTTATCACATGTAACAACTTAATGGTTCCTTGCCCATGTAAAGTTGTCACACCATAAAAGCTAAGCTCATTGCCATTTTTTCAGTTTGGAAATGCTACACACACGGCACCATTATTTCACAGCACAATTAAAAAGGGAGGTCGCTATGATGCTATGATAAACACTGAGCCTACACTATCTTAAAAATTGCTTCAATAAGAATAGTTTCCTGGTTATTAATCTCATGGTGGTTTGAATGATAATTGTTTTACCTGTATATTCAATAAAAACTGCTAGCCATATACATGTGCCAGGCACTATTGTAGGCCCTGAGAAATAAGACTGTAATCATCAAGTCTATGCTGCACACAAGAACATACCACTTTGTAATATCAAAAATTATTCTCATTGGTATTAGTTCAACCTACAGTTATTGAACTTTATGCCAAGCATTATATTACCAGGATAAAATGCAATGGTAAAAGAAACATAATTTGCAGAAAAAATATTTAAAAATACAGGCAAACAAATACACATTGGACTTTAAGTCTGCTATTAATTTTAATAATTTAATATATAATTACTGGTGGCTGGGTGCACAAAATTTGTGCACGTTAAAGGGGAATAATTGAGGAAATTTTTCAATATTGCTGTTTTTTCCCTTTCTCTATAATAGAAGTATCAGAGATGAAAGAAAATTAGTAAAATGTATATGGAAATCTTCCTCTTGTCAGAGTCTGGGGTGTGCCTTGGGACCCAAAGTCAATTCCCCACTCACCTGTGGCACTTCAAAATCACACCAGATCCAGACCCAGACTCAGATGGCCCCACCCCTGTTGGGCAAGATCCAGACCCGGCCAGACTCACCTTTGTCAAGCCACGTAGGGCAGGATGCACAGCCTCAGATCCCCTGGTGCCCGCCAGGCAGGGGGCACAGCCTCAGGTCCCCCAGTGCACCCTCAGGTCCCCTGTCAAGCCCCAATGGGGAGTGGCCTGAGGTCCCCCATCAAGTCCTGCCAGGCAGAGGGAGTGGCCTGAGGGCCTCTGTAAAGCCCCATCAACCCAACATCACACAACCTCAGGTCCCTGCTGATTGCTCATTAAGGCTCGTTATGGGAACTCAGCCTCCACAGTGGGTGCAGTCACCTCGTGTTACAGAAACCCTGCCTCCACTGTGGGCGACACCATCTTTGTGACAGTGTACTGGTCAATTTGCATGTTTCATCTTCATTAGATAGGACTGAATTTAATTTATAATTATTGAATAACTACTTTGCACTAATAACATGATACATTGGTTCTTAGAATATAATATAAAACAAGACAGACATGATTCCTGTCCCAGAGATAGATTATAGACTTACAGAATGGTAGGAGTAAGTGTAAGTTCTTAAGGGAACTCAAATGAGCATTCTTAAGGAGTTAGTAAAGTCATCTTGCTAGAAAAGATTTCATTGCTGGGCACTAAAAAGAAAATAAATGATTTAAAAAAAGAGGCATTGAAACAATTTAGCATTATTCAAGGTGATAAAGCAGCACAGGCAAAAGCCTGTAGGATAGAAAGAGCATGGCCACATGTATGGGGCTGCTGAGAATCATTTAGAATTGCTGGGGCTTAGATTTCAAGATGTGATCTGAGGCAATAGGGCAAGGAAGATAAAAGAGGCCTGGACAATTTATTTTTATTTTTTTCAATTCTCACCAGAGGGTATTTTTCCATTGATTTTAGAGAGTGGAAGAGAGAAAGAGAGAGACATCAATGTGAGGGAAACACATAGATTGGTTGCCTCCTGCTTCCACCATGACCGGGCACCTATCCGAGGAGGAGCCTGCAACCAAGGTCATTGCCCTTGACTGGAATTGAACACAGAACCCTTAGGTCTGCAGGAGGCCTGCACACTTTGGGAGGTCCTTGTCAGCCATGTTAAGCTCTTGAATTTTATACTGAGGCCACTGGGGATATGAAGAGTACCAGGGAGACCATGATATGGCATAGTTGTATCTCTTTAGGTGACTGCCAACTCATCCAGGCCTTTTCTTTGAGAATCACAAGATATAGTGAGTTGGCTCTTTAGTAGATATTTATAGCAGCAATAGAAGAAAAGAAAGTATTGACAAATATAGGGATAACATTGAAAAAGGCTATATATTGGATTAAGAGTTTGGTTCAAGTATTTCATTAACTACTCTTTCTCTGAGTGATCATGAACATTGACTTGCCTCATTCACAGTCAAAATGCAGTCTATTTCATTTAATACATAAAACAATTTAAGGGAAAGAGAGTATATGAAACTATGAAGACAGCAAAAGTAGGATGTTTCCGATTACTGTTAGAATTCCAGGCAACAATGGAAATCTATATAACAAAAGTTAAAAGGTCATTGTTATAGCCAGTATTAAAATAAAAACACTACCTTAATGCTATGAAAGTTTTGATAATTGACTCACATATTTATTGGGCATTTTAGATTGAGGAAATTTGGCTCAATGTTGCATAGAAAATCAGGAAGAACTTTTGCTTTGTATTTCATACACTTTGACAATTATAATAGCTAGAAATAGTAGTGAGATAGTGGTATGCTTCAGCTTGATTTGTTAATGGCTATTTCCTGCCTTTAACCCTACCAAAAAGAACTACAGAAAGTCCTAGATAAGGGCTTTTCCATTATAATATTACACTTCTTTAATTTATTTTTGACCTCTGAATCAGGTTTCTTATATGGAAATCTTACCAAAACTGTTTATCTCAGTATTTCTGATGCTCTAGGTATAGGAGATGATCCCAATTTTGAAGTTCATTTTTTAGCTCTTTGAAGTTGCTTTTGCTACTGAGGCCCAGATTATTATATTTCAAAACAGAGGACAGAGCACCATCCATGACATAATTTTTAAAAAATATATTTTTTACTGATTTCAGAGAGGAAGGGAGAGGAAAAGAGAGAATCATTGATTGGCTTCCTCCTTCACCCATCCTATTAAGGATTGAGCCCACAACCCCGGACATGTGCCCTTGACTGGAATAGAATCTGGGACCACTGGTTCAGAAAGCTTACTTTCTAAACAGAACAAATATGAAATATTATATCATGATCCCATGATGTAATTTTAGTGTTCTTCTACATTTTTATAATCATGATATAAAACCATTTTAAACATGAGATAATCATGATATAAAACCATTTTAAACTCTATTTTATTCAAATTCTATTTATTCAAAGCTCTATCTACTGAGCAAATCTAGCTAGGGCAACGTAGTTGATAAATTATCAGGGATGGTAAGAGTTCTGAGGCTTTCATATTCATTCCTAGCTTACCAATGAGTCACTGAGCTAGAAGGACCTTTAGATCTCAAATAGTCCCATGTTATTATTTTACAAATAGCTGCATAGGGGAAAAAGGAAGTACCATATGGAGGAGGCACAAAGAAAGAAGGAAGGAATGATGGAAGGGAGGAAAGAAAAAAGGAAGGTGGAAAAGCAGTAAAAGAACAACAAAAAAAGAAAAATTAGTCATTATTTCTTTAAACAGGTTTTCAGTATCTTGCTCTCTCTCTTCTTCTGGCACCCCCACAATTCTGATGTTGGTACTCTTAAAGCTGTCCCAGAGTCTCCTTACATTATGTTCACATTTTTGGATTCTTTTCTCTTTTTGCTTTTCCAGTTGAATGTTGTTTGCTTCTTTATATTTCAAATTTTTTACTTGATTCTTGCCTTTCTCTAGTCTGCTGTTAGGACTCTGTATAATATTTTTTATTTCAGTCAGTGTATGTTTAATTTCTAGTTGATTCTTTTTCATCTCCTCTAGGGTCTCACTAAATTTATGAATGAAAACTTCCCACATCTGGTAAAAGAAATAGACTTACAAGTCCAGGAAGCACACAGAACCCCATATAAAAGGAATCCAAAGAGGACTACACTAAGACACATCATAATTAAAATACCAAGAGCAAAAGAGAAAAAGATAATATTAAAAGCAGCAAGAGAAAAACAGTTTATTACCTACAAGGGAGCACCCATACGATTGTCAGCTGATTTCTCAACGGAAACGATGCAGGCCAGACGGGAGTGGCAAGAAATAGTCAACGTGATGAATAGCAAGAACCTACAACCAAGAATAATCTATCCAGCAAAGCTAACATTCAGAATTGAAGGGCAGATAAAGAGCTTCACAGATAAGAAAAAGCTAAAGGAGTTCATCAACTCCAAACCAGTATTATATGAAACGCTGAAAGGTACTCTTTTAGAAGAGGAAGAAGAAAAAGGTAAAAGCCAAAAAATTATGAACAACAAATACATATCTATCAACAAGTGAATCTAAAAATTAAGTGAATTAAAAATTTGATCAAGAGAATAAACTGGTGAATATAATAGAATCAGGAGCACAGAAAGGGAGTGGACTAATAATTCTCAAGGGGGAAGGGGTGAGGGGTGTACAGGGAGAGACTGGACAAAAATCATACACCTATGGATGAGATCAATGGGAGGGAGCTGGGTGGAGGGGTGCTATGGAGGGGAAAAAAGAGAAACAAATGTAATAATCTGAATAATAAAGATTTAATTTAAAAAAAAGAAAAATTAAAACTGACATCACTACTTGTCAAATACTGGATTAGGTATGTCACATGTGCTATTGCAGTTAATGAGTTGATAATTAATATCTAATAATACAGATTTTTTAAAAAATAGGACTTCAAATTCAGAAATTAATTTTCCATAATCATGTTTTATGGGGTAGTGTTAAATGAAAGTTTAAAATGGTTTTATATCATGATTATCTCATGTTGATCAACACTGTTAATCTTCCTCAAGTTCACAAATTAAATAGTGAATTGTTTTAAATTTTAAATTATTTTCTTTATTTCTTCCCCAGTGTTCATTCCATTATACCTTGACTTTTCTCCATGCATATGGAGGTACCTATGCTGCATTGCATGGCAAAGAGATGGACATTATCTCTATTCATTGGATTATATGTCAATCAAAATGTGTAAGAACACTAAGAATTACATCATGGGATCATGATATAATATTTCATATTTGCCCTGTTTAGAAAGTAAGCTTTCTGAGACAGTGAACTTATTCTCTATTTTATTCATGCTACCAACCATGCTGCTTGGTAAATAGAAGGCACTCAAGGAAGTGTTTGTGGACTCTATACTAATAATAGAGGAATATGCAAATTCTCCTGGGCTCTATCACAGTAACGACTGAACAGCAAGAACAGCAGGCTGCATGGGGTGACAAGGTCAGCAGGGGGGTTAGAGAGACATGACCAAACGACTGAACAGCAGACTACATGGGACAACCAGACTGGCAGAGGGGAATGTTGGGGGTAACCAGGCCAGTGGAAGTAGTAGTTGCAGGCAACCAGGCCTGCAGGGGAACAGTTGGGGGCAACCAGGCCAGTTGGGGGAACAATTAGGGAGACCAGGCCAGCAGGGCAGGGACAGTTAGAGATGACCAGGTTGGCGGGGGAGGGGGGAATTGGGAGTGATCAGGCCAGAAGAGGGGGGCAGTGAAGGGTGATCAGGCCAGCAGGGGGGGTAGTTAGGGCTGATCAGGCAGGCAGGCAGGTGAGCAGTTAGGAACCAGTGGTTCTAGATAGTGAGAGGGATGTCCAACTACCAGTTTAGGCCTGATCCATTGGGCCTAAACTGGCAGTCAGGTATCCCCTGAGGGGTCCCAGATTGAAGAAGGTGTAAGCTAGGCTGAGGGGACCCCTCCCACTCATGCACGAATTTTGCACCAGGCCTCTATTAAATAAATGAATGACTATCCTAGTTATTTCTTATTGGGGAGGCCATGTTTCTTCTTCAAGTGAGAGAAATATCAAGAACAAATGACTTAATATGGTTCTTGCCATTCATATTGCCGGTACCAGTTACTTTAATTTTAGGACATCCTAAAATAGATGAACATAATACAGACTCTATGTTCAAGAAACATGAATAAAATATTTTGTCGATATAAGTTAACAAGAAAAATGACAACTTGTTTTTACTGGATTTTCATAATGGAAAATTCACCTTTGGATTGCCTCTTCTTTATTTATTTATTTTTGTGTTAATCCTTACCTGAGGGTGATTTTTTTCCATTGATTTTTGGGGAGAGTGGAAGAGAGAGAGAAAGAGAGAGAGAAACATCAACATGAAAGAAGCACATTGATTGGTTGCCTTCCTCACAAGCCCTGACCAGGGCCCAGGCCAGGAAGGAGCCTGCAACCAAGGTACATGCCCTTGACCAGAAATGAACCTAAGTCCCTTTAGTCTGCAGGCCAGTGCTCTGTCCACTGAGCCAATCAGCTAGAGCAGTGGTAGGCAAACTCATTAATCAACAGAGCCAAATATCAACAGTACAAGATTGAAATTTCTTTTGAGAGCCATTTTTTTTAAAACTTCTCACCCAGGCCATGATATTTTATGGAAGAGCCACACTCAAGGGGCCAAAGAGCCACATGTGGCTTGCAAGCCATGGCTTGCTGACCACTGAGCGAGGGTATATAGGATGCTTATTATTGAAATACAAAGAAAAGGTGACAACAGAGAAAAGAGTAGAGGTCTTAGGATACTATCACTGTGCTTGTGTAGGTTGTTGAATTAATCCTTCTATTTCCATTTTCATTTTCTAATTAACTGATATGCACAGTTCAAATACTGCCTTGTAGTTTATTGCTGCAGGTCAAAAATGTCTCAGTGGATGTGCAGTTCTAAAAATGGCTCTGCAATTACCATAGTTTTATTTATCCATAAGCACTTAAAGCATCAAGCAGTTTCTAATTGCTAAGGCAGATTGACCTAGCCTTTCCAGCCTGTCCTGTTTGACCTATATGTAGAACAGATATTGTCATTTCTGACAAATAGAATGAGACCGACCACAAATAATAGGTGACAAAATTCATTAATTTTTACATGGAGAACCTATCAGTCCCTTGTAGCAAAGAGCTATCATAGGAAGATTTTCATACAATTGCACATTTTCCAGCCGGGTCCCTTGATGATTGGTAAAAGTGAAATACAGTGTCCAAGTGTAATAGAATGCAGTTATCTATCACATATGGCCTTGAATGTCCTAAAATTAAAGTAACTGGTACCGGCAACAGTGATCCAACAGAGGACAAATCTAACTTCAAGACAATTACTGCGAAAGACATAACCTATTTAAAGGAAGTAACAGACAATTGCATGTAACATAAGGAAATGAGGGCATAGATTAGGGTAGCATTTTAAAGTTCTATTGGAAATAGCTAATTAGCAGGTAAAAAAATAGAAGATTAGCTGCTACAACTGTCTTCAGTTAGAGGGTAGGTAATTAGTAAAATCCAGATGGGATCTAATATTTAGCTAACTAAAGCCAGGTAAGCAAATCAGAGGTTGTGAAGTTCAGGTAGAAAGGTCAGGAAGAAAAATTGTACTTATTTATTTACTTGAATCATATATACATTTTTGTTGATAATCTTGCCATTATGTAAAACAGTTCTGTAAAACCAAGACTTTTTCCTATAGAGCATAGACATGGGACGGTGAAAATCTGATGAGAACGAAGTGCCTTATTCTCTGTAGACAATTTTTGTGTGAAAAATATTTCTTAATTTTCTATGTGCACCTTATAATGCTAGCAGTTGAGTTGTGATGCCAATGAGATAGGAAAGGAATATGTCTTCTATTGACTAATATTCAGTGTCCTTGTTTTGCCATCAGCAGTACTTTTCAGCATCTTACATTTCCTTTTTTTAAGAACCTTCATCGGCAACACTACTAAAATTAAAAAACAACTCTCCTTACTTATAAAACATCAGAGGCCAAACACAGATGTATAGCATAACTCATCTGTTAGCATATGATTTTTTTCTAACATATAATATTGTCTTTTGTTTGCTTATGTTTTAGGAACTGTGCTAAGGAATCTTACATTTTTATAGGAATGCTAGAGGCCTGATGCACGAAAATGTGTGCACTAGAGGGGGATCCCTCAGCCCAGTCTGCTACCTCTCACAGTCCAGGATTCCTCAGGGTTTGTCCTACTGACAGTTTAGCACCTCTGCCTCCCCCCCACCCTGGGGAGTGGGGAGCAGATCTAAGCTGCAGTCTGACCTCCCTCTGTGGGAGGTGACCATGCTGATCAAGGGAAGGTACTGCCCCCATCATCCCACTGCTGCTGCCACTGCCAGCTGCTGTGGCTGTGAGGCCTGAGCCCCACCAGGGCTTACACTTGCATGAGCCCATGGCTACCGTAGGCCCATGGCTGCCTTGAGCCCCGGGCTTTGCAGCCACTGTGGCTTTGTCTGAATGGACGTCTGGAAGACATCTGCCCTAATTAGCATATTACCCTTTTATTGGTATAGATAATCATGTCAAGAGACTAATTTTAATCTCTTATTAAATAGTGCATCTAGACAAATAATATTTTCATCGTGGGTGTTCAACCTAAAATCCCAAGTTAATAACTTTATTTTCCTCCAGAATATAATAAGGATCTAAGAGCAGTTAAATATCATTCAGTTCCTTTCCTCTTCTTTTCAATTCTTATGTAGATTTAGCTATCTTATTTTAATCCTTTGTCCCCCAAAAAGGTATGTTCAAATCTAAATTTTGTTACCTGGGAATATGACTTCATTTAGAAATAGAGTCTTTGCTGATGTAATCGCTCTATTGTGAAGCCAGGTTCCAGGGGTGTAGGATCTAAATGTAAGTCTGACTGGTGTCTTGAGAAGAGATTCACAGACACACATTATACTAGGTGACAGCGGAGCAAAGGCTGGAGTGATGCATCCACAAGCCAAGGAATGCCAAGGATTGCCACTGACACCGGAAGCTAAGAGAAAGGTATGGGACGGATTCTCTTCTACACATTTCTGAGGGAGCACGGCTCTGCAGGTACAAGGATTTCAAACTCTAACTTCCAGAAATGTGAGAGAATAAATTTCTGTTCTTTACAGCAGCGCATTTTGTGGTACTTTGTTATAACAGCCCAACGAAGCTAATATACCCCTCAAATGCGCCAATATTATTCTTGCTTTATTCGGGAAATGTTTATATAGATACTCATATATTTATCAGTGTCTTGGCTCATGATCTCTTCTTTCATGGTAAATAGTTTTCTATTTGAGATTTGTTTTCTCTCTATAGTAATATTTATAATTGTAAAATTTATAATTTCTCTCTATAAAATATTTATAATTGCTTATAATGAGGATTTTGGTGGTAAAAACAATAGTAACAAACAAAAACAACTAAATTGGTATTCCTCAAAATATGTCTTTTTAAAAATTATATATTTTATTGATTTTTTATGGAGAGGAAGGGAGAAGGATAGAGAGTTAGAAACATCAATCAGCTGCCTCCTGCACGCCCCCGACTGGGGATATGCCTGCAATCAAGGAACATGCTCTTGACTGGAATTAAACCTTCAGTTCGCAGGACGACGTTCTACCTACTGAGCTAAACCAGCTGGGGCTCACAGTACGTCTTTATTTTGCCTTCACCTGTAGTCACTGGGCATGCATACTTGGGCTCACAGTAACTTTCTCTCAACACAGTTAGTTCACATGGGTTGATGCTGCCTTCTGACTGTCATTTTATTGCTCAGTCCTCTCTCAGGCTCATCGTGGTTCTTTTGGGGGAAATTTGTCTTATCTCACTGCATCACCTCAGATTTTGGACTGTTTGCTTTGTGCAGATAGAGCATAACACATCTAAGTTTTGGTTACTTTTTATTTATACTGCAAATAATTGATTAGATTTCCTGAATCTGAGGATTATTTCCTTCAAGTTTAAAAAAATCCCCAGACATATCTGAGTATTATCATTATTTTTTCTTGTGCAACTAATCATATCTTCTCCCATTTATCCATGTGGTTTATCTTTTCTTTAATGTATTTCACCTATTTTTTTTCTTCCATGGTGATTTCATTTGCAAAACTTACACATCTACACAATTCCATTTAATTGGCTCTGTTTCATATTTCCTTTGATATTCTCATTGTCTCTTGTTAAGAATTCATATTTTCACCTGACCGTTGTGGCTCAGCTGGTTGTCAGCACATGCACCAGAGGTCACTGATTCAATGTCCAGTTAGGGCCCTAGCCCGCAATGCTCAATCCCTAGTAGGCAGCATGCAGAAGGCAGCCAATCAGTATTTCTCTCGAGTAGATGTTTCTATATCTCCCTCCCTCTCCCTCTCCCTTTCTCTCTCTCTCTCAAATCAATTAAAAAAAACTATTTTAAAAATAATTCATATTTTAATGATTTTGTTTATCTAAAGTAATATATATTTAATTAAATTGTCTGATGACCTCAGTAGCTGTACTCTTTCATAATCTGTCTCTTCGTTCTTTTGTTTTTGTAAATTCTTGCTCATGACACTTTGTTTGTTTTATTGTTAGTTGTATGATTTTTTTTTTCAACTGTGCTTTTATTTCTTCTGGAACATTATCTATAGGCTTTTTGTAAGGCCTGACTGAAAGAAGGTTCCTCTAGAGTCCTTGCGCTTGCTTCTGCCTGCTGCCTGAAGGTACTTACGTGGGATCACTTAAAAATAAATTCTCAACTTGAAAGTTTCAGCTCACTAGCTGCAGAACCAGAAGAGGGCCAGTTTCTGAGTATAAATTCTCAGGAGAGATTTCTTTCTTTCTTCTTTTTTTTTTTTCCTATCCATTGCTAAGATCCCCACAGATAAGTGTCTTGGTTATTTTTGCTTCTATAGATTTATTTCTCTTTTACTTTATATTCCTGGTAGAAGTACAATTAAGTACAGTAGGCTTTGGAAACTGTTTCATTATTATTGCTAAATTTGAACACACATTGCCCTTTCGTCTAGCAATTTCTTTTGTAGAATTCAACAGAAATGTGAGCATAGGAGCAAAACAAAACAAACCAAATAAAACATTTACAAAACATTAGCTTTACGGCGAAACCCAAATGCAACCTAAATGACCATCAATAATAAATAAAGAAATTGAGTATAGACAAAATACACAACATTGTACATAAAATAAACTGATTCTGCTGTAGGCATAGGCATAATAGGAAAAAAAAGAGCCAGACACAGGATATTTGCTATGTGATTTTATTTACATAAAGTTTTAAAGAAGCAAAAGTAATGTGTTGGGTATCAAGAGGGTGATCAGCTCTAGGAGAAAGATGGGATAAAGTCAAGCAGAAGATAGGAGGGTGGTCTCTGGTAATAGGTGCAGGTTGCAAAGGTGCGTTCATTTGATAATTATTCTTTGAATACTGTGATGGTTAATATATGTGTCAACTTGACTGACCATAGGGGACTCAGATAGTGAGTGTGTCTCCAAAGATGTTTCTGGACAAGATTAGGACTTGAATTAGAGGACCCAGTACAGCAGGTGACCTCCCCAAGGTGGGTGGACCTCATCCAATCCTGGGAGGGTCTGACTGAAACAAAGGCTGGAGGAAGGAGAACTTTGCTCCTTTTGCTTCCTGCCTGCCCCAGAGGCTGTGCCTATGCTTCTCATTGTCTCCTACCTGAGTGTGGGACTGAGATTGAGACCACATGGGCTCCCCTGGTTCTCAGACCTTCAGACTCACACTGAATGATGCATTAAATCAGATCCCCAACTTTCTTAAATCCCCTCCCTGACTCATTGTGCACTCAGGATACAATGGGTAATTCTCATCAAGGTATCTCCGGGCATACAAAGTCAACTCCCACGTCCTTCTGCAACCTAATGTGGAATCATTCTCTCTCTGCCACTGGAAATCAGCCACACTGACCTTTTGTTTCCGTCAAATACCAAAGTGTTTCCCATTTTAAGGCATTTACACGTATTATTTCTTCTTTCCGGTGTTCTCTTTTCCATACTTGTTAAATATTTGCTCTCTCCTCAGCCTTTAACTTTCTGATAAATGTCATTTTTAACAGGACACTTTCATGGATCCCGATCTAAAGCATATTCAACCTCAGCCCCGTGTTATATTTTAATCCTACTATTTTCCTTTGTAGCTCTTACTCTGATGTGTACTTTGTGCAGTTACTTGATTGGTTTCTGTCTTCCTCTGCTTTACTATAAGCTTTATAATGACAGAGCCCACTTTTATTTTATTCCCCATTGTATACCCGGTTATGATCCTAGCCCACACCAGGATCGGAGTGGAAACATTGTTTGCTTAATGAATGAAGGATTTGTCCTATCTTTATTGTAATAGAAATTAAAGAAGGACATGAAAATTAATGTTCTACCACTCTTCATTTTACTTAATCATTATTTTTAAAGAAATTATGAGGGCCAAATGTAGTATACAGCGAGGCCAGAAGGAGAACAGCACCATAAAATATGTAAAATAAATTAAGGCAGTCCTGAATTTGAAAAAAGAAAAGTTTAGCATGTAACATTCATCTATAAAGGCAGTTTCTCTGTGACAAGTGTATTGTTGCTTTTCCTGATTTATGCACCTATAGTCATCGATAACCTTGACTGAGGAAAACACTTTAATACAAACTGCACATGAAATTCGCTAAGAAATTGGAATTTTATATATCTCAAGTCTGAAAAGTTTATTTATTTTTTACTATGCAATCAATTTCATCTCAGATCTCAGGCAAAAAAAAAATAATTTCCAGAGAGTGATACATAAAAAAGAAACAAACATATAATCTTGAACAATATTGTGTTAGTTATCTATTGCTTAGTAACAAACTTTCCCAAAACTTAGTCTAAGCTTTTTCTCATGGTGGAAATGCAGGGAGGACAGAGAGAGGAGAGAGAAGATCAAGAAAGAGACAGAGAGTAAAAGAGGAAGAAGATGGTGGTGGAGGAGGAGGAGAATAATTTGTTTTTATTTTTGTTAAGGCTCTTAAGGATAAATCTAGAACTTGCATAGCACCCACTGTGTTTCATTAGAAAAAGTCCAGCAGAGATTTAAGAATTAGGGAAATAAATTTCACTTGTTGAAGGAAAGAGTTGTAAAATCTTACTGTATGGATGCATGTGCCCATTAATTGTGCTCATCATTACAGGAAATCTATGACATATACCAGTATTTACTAAATATACTAGAGGCCCATTGCATGAAAATTTATGCAATAAAGGGGCAGTTCCTCAGCCCGGCCAGCCCCCTCTCACAATCCAGGAACTCTCAGGGGTGGGAGGTGACCCGGTGATCAGGGGAAGGTGATGCCCCATCACACCTCTGCTGCTGCCACTACAGGTAGCACAGGCCTTCGTCTGCCCTGGTTATCTGAGATTCAGGAGGCCCTGGGTGACTGGGCAGCCGCCATCCAAGGCTTGCCTGCACCTTGGGCTGGTCCTGGGTGGCTGAGGGGCTGAGTGGACTGGGAGACTCCTGAGGCAGGTGCCTCAGTGGGGCTGAGGAGACTGGGCACTGCCATCTCATGGCTGTGGGTGCCGCCATCTTTGAGGGCAGGATAGTCAATTAGAATATTCTCTCCTTATTGATTGTGCGCACCACCATCTTTGTGATGGTGTGAGGGTCAATTAGCATATTCCCTCTTTATTAGATAGGATGAGTTATAGGCTTTGTATGTTATATACAGCTATAAAGAATACATAAGTGTAAAATACTTTTTCCTATACATTACTCACATTTAAACAATTTAGTTCATAAGAATATACTGTTCTGATTTTCAATCTATTTGTATCCAATATAATTTACAAAATATAACACCATTTTTTAATGATATAGCTTTCCAGAGATCCTCAGTGAGAAAAGGAACATAAAGACCCATGTTACATTTTAAAAATTCGAGCTGGAGATCACAGAAGCTGAATGTCATTTGGGATGAGAAACAGCCTTCTAGAAAACAGCCACTATCCAACTGTACCCCAAGCACAGGGAATCATAGGGTAGTGAAAACCTTAGCATGGAGTAAAAAGGAGAGAATGTAGAAATTTGATAATACGATTGTCTTAGCTTTTGAGAATTGCTAATTCTGAGAATTCTCTACCTAACTTTATATGAATATTTGATCTTTTGAAAAATAATTATAAGATACTAGCATCAACTAGTAGGTAAGAAAACAGATTCATATGGGTTCTGCTAATCTAGACATATTGACTCTTCCCCACATTGAGCATCAATATATCAAAATATATAATAACTAGAGGCCTGGTGCATGAAATACGTGCACTGAGAGAGGGGGTCCCTCAACTCAACCTGCTTCCTCTCACAGTCTAGGACCCCTTGGGGGATGCCCCATTGTGGCTTGTAGCTGGATGGCCTTCTGCTGCTGCATGGCCTCCTGCTGGAGCTTCAGCAGCTGCTGCATGTACACGGGCTGGGTCACCGCATTCCATTTTGCAAACACCATCAAATAGGTGAGTCAAGCATGGAGACAGGCTAACCCTGAGTTTCCTGCTCTTCCCTGAGTCACTGAGTTGTTTGGACTGACTGCCTTCTACAGAGAATAGCACCAGGATCGAGCCTAAGCCAGCAGTCAGACATCCCTCTTACAGTCCAGGACCCCTCGGGGGATGTAGCAGTGCACCAAGTGGCAGACAGCCAGTGAGGAGCCTGGATCAGGGCCAGGCACTGCACCACTTGCACTCATCAAAGCACGATGTGCCTGCTGCCACTGCTCAGTTGGATCGGGCCTAAACCGGCAGTCAGACATCCCTTGAGGAGTTGCAGGTTGGAGAGGGTGCAGGCTGGGCTGAAGGACACCCCCCAGTGCATGAATTTTGTGCACTGGACCTCTAGTATTGTTATACAATTTCAATAAAGTGTTGTGTGTGCACTTAAGATAATGTACAATATATAACATTGATTTGAAATTAGGTGTAATATAGATTATGCATTGTATTATAACATAGGTCATGCAGATACTTAAAAACAGTGTTGTAAGTATACATTGTAATAGTATTTAATAATATCATATTAGTTCTTGAATTGCAGAGGTAAAGACAATAGTGACTGTTTAAAAAATAAATTAAAGTATTTTTAAAAATCTATTATTTTCACAGAAATTTAGAAAAAAAACTTATTTTCAAACTGAATATGTAATGATACATATAGCATGAAGAGATTGTTTTATAAAGATTTGTAGGGTAAATAATAGAAGAAAAGCTTAACAAAATGATTTGCAAACTCCAAAACACCATAATTTTTATTGGTCTCAATAAATTTTATAGCAACAGATCTAAATCTCTAGGTGTGAAATATACTCAACACAGCAAAATGCTTTTTTATTAGATTTAGATTAGGAATTTTATTCAAGTTTTAGAATATCTGAATTATTTAACCAACTTCTCTTGGGAATGTCATGACAATAAATTTATACATTTGCTAAGCACTTGTAAGTGAGTTGGTAGCTGAGTGCTAAGCTTTTGCTCGGCATAATATAATGTTTGGCACTATATTTTAAAAATATTATCCTATTGGCCAATTACATCTCATGTGCAAAACACTTTTCCCTTTGGGGAAACAATATCTAATTTTTCACATAAGCAAAATCTATTTTATGGTAATATATGAGCCACAGTGGTGGTGATACTAAAAGTAAAAGTTGAAATATGTCTTGCAGTGCAATGTGAATGCTATGAACACATTATTTGAGATAATTATCACACCTGAGATTTAAGCTTAGATTAATCAATGAGAGGAAATGGAAAATGTTGATACACAATTTGCTACATTAGAACAATCATACTGCATTTCTGAGTGCTAAACATTTTAATTGACAGTGTTTTTCCAAACTGCCATTTAAATTCTGCAGGATATTTTCTTTTTTTTTTTGAATAAATCACACTCACAAACAAAAATGAAAGAAGAAATGTAAAAAAAGAGTTGAGAAGAAATCATTTTAAGCAGAAATAAATACAGGTAGATACATAGATGATAGATAGATAGATAGATAGATAGATAGACAGATAGATGGTAGATAATGATAAACAGGAAAATCACTAATCTGGGGATCAGGAGATCTGATTAACTCTGTGAACTGTGCCAACATAGCCAGCAATTGTATAGAAGTTTAAGATGTACCCATCAAATGTGATAATCCTATCTAATAAAAGAGAAACATGCAAATTGACTGTACATCCATTATGTCCACACGCCACGCCCACCAGCCAATTAGGAGTGAGTATGCAAATCAACCCAACCAAGATGTCAGCTAATTTGCATGTCCAGTTGCAGAGCAAAGACTGAAGACAGAGTAGAAGGAAGCCAAGTGGTGCAGAAGGGAGTGAAGCTGTGGAGAGGCAAGCTGGGTGGTGGAGAAGGGAGGGAAGCAGGCGGGACAGCAGAGACCACTGCAGGAAGCCCCATTCTTGCAGGAATCTTCCTGCAAAGAGCCTCTAGTAATAATATAATAACCACACCACTAACACCACAATAACAACAAACATTCCTGCCCTATGGACTTGTAGATAAGTAAATTATTAGAGGAAGAGGGGGTGATAGAAAATAAAAAAAGTAAAAGTGACTTTAAAACATCAAGAAATGCAAAAAGTGTATATCAATATTTAAGAAGTAATTGGAAAAATGCAAGGAAACATAGATGTAAAAGAAGAGTTTGGACTGCAAAAGAAGAGTGTTGAACTGTTAAGTGGTCAAATCATTTTGTTGAGTAAGAGCTCAATCTCCCATTATATCTATACTAATAAAAGAGAAACATGTAAATGGATTGTCACTTCTCAGCACCCACAGCCAGTCAGGAGTGAGTATGCGAATTGCCCAACAAAGATAGAAGTGGCCTCACCCCCCAGCCGCTCTGGGTCTATAGGCAGCGAGCCTCCTCAGGGCCTCCCTGCTGTGCTCCACACCTGTCAGTCGTCCTTGCTGCCTCCCTGTGCCCCAGCCCCAGCCTCAGCAGCAACCCTCTGGTGCCTGAGGTCAGAGCTCCCAGTATCTGATGTCTCCCTCTCCCCCATCCCTGCCCCACTGCTTTAATAAATAAAACGCTAGTGTTGGAGCAACCCTGTGGGCATGTTTGCTCACTTTTTGCACAATTAGCACGTCCCAGAAGCCCAGGGCCAGCAAACAGGCGATGGTGGTAGTATGGCGGCAGCAGCAGGCAGCTCAGCTTTGTTTTGAATAGATGAAAGAGGCCACCTACACAATAACCCAGATTATCAGATCTCCCGTCTCCCTATCTCGCTAAATCAAGAGGAGAGGAGGGATGGGCATGGAGGGAGGGTGGGCAGGCAGGAGGCGGAGGGCAGTGGAAGAAGAGGATGAGGAAGGGGGCCAATGGCATCCCGCTTTCACAATGGGGAAGTGAAATTGCACTATGGCACTCAACCTCTCCAGTCCTCCCCACCTGCCTCACTCCCCCCACCTTTTCACCTCCCAGGGAGCGCCAGTGCTCCACAGTGGAACTCTCCTGAGAAGGAGCACAATGAGGAAGCAGCACTGGAGTGCACAGGACACGCCACTGCCCCCCACTACACAGGCTGCCTGAGCAAGCCAGCGACATGCCAGCAGCCAGGAGAAGGAACACCTATTCTTGCATGAATCTTCTTCGTGCATCAGGCTTCTAATCTATTGAAATGATAATATATGGAAGCTTAAATGTTAGTAAAAAAAAACAAAACAAACAACCCCCCCCCCCCAAAAAAAATTGTCAGTATCTAAAACAACATGGGATAAATTTAATTCTCTGCCAAATGTCCACCCATCTGAAATATCAAAGTTCTAATTTCTCTCCAGCTATCTCTTCTCTGTTCTAAGCACCTTGCAAATTTGAAAGACTGCACTTTATTTCTGAGCTCCAAGTGCTTTGCATGCATAAGAGAATAATTACAGAGATACTCAATTGATCTTGGTGTTAAGCAGCGCTATCCCTATTTTATGGAAATGGAATTAGAATTGGCAAGGCTCAGGGGGTCAATCCAACTGGGAAAATAAAGACTATTAATCTAAATCAGTAGCATAATGCTGGCCGGCCTAGTGCCCTTGAATAAGTCATTTAGCTTCAATCTCCTTGTCTGAAGACAGTGACGGAAGGTGAAAAAAATTATCAAAGAGTTCAAGTCAAATATGGAATGGATATGAGCTTTTATGATAGCATAATATCCTGACCCCAGTGTCATGTGGCAAAAGGAGGTTGTACTGATTGAGAAATGGGACACAAAGTGTTTTAATAATTTTGCTCATAGCACAAGGGAAGCAAATGACACAATTTTATAAAGTACATTAAACCCTGACTTCCAGTAAGTATTTTAACCAGAATTATGCAAACAGCGTCCACATATATATCCTTAAATTTTACTTTTGAATTACATTCTGTGGTATGCTTGGGATTTTCTTTTACTTAACAAATGCATAGCTACTTGACTTAGTACAGGGAAGCTTAAATACATTTCTATTGACATTTATTGAGTTTTAAGTGTCTAAGTTGTAATTTTCCTGAATATGAAATTTCATATTTGAAGTATGAACATTTCAGATTTATATACTGCTCATGCTGTTTTTTATTTTTACTTTTTTTTTTACTAAAATCTTTATACTTCTTCATCTGAAATATCTCAATAGGAGATGATTCCTAAATGTGAGCCCATGACAGTAAATTCATTTTACCTCCTTCATTTTTCTTTCAAACTAGTGTGCCAAATACCCAGTCTTGTTTCAAAAACAAAAAGGAACAAACAAAAGGAAAACTAAGAAAAACAAGAAGCTGCCAAATTAAAATATCCTATATAATAAAGCGGTAATATTCTAATTGACCATCATGCCCTCACAAGATGGCTGGCAGGGAGGTTAGTGAGAGACCACCAAATGATTGAACAAGCAGGCTGCATGGGGTGAATTTTGTGCACCAGGCCTCTAGTGCACACACACACACACACACACACACACACACTATATATATATATATTTATATATATATAAATATTTATAAAGTTATATATTTATAAATATTTAAAATGTGAGATCAGGCCTTTTGATGAAATGTGAGGATCAGGCTTTTTGATGAAATTCAATTCAATTCCTGATCTTTCAATGTTTGACTCATTGAGCAGAAATAACATGTTATCATGACCAATAAATATTATTTAAGTAAAATGAATATTTTCATACAAAGTTAATATTTACAAGAATTAATTTAAATCTGAATGTGTAAATTTTCGACTGTACTTTTGTCATTTAGAAATGTTGACATTTACCAGATAACTTGCCCTGTATTAGTTGTTTTAAAGTAAGATTATTTGCTTAAAAATCCATAGACAAACATGAAAGAAGCTATTTCTACTTTACTCATTTGTTACTGGGTGACATACATAGGCAGAAACTGTTATCTTCATCTCTCACCATAATGTATGTACTTAGGGTAGTTTTTTTGTTTGTTTGTTTTAGTTAATGTGACCAGGGTGTGCTCTTTTGTAGGTAGAAACATCTCTTGAAAACATAGGTGGTGGATTTCGCATTCATTTTCCACTGTTACCATAACCAAGGAGCATATTGCATTAGTTTGCTAGGGCTGCCATAACACCTTACCCTGTGTCTTCACATGGTCTTCCTTCTATAACATGCCCGTGTCCTCTTTTCCTAAGGGCACCGGTCCCATTGCACTAGGGACCACCTTAATGACTTCATTTTAACTTCATTATCTGTGAAGGGCCTATCTGCAAATAGTCACATTCCATATTTCTGAGGGTTGAGATTTCAACATATAAATTTTGGGAGGGACACAAGCCATCACATAACAGGTACATTATTTTGTCTTTAAGTTATTTGGTTTTCTCATATTTTATTGTATACATAACTGTATCACTTGCTGTCCCTTGATTTATTTTAAAAATATGATGTATGTGATGATTTGTTTCTATAGCACTTTGTTGTCTGAAGAACAAGAACAAGAGATGTCTTTTGTTGTTGAGATATGCATTGTTAACCAACCATTTTACTCATAAATCATGAATAGTAAAATGGGAACTTTGAAAAATGAATTTTTCATTTTCATAGGCAGTTCATCATGCACAAATATATTGATTTTAATGAAGATCTGTTTACCCATTCTGCATGTCTTTGAAATTTGACACTGTTTTTCTCTGTTGCATGGGCAGATTATTTTTCCTACTTCACTAGATCACTGGTATTTATTTTCCCAACTTTGCTCTCATGAATGCTCAAAGTAGATACTTCCTTTTGAAAGTTTCACATCTAACTTATTTTGTGGATAAATTCAATTATTGCATGTTTATTCTTCAGTTCTTCTGGACATTACTTTCAGATGCATTTTTCAACTCTTTATTTTGACTCCCAATAACTTTTGTAAAGGAAAATCCTGAATCCTTTTTCAGATTGGTCATTTTATGTAGATTTAGTAAGATGGTTGCTTTACACCTCTGCACAATTGTATATTGAATACGCAGTTGGATATGTTATTGTTATATTAATTTTGGAAGAAAATTTTCTTAGGTAAGTTTAATCAATTCTAATGCAATTTCAGATGCTGACAACATGTTGATTTTGACACATGTTTATCGATTGAATAATGTCTTTTCCATATCTGATGGAAATATTGGCTTTGATGATCATATCTCTTTTCTTTGTTACTATTGGAAATAGATTTTTGTTAAGTATCATGTGTAAAATGCAGCTTTTTTTTTCTGTCTTGATAGGCATGGAATTATCTTTGAAAACACTCTTTGTATTTTGCGATGTGAAGTGCTTTTCCCTAAGAGGTAGAATTCCTGGCTGAGTGAAGAGGCTGAAGGTGAGGTTGTTATGGTGATTGACAGTGAAACGGATGAAGCGCCCATTCGCTCTGACCCCAAATACAAAGGAAAAACTTAAATAGTAACTGGCCTAAGCTTTTGATAATGAAGAAATACACCCCCCCCCGGCCCCCAATAACTCCTAGGAGGAAACTTTCACTCTCTCTCTGTTCTTTCAAGACGTAAAACTCATCATGTTTTTGGAATAAAAATACCCTAGGAGATATCTAAAACACTGCCTGAGACTAGGGGCCGGGGCCGAGGGTAGCAAGAGAGAAAAGTTTTATTTTGTGTGTTTTTTTTTTTTTTTGCAGACTTCTTTAGAATCTCCCTTGCCCGAAATCTAGTGCATAGTTTCCATATGATTATTGGTCAAGGGCAATGCACATCTTAGACATCTTTCTCCAGTGCAGGTGGGCTGCAGCCTGGGCTCTTGATGAGGCAGAGTGCCTCAAGGCACGGTCCCCTGGGCACAAGGTCAGGAGCTGGGCTCTTTGGTTGCCAGGGGCCTGCAGCTGTGGGCAGCATTGGGTGGGGCTAGAGACAGCACTCTGTGCTTGGCGGGGTCCCTGTCCAGGCTCCCCCATCAGGAGGGGCTGTAGGCTCTGTAGCCTGGCTGAGTCGCTGGCTGGGCCTCTTGCCTGAGCCAGGCTGCAGGCTTGTGTTCAACATCAATCAAGGCTGCGGGCTGGACGCCTCAGCTGGGCGATACCACAGGCAGGTTCCAAGGCTGTCCGGGGGGACTGTGAAGATGCCCTTGTTGTGGGGGGAGGAAAGGTACACCCCGCAGTTGGGCAGAGCTGCCAGCTTGGCTTCCCTGCTGTGGGATGGGCTCCAGGGCTCCAGGGCTTCTGTGATGAGGCTTCCTGACCGGGCAGGACTGGAGAGTGCAGGCTTTGATCCCTGGAGGACCTGCTGGCCCGTGACCTGAGCCAGGCAGACCCCCTCAGCAGACAGGGTCGCAAGCATTGCACTGCAAGTGATGGGGAGTCGGTGGTGGCTGGGCTCTCAGCTCGCTTATGTCTTCAAGGGGGAAAGGGTCTGCAGAGATCTGCCTGCTGGTTGGTGTAATCCTCATAGCCTTCTTCATTTCCTTCTGGTCCTCAGTGGTCAAACCCGGCAGATTTCCCCAGTGATCTTGTGAGGCCGTGTGCCAGCTGAGACGTGCCCTGCCATGCTGGGAAAGCTGGCTGTCCACCATGGGCTCGGTTTCCTCCTGAAGAGGCCACAGGGCGGTGGGGCCCTCTCAGTGGGTGCTGTGCCAGCCTGGGCAAGGACAATGCGGGCAGTGCAGCTCTCCTCTGACCCATTTAATGCAGTCCTTCTAGGTCTCGGTGGTCCAGCGGTGTTTCAGCCTCACCCCTGGGTTCTGATTTTCACAATTTGACATTTTTATGGATAGCTGAGAGTCTTCTTGCGATTGGGACTGAAGTCAGGACATCCTATATCACCATCTTGATGATAACATTCCTGCTTTTTTTTTTCTTTTTGTTCCACACAGCATTCTTCTCTATTTTTTAAAATATATTCTACTAATTCTTTTACAGAATTAAAAACATTGATGACAGAGAAACATCCATAATCAGCTATCAGCTGCTTCCTACACACCCTTACTGGGGATGTACCTGCCACCGAGGTTCAGACCCTTCACTGGAATCGAACATGGAATCCTACAGTCTGCAGGCTGATGCTCTATCCACTCAGAATGGTTAGGGCTCATTCTCTATTAATAGAATCAATTTAATTCTTCAGTTCATTTTTATTTTACTTTATTAAATATTCTCTATCTACTCTATCCACATTAGACTCTTTCCAGTTCCATGTAGTCCAGAAATGTGTCATTTCTGTGCAGCGGTATAGTCTCAATGCCAAATGCAGCTGATGACACATTGTATGTTCCATGACTGTTATTGAGTTGATGATTAGAAATGAGCTGTTTCATAAAGATAATCATATCAAACCTTATCTATAAATAAAATCTCATGCTTTATAATATGCTAAAATAAAACATAATGAAGAATAAATGAGCAAGTTGGATTGTCATTTGAATTAAGTAGATTTCTTAGTTAAAACTGACCGTAGACAATAGTGCTGTGAAGGCCTGGGACAGGGGCTGAGCAGGGTAAAGGGGGTCAAGAGGGAAATTTTAGGGGCATCTGTAATAGTTTCAACAATAAAGATGAAGTTTTAAAAAAAATGATCATCCATTTTAGTAATGACTGGTCAACAAACTTGTAGTGAAAGCAAATCACCTCTGAAATATCTTATAGCCAAAATGTTATATGCATACCATTGTGAGTAATACTTCCGTTTATTACATTCTGAAATTCCTTTTGAACAGATATTACTCTAAAAGGAATTTGCATTCAAGCAGTGTATTGTTGTTTTTTTCCTTGCACATTCTGTTTCTTATATATCTACTAGAGGCCCAGTGAATGGATTCATGGACATTAAAAGGAAATTAAAAAGAAGAGATATTTTCGAGGCTGGGAGGGACTGTAGGTGGTTGGGTCCAGGGCATGACTGGCCCATCTCACCCCATCCCAATCTGCTGGGCCCCAGCAGTAAGCTAACCTACCGATTGGAGTGTCTGCCCCCTGGTGGGCACTGCACGTCATAGCTGGTCGAATGGTTGAACAAATGGCTGGACACTTAGGATATCAGGCTTTTATTCTATAGGATGCCATAGAGACACATGCCCATTAGAAAATTCAACATATAGCAATGCTTAGGAAAGAAAGAATAAATGAAAGGAAAAAAAGAGAAAAACAATGAAAGAAAAAAGAAACAGAAAAGCTTCATGTCTTAAACACGATTTAATTTTTTCAACTTTACCTTATCTTATTAGAAGTTAACTTTTTTTTATTGTTTAAAGTATTACAGACAGTAGAACATATGTCTCCTTCTTTTCCCCATTAACTTCCCCCCTGCATTCCCTACCTCCCAGTACATGCCTTTACCTGCCCCCCCTCCAGTGTCTTTATCCATTGATTATGCATATATACATGCATACAAGTCCTTCAGTTGATCTCTTACAGTACTCCCCGTCCCCTCAACCTCACCTGCCTTTCCACTGTAGCATGACAGTCTGTTCAATGCTTCTCTGCCTCTGCATCTCTCCTACTCCCCCAATTCTTCTCTTTAAAAAACATCTTGCCTCTGCAGACTAGAAATAAACCTGTAAGAACAAAAAATGTTTGAGTCCAATTTCAATGTTCAACAGTCCTGAGTCCCAGTTTCAATGTCAAACAGTTCCTTATGTGCACATGTCAGCAATGGTATCTGGATGTTGGACAAATGGTGGCAATGCAGATATGACCCTCTCTGGTTTGGTCCTAGGCAACCTGTAGCGATGCACAGCTGCTGACTACTAGCATGGCAAGGCGTCATCAGCGTCTTCCATCTCTGGACTGTTTCTCCTCTTGTCTTCATGGTTGGAGCAGACCTGACAATTCTCTCTGTTGCAGGAATCCTCTTGATCTTGGAGTTGTTTTCTGAAAGAAGTAAACTTTTATATCATTTTCTTTACTAATTTGATACATTTCATTTATGACTATATTTCCTGAGAACAGATCTCAATAATATAAAAATAATAACCTCTGTTAATTAAAAACAAAACAACACACACACACACACACACACACACACACACAAGTGTGCACGCACACACATGTGACTCAGTTGGTTGAGCATCTTCCCTGCATTAAGAGGTCCCCGGTTTGATGCTCGGGTGTGGGCTCTATCCCTGGTATGGGATGTGCAGGGGCAGCGGTTTGATGTTTTTCTGTGTTGTTGTTTTTCTCTGTCTCACTCTAAAAATCAATAAAAAAAATAAAAAATAAATAAAAAAACAGAGCCTCCAATACCAAATTCAAGGAAAAGTGAATTACTACCTGACATACTAGACCACAAAAATACAGAAGCACATTGTGCAGTTGTTAGCATTTATAATTAATCAAAATTCGTGTTACAAAAAGAATTGCAAATTGATTAATTCTTAAATTTGTGGGGAAATTCTCAAATGCTCTTGAGTTTTTTTTTGAGGGATTTTCACATACAATTACATAATCAATACTCAAATTATTCCTGAAGACAGTGAAAGTTAAAGGCCAAGTTTTCTGCTTACTTATAGTTCTTAAAATTCTGCATTTTAAACCTGATAGTTAATCTAATAAAGGACTATAGACAAAGTATTATCTTTATTGTAGTAAAATAATTTTTATGCTTATTAATTTTTTAATCAAACTTCATAACTAAAGCAAATAAGTGATCTTTGCAAATTTTCTGTTAAACTGGTATCTTTAAATGTGTTATAATAAAAGGAAGAATAGAAAATACCTGTTTTACAAGTTATAACGTTTAAGTTCAGTTTATAACCTTGATCTCCATCAACTAATCAAAAGTTTTAAGTAGTACCAAAATATTGAATCATTGTGCTTTGTCATAGGCATGATAAAATAATGAATCTTTGTGCCCTTTACCATCTAACACCCAGGCTCTCAACAAAAACTACATAGAAGGTAATCAATAAAGCATCATAATACTAAAATTATTAAAATACATAATTTCAGATATAATTTCAGGCATTTTTTATTAGAGTGGACTATAAGTAATTTGACTCTAAAGTAAATAGTTTCAGTAACTACTCATTTTCAGTCCTATATAATAAAAGGTAATATGCAAATTGGTCATCATTCCAACACACAAGATAACTGCCCCTATGTGGACACAATATGAGCATCACAAGATGGCCAGCAGGGGAGGGCAGTTGTGGGTGATCAGGGCAGCAGGAGTTGGCACTTGGGCAGGACCAGGCCTGCAAGGGAAGGCTGTTGGGGGCAACCAGGCTGGCAAGGGAGGGCAGTTAGGGGTGACCAGGCCAGCAGGTAAGGGCACTTGGGGGCAACCAGGCCTACAGAGGAGGGCAGTTGGGAGGGACAAAGGCTGCAGGGGAGGGCAGTTAGGGGTGACTAGGCCAGCAGGGGAGGGCAGTTAGGTGCAGTCTGTCTGGCAGGGGATCAATTAGGCATCAATCAAGTTGGCAGGGGAATGGTTAGGAGGTGACCAGGCAGGCAGACAGGCAAGCAGTTGGGGAGCCAGCAGTCCTGGATTGTGAGAGGGATATTCGGGATTGGGCCTAAACAATCAGTCACGCATCTTTTGAGGAGTCCTAGATTGGAGAGGATGCAGGCTGGTCTGAGGGACACCCCCCTCATGCACAAATTTCGTGCACTGGGCCTCTAGTATCTTAATAAATATCTCTTTAGTTATTGTCTGCCTCTTGCGTAAACAAAAGCCTGTAGCATCTCATCTGTCTACCTAGTATGAATTTTCAAAAGGATCTAAAGATAGGAAAAATAGTGCACCACAAGATCAAGCAAAAGGGTAAATGGAGATTCCCAGAAGCATGGGTTGTCTCTCAACTCTATGGCTAAGTGGGATGATAGTATTTTTGTTTTTTTTTAGTGGATATTGCCTTTATGCCATCTATCTTGAAAAAAAATGTTTAAATCCTGTTAGCGCAAAAGTATCTTGAGATCATTCCTAGAATCCTAAATACCACTGCTGTTTCTGTAGCAAAATCAAGCCTATCATAAGAAACAGCAAGGGGAAAAAAACAACAAGAACAACAAAAAAAACATAATTACCAAGTCCATGATGTTGAAATTTGCAGTATACATTTTTTGTTAAAGTTTATTATCTTCTACACTTTCTACTATGATTTAATAAGTATTTGCATAATTTTCTATCAATGAGGGATGGTATGTAATTTAAAACATCCTCAAACCTTAGTCTTAGATCAACATCATCAACATCAACCCTTTACCTTTTTTCCAAGATCTTTATTTTAATATATTGGACATAACATAAAATGTTTGTTAATAAGTAATATAAAGACACTGTATTGTAAAAAAAAAAAAAAACAGTAGTCTGAATAGCATTTCTCCATAGGACCAAATGCTTTGTCAACACTTTGAATTCTTAGGCCTTCAACTAATTCTGCTTGATTTGTCAATTAAAAAATATTCAATTATCTATGCATCATCAGAGGTCACAGGTCAATGTTTTTTAAGTCAATTCCTTACTGTTTGTGCTGTTTTACTTTATGACACACTGTCATATAAACAGATGGCATATGCAATTGGCAAGTCAATCTTCCTAATTCCATGCATCTCTTCCTCTTCTGAGTACCTCCTTGTTATATATTGTTCCATTAGTGCTTAAATCCAATACCCCTTCTTTGCCAAGTATGCATTGATGTCCATATATTCCCTGACCTATTACCAGTGCTTCATCGCTCTGGCCTTCTGTTTCAGCATCTGTACCTACTTTTTTTGTGAATGTTCAGTAAAATACATTTTTCACTGTGCACATTTCTATTTATTTCTTCCCTCTTGCCCTCTTCCAAATGTAACATTTTTCTGACCCAAAGATCCTATAGCAGTATAATTCCTGTTGGCTGTGTTCCTATTTTATATCAGTGTCTGCATCTTAATGTTCTAGTAAAATTATTTAATGTATAGCTTCAGCTTTGTTAATTAAATCACATTTTAACCTTTGCCTTAGTGTCTTTTTTTTCTCTCTCCATTTTTATTTCGTTGTGTACTGCTCCCACAGAATTTTAATTTATTTTTAACTCAGATTAACCTTTCTCCCACAATTTGCTAAGATAAATATCTCTTTCTACTAAGACCTGTCTTCTGACTCACTTTCCTCATGGTAAGCCATCTTGAAGTCGCCATAAGCATTTTTCAAATCTACCAAAGAAATTCTGCCAAAAAAGGATATGTTGTATTTGGGTTTAGATTGATCTATCTAAGGCTTGCAATCACTTCCATGACAAGTATTGCTACCTACACCCATATAGAAAGGATTCAGAAGTTTTAATGTATTTGAAAATCCAGAAATCATGTGAAAATATTCTACAGAACTAGGACCTAAAATTTGGGGAAGGGGAAAAATGTTTCAATTATGTGGAACAGAAAATAACCTGTGGGAAATTCATGTAATCACTAGAGGCCCAGTGCATGAAATTCATGAACATGGGGGGAGGGGGTGTCCCTCAGACAAGCCTGCACCCTCTCCAATCTGGGACCCTTCAAGGGATGTGCGATTGCCCGTTTAGACCCAATCCCAACAGGCAGTCAGACATCCTTCTCACCATCCAGGACTGATGGATCCCAACTGCCCGCCTGCCTGCCTTCCTAATTGCCCCTAACCACTTCTGCCTGCCAGCCAGAACACCATTTAACCACTCCCCTGCCAGCCTGATTGATGCCTAACTGCTCCCCTGCTAGCCTGTTTGGCTGTAACTGCCCTCCCTTGCAGGCCTGGTGGCCTCCCAACTGCTTTCCCCTGCTGGCCATCTTGTGGTGGCCATCATGTGTCCACATGGGGACAGGATCTTTGACCACCTGGGGGCAGCCATCTTGTGTGTTGGAGTGATAGTCAATCTGCATATTACTCTTATTAGATAGGATAGAGATCTGGTACATGGGTGGGGGCCAGCTGGCTTGCCCTGAAGGGTGACCTGGATCAGGGTGGGGGGTTCCCTTGGGGCATGGTGTGGCCTTGGCAAGAGGCCTGTGGTTGTTTTCAGGCCAGACACTCCCCCTCCCTTTCTCACCCTTCCCCCACCCCTGGCAATCCAAGAGGAAGCCCTGGTATTTGGGATATATTTATCTTCTATACTTGAAACTTTATAGCCTGGAGCAGAACCTTGTCTTCTGCTCACTTCATGGTGGCAGTGATTTCTTTTTGGATTTACTTATCTTCTATAATTGAAACATTTTAGCCTTAAGTGGAGACCAAGGCAGGCCAGGGCTGCAGAAGCGTTTCCTCCTCCATCAGCAGGGGCAACCCTAGTCTCCTGTTCTCTCTAGCTCCATGGCTGCCACCATTTTTGTTGGGATTTATTTATCTTCTATAATTGAAATTTTGTAACCTAGAGTGGAGGCCTGGGCCTGCCAGGGTGTGCAAAAGGCTTGGCTTCCTCCATCACCGGGGAAACCCAAGCCTCCCTCTAGCTCCCTCCATGGCTGTAGCCATCTTGGTTGGGTTAATTTATATACTCACTCCTGATTGGCTTGTGGGTGTGGTTTGTGGGCATAGCTTGTAAAGGAGTGATGGTTAATTTGCATATTATTCTTTTATTAGATAGGATTAGATGTGTAAATGTTATGAGAAGGGTTTGTTTGTCTTCAAGTTAATCAGAAGCTCTCTCCTATTATATATTCCTGAATGTATGCTGAATATATTCAATTATTTAACCTTTTTTAAGGAGCACATCATTATATTTCATCAAAATCAGGTCCTAACACATTTGGATTCAGCTCTTCCCAAATATAATTTAAAAAAACAAATTGCCAGTATTTTAAAATAAGGAATGTTTTGACACTTAAAAAACAAAACAAAACAAAAAAACTTTTGTTGATTTTAAAAGAGAGTAGAAGGGAGAGGAAAATACAGAAAGCAACATCAATGTGAGAGTGAAACACAGATCTGATGCCTCCTGCACCCACCACGTCCCCACAGGGGGTCAAGCCTGCGATCAAAGCATGTGTCCTGGCCAGGAATGGAACTAGCCACCTTTCAATGCACAGGACAATGCCCAACCAGCTCAGCCTCCCCTGCCAGGGCTAAAATAAGATATGTGGTATGTTTTTTTTTCATATAAACATAGAATATTTGAATAATGTTTAAGTATATAGGTCAGTGACAGTATGTGTTTGCAAAACTTAAAAAATGAAATTCTTTACCCATGAAATGATAACTCCAATACTCCCCTCTTTTCACCCTCTGGCAACCACTATTCTATTTACCCTTTCAATCAATTCGACTAAGTACTTCATGTGGATGAACTCATACAGTGTTTATTCTTTTGTGACTGGCTTATTTAACTTAGTATAATTTTTCAAGATACATCCATGTCAGCATTTCCTTTCTTTTTACAGGTGAATAATATTTTGATGTATGTTTAGACCACATTTTGCTATCCATTCATCAGTTGGGACATTGAGGTTGTTTTCACCTTTTTGGCTATTAAGATTAATGCAGCCATGAACATTGGTGTGTTACAATATGGTTGAGTCACTATTTTCAATGTTTTGAGTATAAATCCATAATTAGAATTGCTGGATCAAAACATTTTGTTTTTAATTTTTGAAGAACTGCCTAAAAGGCTATTTTCATAAAAGAAAAAAATTCTGCTCCCTCTTGAAAAAAATCCAAATATCTAGGAGGACTGAGATTTCTTTCTGGTGGGACAGAATTTCTTGTGTAGCCAAGAAGATGCTTGGTCCATTGCAAGAAGCATGGATCCTTCAGAAGCCACAAGTCTCTTTTCTATAACACTCAATTATATTACTTACTTGTCCCTTAGAGGTATATATTTTTGGGACCCCTGGCCTATAGCTTAAGAAAATCTAAAAAGAGAGGTGAGAGAGAGAGAGGATAAAAAGGAAATAAACAACAAATATAAATGTGTTGATGATGGACTAAACCCTGCCTCATTCCCTAAGTCAAAATCAAGAAAGGAAGGGGACTACAGGATCAGGTAAATATATATAAAAGAAAAACATAATTTTCATAAATATTGGAGTTAACTATTTGAGAATTATTTATGAATGTGTATAAATTTAAGTTGCCATGATTTAGTTAACTAACACCAATCTTCCAACATCCTGGCTCAAATTTCAATTTTTAGATGAACTGTAAATAATTGCATAAGGGTACAAAATGTACTACTAGGTCTTGAGACCACAAATTGCTGTACAATTAACAAATGTGTATTGTAACCAGTGACCAATTATGCCACTTTTTTCCAATTTTGTCAGTGATCGGTCATGTACATCTATTATTCAGGTCAGGCATAGGCAGGGAAGCATGTAGTTAAGTGGTCTCTCTGTCTTCTAGTGGTAAAACCATGTGGCATTTTGCAAAACTGGATAGTTGAAAAGGAAATTGGCCAGCTTATATGGAGATGCAACAGAGAACAAAAAGTGATAATGCTGGAAATCAAATTTGAATGCAGTGTTAGCAGAGTTATAGAAGAAAGAGTTGACATGGCCACCATTCAAGAGACTGAAGAAGGTAATTAATGAAGATAACTATTATTTACATAAATGAGGGAATTTGTTGTGACAAAATAATTAATAAGATCTCAAAGGAAGTGATGCTGGTAAAGAAAAACTTCACATTTGAAAAATTCTTGGAAAGGTTTTTATGACATTGAAAGTCTAAGCCCTGACTGGTTTTGCTCAGTGGACAGAGTGTTGGCCTATGGCTTGAGAGGTCCCACGTTCGATTCTGGTCAGGGGTATGTACTTTGGTTTCGGCATATCCCCTGTAGGAGGTGGCTGGTTAATGTTTCTCTCTCATCAATGTTTCTAACTTTCTATCTCTCTCCCTTCCTCTCTGTAAAGATAACATGATTGAAACTGATCTGTGCTGAGAAGGTATATCCCAATTTCCTCAGGCTAGCAAATATCTCAAATATCTCACTCCACATTGTAAGTTATATGAAAAGAAGGCAAGCACCATTCAAACTATTCTTGATAAGTTTTTATAATGTAATTAAACACTTAAATTTTCAGCTTTTCTAATGTTTTAAGTTGTGCATTAAATAAGTATTAGTTTCCTTTGTTTTATTCCCCATACACATTTAATTATCAGCAAGGAGGCTTTTAATGTTTGACAAACTTTTTTAAAGTCAGTAAAATAATGGTATTTTTCCCCATTAATTATTAAGATAGGTTTGCATGGCTTCAGTTTATACCATCATTTATATGTACTTGCTCATCCTTGTTTTTGAGATGGATAAGCACAATGCAAGGCAAAAGTACCAACAGAATGTAAACAAACTTTAGAGTAAAAAATTCCCGAGTTGTAGCTTCAATGTTGGTACTTTCTACTGATGCAGTTTTGGATAGAATATTCAATCCTTGTATAGCTTATTATCTTCACTTATTATCATTGAAGTGGAAAGAGCAAGCTACTTCCTAGGAAGATAATTGCTGTACAGTGACTAATATAGGATTTAATAAAATGTATGGTCAAATTAGTAAGTGTTAGAGTTATCCTGTGGACTCTTTAGCAGTTTGGAGAAGATAACAGAAGTTGAAGTATAAGGCTAACTGGTTTGGATTGATGTTGTGAAAAAAGCAAAGTTATTTGGGTCAGGCACAATGGGACTGCCTTATGAAGATGAACCAGGAAACACTGGACTTGATGGATAAGAGAGGAGGACTAATGGCAAACTGGCAAATTGGCAGTGTAAAATAGTTGCATGGGTGTATGCTAATAAGACCTAAATTAGAAAGACCTTTGTGGGAACCTCTTTCTGCATCCCTTGTTGGGCGCCAGATGTGAGAGCCCTTTTCCAATTCCCGCGGTCAGGCGCCAGATGTGGGCACCTCTTTCCGAGGTCCCTGTTCGGGCACCAGATGTGGGAACCTCTTTACGCATCCCCTGTTGGGTGCCAGATGTGGGAACCTCTTTCCGCATCCCCTGTTGGACCCCAGATGTGGGAGCCCCTTTCCACGTCCAGCGTGGTTCAGCGTTCCCAGTTCAGGGTTCAGCTTCTGAAGGAGGCTGCACGCAAACGTAATGAGAGACTAGAAAACATTAATTTGGCGATATTGGGGGGCCAGGAGGGAGCCTTCCTCTAGTGGAAAGGACTACTACTTGCTCTGGCCTTTTTATCCCTTTTATTAAGGCTTTGGGACACACCCCTAGCCTTTAGGCAGGAAATAACAAAACAGAAATTAACATGAAACAAACAGGTAGAGGCTGCTTCAGCTAACAATGTTTTCATCTAAACAGTGAGTAATTAGCTCTGACCTTTCAGAGCAATTAAGGTTGACCAGCCTTCTGGTCTCCTGTTTACATCCATTTAGTGAGAACAGTGTTTGGTTTCTGACAGACCTTGATAAACAGTATTCAATGAATAAAATCTAAAGCAAAATTATAATTAATGTATATCTGTTTAATGCAGTTAATAATGATTTAAACTGTTGGTAAAGTAATATTGGAGAAAGATTGGAAGACTTTACGTGCTCTTATAAGTATATAGCTATTTCACCAGTATTTTCCATGACTTTTAGAGAGGGATTTTTATGAATTTTCAGTGGGTTTTTGTGAATTTCTTTTTAATGGCAACCTCATTAGTCAGGGAGGATGAACTATTATAACAAGTGACCCTGAATCACTGTGGCTTACCATAGGAAAAGTATATTTCTCAGACTAGAGAGAGTCTGTAAGACAAGGTCAAGGCTTGTTTTATCATATTGTTCTATCAACTTCTTTAGCACCAAGTCCTCTACTGGAGGCGCTCCATCTGGAAGAGTTGAAAGGAGGGATCTATTAGGAGTTATCAGAGACTAGATCTGCAAATGTCATTTATTACACTAGAAGCCTGATGCATGAAATCCATGCAAGAGTAAGCCTTCTATCTGCTGGCTGCTGGCATTGGCTTCCCTCTGGCATCTGGGACCCGGGTTTCCCTGTCAGCCCCAGCTTCGTCCAGAAAATCATCTGATCTAAATAGCATTATTATGCTTTTATTATTATAGATCAGCCAGAATCCAATCAATAAGCCAGTTATCTCTGTGAGGGAAATACATTTTGGGGTAACATGAAGCATGTGTGTTGAGGTTGGCCCAAGACTTGTTTTTCTAAATTAAGTTTTCCGGTGGAATTCAGATAATATGACATTTTAAAAAGGCCCTTAGGGATAAAATGTAACCAAACAACTATTATGTTATATCACAGTTCTAATGTCCAGAGCAATCTTTTGAAATCAGAAAGACATGATAAGGGAAGGGATACCTGTGTAATGAGTTTAAAGCAACTATATGGAGAAAAGAACTACAGTCATCAAGGATGACAAAAATCCAATCCCAGAAATTTAAAATAAAAAGAGGAAACAACTGAATTCTATTAATTAATGAGATTAGTGATCTGGAAAAGTATAGATTGCCTACAAGTAGGAGCAGATTGCTCATCAGTTTGTATGGCAAAACTAAATTACAGTTCTTTAGCAATATTAAGTATCAAATGCATCCCAGTTTTGGATGACAAATAATATGTTTATCCTGCACAGAAGGGTGTAGCTAAAGGAATTTAGTCAAGTAAACTTGAACTAATTTTAAAGTATTGCCTAATCCAGTGTTTAAGCTAAAATTGCTTAATAAGATTAACCAAATTAATTGAATAGGACTCTGTCCTCAAAAATATTTTTGTCCAAGGAGATAAAAGTTATCATAGCATCTTAGAAATAGAAATTCCACTTAGCAAGGATATGTCAGTGTACCTACTACAAAGTCTAGGCAATTATTTCAGAAGTTGAATCAGTCATGCAGGCTACTGAGTAGAACTATCTATATATATAAAAGCTTAAAAAATCAGCCAACTGGCCAACTGGTACATATGATGCACACTGACCACCAGGGGGCAGATGCTCAGTGCAGGAGTGAAAATCACAGGCATGGACACATGGAATAAACTGATGAATCTCAGAGGGAAGGGAGAAAAGAAAGGGTAGGAACAGATTAACCAAAGATATTATATGCAATCTAGAGGCCCAGTGCACAGAATTTGTGTGGGCCCGGGGTGGGGGATGGGGGTTGTATTCCTCAGCCCAGTCTGCACCCTCTCCAATCTGGGACCCCTCCAGGGATCAGGCCTAAAGGGGCAGTTGGACATATCTCTCACAATCCAGGACTGCTAGATCCCAACTGCATGCCTGCCTGCCTGCCTGATTGCCCCTAACCACTTCTGCCTGCCAGCCTGATCACAGCCTAACCACTCCCTTGCCAGCCTGATTGATGCCTAATTGCCCTCCCCTGTAGGCCCAATTGTCCCTAACTGTCTTCCCTGCCAGCCTAGTCCATCCCAACTGCTCTCCCTGCAGGCCTGATCCCACCCCCAACTGCCTTCCCCTGCAGGCCTGGTTCCCCCCCAACTACCCTTCCCCCTGTAGGCCTGTTCCCTCACAATTGCCCTCCCCTGCTGGCCTGATTGCCCACAACTGCCCTTCCCTGCTTGCCATCTTGTGGCAGCCATCTTTGACCACATGGGGGTGGCCATCTTATGTGTTAGAGTGACAGTCAATTTTCTTATTACCTCTTTATTATGTAGGACTAGAGGCCTGGTATATGGATTAGTGTACCAGTGGGGTCCCTTGACCTGGCCTGTGCCCTCTCAATCCAGGACCGACCCCTTGGGGGATATCAGAGAGCCAGTTTTGGCCCAATCTCCACAGGCCAAGTTGAGGGACCACAAAAATCTGTGCACTGGGTCTCTAGTTGATACATCAAAAGCAAATGAATTACAAAGGACTTGATGACACCGGTCATTAATATCTTCAAGGGATTCTTCTTGCCATGATTTACACTTAACACCCAATGTATTGATCAGAATTTTCTTTCCAAGAGCTTCCTCACTGAAAGGACTGGCAATGCTCATGTGACATTTGCCAGTTATTTTATTTTAATAATATAAGAATTTGAACCTCTTAATTTTACATCAGTCATTTCTGTTTGGTTAGTGTGAGTCAGGTCCACTTGACAATGATAGACTCTTAAAAGGTTTGGAGTCAGGTACCTCTGACATGAAGCCATCATGTATCAAAAAAAGATTTTATTCCAGGTACTGGGTGCAGGCGGGCTGAGACTGAGAAAGGCATCAGCAAAGAGAGCAGGAAGAGATCGCTTTCTATTATTTTTTGCTGGCTGTCAGCCCCTCTGATGATGTAAGTCGGACCTTGTTTCCTCCCATGCAAGGTGTCTTCTGGTTATTTAAGCTATGGCATGCTCAAGGCTGCAAGCTTTCTGCAAGATAACTGCTAAGCACAATAAGTTTTCTCTGCCCCATTTTATTTCCTTTAACCCTTTTGTTTTCATTTGAAAGGGTATATATAAAGAAAAAGAAGGGGAAAGGGGTGGTCATTTTTCTTTTATTACTTCCTACATGAGAGGGGATGTTGTGGATGCCTGAGGAGTAAATTCCGATTATTTCCTGGGGTACAGGCCTGTAAGGTCCCTTTACCTGGGTAAGGAAAAACTGTCCTACTGTCTTAACTAGGTCTTATAATCTTGTTTGAATAAATTTGGCAATTGATTTTTAAATGTAGGGCCTGAGGAGGAGGAGAAGGAGGAGAACAAGGAGAAGGAGGTGGAGGAAGAGGCGAAGGAGGAAGAGGAGAAATAGAGTTAGGGGGGCCTAAAAGGGGTAAAAGCCAGATTAATTTGGGCAAAGCTGCTTATAGGCTGGACCATATGGACTGCTCTATGCTGTCCTGACTGATCTCTGAGCCATTGAGTATTCTGTAGAAGGTATGGGTTTTTTTTTTCCCTCTATTTGACCTGTAGAGCTTAGATAAAAACAGCAGGAGGTATTGGGGATTTGGCTTGCAGATAGTCTAGGGTGAGTTGGGGAACCATTTAGGGATATAAGAGATGGGCAAGATTTAGAAGCACTATGAGGATAGTGATCTGAAGAGAAATCCTGTAAATTGCCCTGGAGGCAGATTTTTGTAATGAGTTCAAAAATACCTTGCACTGTTCAGATGGGATAGTCTGCGCCAGGTGAGGAAATGCTGTTACTAATAATCTGCAGGAATGTGGAAGTCTGGATATAGAATTCATTAGTCATTCAGCGGATATTCGAACTTTTTTCCAGGAAGGCCAATGGGAGGATAGGTTACCCTGGGGGTGAGGTTCTTGTTTCTCCACTTTTGTCCCTGGCTCACTTCTGGAGCTTTCTGCCCTGGTGAGTTTTTATACCTGTATCTGGCCTATTGTCCTTGCTCTGGGGGTCAAAGGGACAATGAGTCCTGGGCCCAGAAGGAGGTTTTGGTGGCATTTAGGGATGGTATTTCCTGAGTACAAGTAGGGTTTATAACCTGGTGGAGACAAACTGTTTTATACATTTTAATATTAATGGAGTAAAAGCTAGAATAATACAAGTTGTGACAAATGGTCTGGTGGAAGGAAAGAAAGGTTAGTGTGGAGAGTTATAGCCTAATATATCAAAATGAGGTTCATTCTCAAATTATTTATTTTTAAGTGTCCTTAGTTTAGGGAAGATAAGATCTTTTTAGATGGTTGTGGGCTGCTGTTTTATTATTTCAGTTTCCCTATTTTGCTTGTCCTGGCTTATTGGTTTGTGTTATTTATATAATTTTTTAAAATATTCTTCCCTGCAAACCTTGTACAATTTTCATAAACATTTTTATAATTTGAATTCACTTCCGTTTTTTTTTCTTTAAAAATGTATGCCCATGCCTTTTATTATTAAAAATCATATAATTTTTAAACCTTCATTTTCCAATGATAATCAAAAAGTCAACAGCCAGCATTTCTTAGATTAACATTTATGAATATTTTCCCTTTTAAGAAATATACCTTTAATGCAGTATAAAACATTATATTAACAGTTCCAAATCTATGATATAGTTTTTTTCTGTAACAAGAGCTAAAATCAGGTGAACTTAAACCTTGGTGAAATATTTAGATGTTTATCATTTAATATAGCGAAGTGGAGGTGACTGGGAAAGGTGCCTGTCAGTCAAACCTAAGGTTAGGGCTCATTGGCTAGAATGGGTGTGGTCACTGCAAGCCCCTGAAAATGTGTGAATGAATAAGTCCCCAAACAAAGGAATCCCCTCTCTCCTTGCTCTGGGCTTTCTCCTGGCTTTTGGCTCTCCGCTCCTGTTTCCTTCAGAGCCATATGGCCCTGTGGACCCCACATGCAATGAATTGATGGACTGTAACTGGGAACAAAAATTAAGCTAACCTGATGCTGGACTGGACACCGCTCTAACCTAGGAAGGAAACTCTGGATGCTGGCTTTGACTTTAGCCCTGTTAAAGCCACCGCTGCACTTCTTCCACGGCTGAACTGAGGGAGAAGGAACTTTGGAAACTCAGGGATGTAAATTCACAGAAATAAAGACCACTCATTCTCCCATGTGAGACTCAGAAAATTCTTTGTCTTGAGATATCACAAAAAGTCCTTTCCCACGAGCAACAGGTGGGGATGAGGACCTCTCTCCACCAGTAACAGTCCTGTTCCACCCCCAATGTTGTCTACCTGAAGTCCTTATTAAAGAGTCAGCCGCTCTCTCTGGATGGAAAATCTATTTAATTTTTGTTTTAGTTTTAATTGGTCAATACAAAAGAATGCAGGAAAACTATGAAGCTTATTTATTAAAAGCGATTTCCATAAAACTTATGTATTTGTGGATCTAAGGATTTTTTTTAAGTTGGCTCCAGTGTCAGATTTCTAAGTCTAAGTGAAAACAGCAAGATGATTGAACCTACACAAAATAAGTTTAGGTCTTCCCTATAGTATAATTATAGGCAAACACACATTCTCTTCAGAAATCTGAAAACACCTGGGAAATCTGCAGTGAGGATTTTCAATGAAACGGTGCTGGTGTGTCTCTAATGGCCGCCAGAGTGAGATTTCACAAACCACATTTAGTTTGAGGGAGAAAGCATTAGTGCTTATGTGACAAAGCTGATAAAGTCATCACAGCTCTGTAATGTGAGAGAAAATGTAATGATTCCCAATCATTTCCTTCCAATTGGATTCCTCTGTAGACTTCAGAGCATATTCAAAAAACAGCTTCCTTCCTGATGAAGACTTTATATGCTAGCCTTCAAGACAGCAGATATTTCAATGGCAAAGGAGATAGCAACCGGATGTGGCAATGCCCGGCTAGGCAGACATAAACACAAACCTTTCTAGTTTTTAGAACCAATCTGTTTCTTAACTGGCACCTCCAACATTGGGGATATGACAAAAATGGACACAAGCAAGGGTAGTGAATCAGAATTTAGGTTCATCAAATAAGAACAGAAAAGACACCCACTAGATATGCTTTTGGCTTTGGCAGTTAGCATTTGATGGGGAAGCATCATGCTGAGCGGAGAAGAAGGAGGAATAAATATATCGAGTGAGAAAGAAAGTGAATATGAATGGCTGTGCCATCAGAGCAGTCATGTAATTGCTAGTTGGGAGAGAAATAACTTCCCTGTACATATTAGGGATGATTTGATTGATAGGGATAACATAAAGGAAGGCATTAAATATTGAACTCATGCGAGTCATTTCTCTTCCTTTCTCTCACCACCGTCCACACACAGCTGCAAAAACATGCATAAGACTGCACTTGAATAGAGACCGCAACTGTTCATAATTATGCATTTACGTATCCTCGTATATAAAAACTTTTTCATACTCGATGAACTGTGGACAGCATTATCGGAAAGGACTGCACATATTTCATAATGGCAAGAGATGAACTTTCCATTATCCAAACGTGAATGTAAGGGGTTTTTGAAAGTGCTGACAGGTTGGTAAAATTATTGTTTGGAACAAATACGGTATCATTAATTTTATTCTTAAATATGAATCTTGGATTTAGGAAAGTGAAAAATGCTTTTCTAAGTCCACTTGATTTTGTGGGTGTAACACTTTGCTATATAAATTAAGTTTCTGGATTAAATTAAAATATAATACAGTAATACCTCGAGATACGAGTGCCCTAACATACGAGATTTTTGAGATACGAGCCATTGAGCTAGCGATTTTTGCTTTGAAATACGAGCAACATTTGAGATAGGAGTAATCGCGCGGATCGGCCGGCTGCACATCACCCACCAGTTTACCGCGACTCCAGCGTCTCATAGTTTCAAGGTTACGGAACGAATTAAACTCGTATCTCGAGGTACCACTGTACTAATATTAATGCATTATTTCCTAGTGCTATGCCACATACAAATTGCTTTTTACTAAAATATATATTTTACTAATATATATATAAAGAGGTAATATAAAAATTAGGGCAAGATGCTATAACAGTCACAACCAGTCAGGATGAGGCTGCATGTGCAGGGGAGAACCGGAGCAGAGACAGAGACAGAGACAGAGACGGGGGGGCCTGTCTGAGCTGCTGTGCCACTGGGCTGGCTTAGGCAGCGCCAGAGCCCACACAGGCAGGAGGGTGGGGAGGCCTGGGGTGGAAGACAGCCCGGGTTCCGGCTGCCCATGGCGGCAGGCAGGCCTGGGTGCATGGCTACCTGAGAAGTAGGCAGAGGAGAAGCCACCGAGGGTCTTATGTACCATAGCAGGGAGTTTAGATTTTATTCCACAGGAGGAGGAAACGGGAAGAATGTCAAGCATGGGAGCATCCTGGTCTTGCTTTCGTTTTAAGTGAACCATTCTGGTGGTGTGGGAAGGTTCAGTTTAGACAGTGTTTTGGGGCCCAAGGGAAAAGAGAGACCGATGTTGGGAACTAGGACTAGACAGAGGCAGTGGATCAGAGACATGATTATGAGGAAACCTGACCAACTGTTTGGCTGATTACACAGGGATGAGAGCAAACAAAGCAAATGGTATTAGCCCAGGTTTTCCAGTTTGGGTAACTTGCTTGAATGGGTGATTCTAATACTTGGGAGAGGGTATCCAGGAAAAGGAACAGTGTAAGGGAGCTTGTTTAGGTCAGCAATAGCCAAACAGTTAGGACAGAAGACAGATTTAGTGCTCTTTCTTTGCCGAAACTTTTAAAAAATATATATATATATTTTATTGATTTAAAAAAATATATATTATATTGATTTTTACAGAGAGGAAAGGAGAAGGATAGAGTTAGAAACATCGATGAGAGAGATAGACATCAATCAGCTGCCTCCTGCACTTCCCCTACTGGGGATGTGCCTGCAACCAAGGTACATCCCCTTGCCGGGAATTGAACCTGGGACCTTTCAGTCCGCAGGCTCTATCCACTGAGCCAAACTGGTTCTGGCCAACTTTTGTTTTTCTGACATCTTTTCTCCTAACCTAGGATATTATCTATCTTCTGTACATTCCTATCACCTAAATTAGCTTTCTTGCATGATCCCTTAGAAATACTTATCAAAGTCATTCAATGCTCTGTGAGTATGGGGACTTTCAAGGTGTGGAAAGATGATGAGCCTATGTAGATTGCTAAAGAGATATTGGGTGCTCAACTTTTAACAACAAAAATCAGATTGTGGTCATCCCACATTTCAAGGAGCCGATGTCTCTTTACTGAAGTGTCACACTTCAAAAGAGATCCTCTCAAATAATACAATGCGTTAACACTCACCTGGGTTGCCTGTTAAAATGTAGGACCACACCTTGAAAAACACTCCTTCTAGAGCTCATTTTGGTGGATAAATCTCCCTTCAAGTAAAGCAATCCTATATAATAAAAGAGTAATATGCAAATGGACCAAATGGCAAAACAACCAGTCAGTGAGGGGTAGGGCCAGTGAGCAGGGCACTAGCCAGCAGGCAGAGGGAGGGAACAGAATGGGGTCGGAGAGTTGAGTGGCAACCAGCAGCAGCAGGTCAGTGAGGACTGGTGCCATCCCCTGATCGCCCACCTGGTTGCCTGCCACAGAGGGAGGCCACGGGCAGCAGCAGCAGTGGGGTGAATCAGGACAGGGCCACCCAGCACCATCCCCAGATAAGCCTGCTTGGGTTGCCTCCAGCAGGGGGAGGCCACCAGGGGCCATGGTGCAATTGGGGATGGGGCTAGCCACTTGCTGCCCAAGGCATCTCTATTGGCCTGCCTGTAGAGGAAGGCTGGACTGTGGCTTATGCCTGCACCCCACACCTTTAAGCCATCAGTAGGACATCCCCTGAGGGGTCCCAGACTGTGAGAGGGGGCAGACTGGGTTGAGAGACCGCCTACCCCCCACCCCCGCAGTGCATGAATTTTGTGCACTGGATCTCTAGTTTATATATATTAAAAATAGATAATTCATGGAAGTCACAGAATACATGCTCCAATATTTTTCTTGATAATTGTGACTATAAATTTTTTAAAAAAGATCAGTGGGCATTTCAGAAGAACAAAATCTCTAAGGGAAAGACTATTAGATTAGTGCTATATAGGCTAAATATTTAAAATCATTTTAAATAAACAAATAAAATCCCCATTAGTTGAGTATAAAATGTATTGCAGCTAGAAGTTTATTTTTAATTTTGTATAATTAAGTTTATTTTGGGGCCACTGATGTTCAAAAAACTGCTACAGTCTTATTATTTGACTTTGTATCAAAATGACATGGATTCTGGCTGCCTTAACATAGATGAAATTTGAGATAATTATCATGAGTTATGCATAAATCATCTGACACCATACTTTATGAGTTATCAGCTTCACTACTATTTCTCCTTTCAGCATCTTTGCTTAAATGATCTCAACTACTTTGAGATCTTATTTAACCCAGATACTTCCCCTTTAAAATAACTCATTACCAAAGTCCATGTTTCAGGAGTTTTCTGGTCCCTTGAATTAAAGCCATTGCAGAACATTTCCTAATTAGCTATTTTCTTCCATTCCTTAAATTCTGTAACTATGTTATAAGAATTAAAAAAAACCCAAAAACTCCAGGGTTCTATCCCAATCCACATTCCCACATTCTTCATAGGTCAGAACAGCCTACGTCTCCATGGACCCCAATCCAAATCTTGGAGAGCAGCACTAATAGATTATCTTATGTCACTACCATCTTATGTCATATTTCCTGCCTTCTGAAGTGGTTAGCTATGGTCCCAGTTCCCCTAATACCTAGTTCAGAACTCTCTTTATTCTGTCACAATCTATGTTACATTTCCATATGATCCCTCCTTTTTTTAATTTAAAGTGTCACATAGCTAAAATGGATCATTAATTTAATAATGAGCATTATATTGGATGTCAAGTGAAACATCTCCCGGGTAAGAAAATACCTTACCCAACCGGAGTAAGTCCTGGGGGAAATATTTGCAGAGTGTGGTTTCATATGGTTTTGTGACAAGTCCTGTGACAAAGGTAAACACATATTGCATCTATGCAGAGCACTGCCCTTGGCTCTGTTAGAATAATTAGCATGTAAAAAAGCAATAGTCTCAGGAGACAGTTTCTTAGAGAAGAGTGTTATGAGCTCCGTCAGTATGTGAAGCTAGAAGACTGCCTTTAGGAATTGGAATAATTAGGCATAGGGTGAGAAAGGAAAGGGGACAGTAGCAGGCATATGAGTAGTAAGTCACAATGATGATTATGTCCAGTGTGTTCAACTTATGACTACTCAGTTCTATTAAAATAGAGTTTTTATATTTGAAAGACAGCTATCACTTAGATGCACATGGTAGGTGATGTGACCTTAAGAATATTGTTTTGAAAGCAATAATTATTACTGTATAAGCATAAAAGTTGGTTTCACTTGATTTGGTTTTGTTTTCCTCAGACGAGTGTATGCAGATTTGTTGTTTGTATGTGCAAATACCTTGACTCTCTAATTAGTAATGTACTTTGCTTTGGCTTGGGTTAGAGTCCTTTTTCTCAGAATGAAGAAAAATGAGGGCACGGAGACACGATAATACGTACATGGCAGGGACATGACAAACCCCCCCCAGGACTTTATTCACTATAAATAGTCTCCCAGCCATTAGGTTGACCTGCCTCCCCATGCAGCCAGATAGAACAGGCTACACCAAACCTACACAGCTCACCTACCTGGAAAATCTCCACTTACCTGTCCAACTTTAGGTTACGAATCATTTCTTACCTAAAGCCTCCCTCATAGCCACAGCCTTATCGTTCCCTTTGACTCCCCCCTCCTCCGACCAGCAGGATTAGGTGTGTACTCTGCTTCCATATTTTTCACAGTGAATTCGGTTTATCTGTCTTCTTCACTAGACTAACAGCTTTGCCAGGGTCAGGTGTTCTAATTCTGAAGCACTTAGTTCACTAGTTGGCATGAAAGAGTGTTATGTACTATATTGATAAACCATGCACATATGCTTAGCCCTGGGCTATATGCACATGAGTTTTTATCAGTGAATAAATTAACTCATGGATGCATGGAGTTATCAAACTTATCATGGAATAAATGTATTGCTCAGTACGACATCAAAATAGATTTCTCAGCACCTTATGAAACCAGACAACCAGGGTTGAAGCATATAGGAGCGTTTATACCAATCATGCCAGCAGTATGGGAGATTTTCCTTCATGAAAAATCTGCTCTACCCCTTCTCATAAGCCAGCTGCTTATATCGGGTAGAAGGACAAAGATTACATAGGAAAGTAGAAATTGCAGGCGTGGGAGATAGGCAAGATATAATGGTTACAGGCTCCAGGCCATATGGGCTGGGGTCACAAGTATGGGTGCCTCTAGGTCCAGACTGTTTCAGCAATGATATTGTTAATCTTTCCATGATGATAGGCAGTTCTTGAAAGAGGAGAATGCACTGCATTCCGAGGTTAACTCCCATGTCCGGCCCGTTCAACTCTCAGCCATCGGAATGTGCTTTCTCTAATCAGAACAGAACAATTATGGTTAACAGAGCATGATTAATACTTATAATAATTATGACTAGTCCACACTATCCTATTTCTGCCCCTAACAGTTAGAGCCAAAAGATGAAATCACAGAATTGTAAATGGTAGATGAGAATGCATTATGGCAAAATTAGTTTCTTTAGCACACTTTTATTTACTTATTTTATATATTTTAATATATTTTTATTGATTTTAGAGAGGAAGGAAAAGGGAGAAAAAAATAGAAATATCAATGATGAGAATCATTGATTGGCTGCCTCCTGCACACCCCCCACTGGAGATCCAGCCCATAACCCGGGCATGTGCCCTTGACTGGAATTGAACTTGAGACCCTTCAGCTCACAGGCCAATGCTCTATCCACTAAATCAAACCAGCTAGGGCACACACTTTATTTTTTATAATATTTAAATTTGACAGAGGAATATATGGAGTGTGTATAAATTAATTAGTGTAAATTTTGTCATATTTACACTCTTAATTTGGATGAAACCTCTCGCTCTTGCCCCAAACAATGTGAAAGTATTATCTTAATTTCCCATGTAACTACTTAAGAAGTTGAGCTATTATAATTATCATTAAATGTTCAAACAAATGTATTTAAAATGTTGATATTTAAGGTCTTGATTTCTAAGTAATTACTTTTAAAGTAAAAATTCCATGTAGGTGTATGAGAAAAAAAATTCCAAGTACATTATCTTATTACTTGTAGGTGTTTATTGGCATCACATACTGAGTCCATATAATCACATTGTTTCAACACATAGTATATTTATATACAACATATTTATGCTTAGACATTTGGAATTTTGTTTACTGCCTAACTGATAAGTGGATTTATATTCAAATGTAAATAACTTTGCAGAGTGCAGTGTGTTGAAATTACTAATTTTCATACTAGACATTTCAAAATTTGCATATATAATTGCACATTCCTTCATGCAAATAAAAACTGTTATTTCCCTTGGAATAGGTATTTATATATTTATCAATGCACACTAAATGTGTAAGCAAACATTTGGATTTACATATATACATATTTATTGTGTTTATGTATGTATAGGTTTTATATAATGCACTCTGCACATTTTACTTTTTAAAATTTATTTTTGTTAATTCTCATCTGAGGACATTTTTCCATTGATTTTTTATAGAAAGTGAGAAGGGGGCAGAGAGAAAGAGAGAGGAAGAGAGAGAGAGAGAGAGAGAGAGAGAGAGAGAGAGAGAGACATTGATTGATTGCCTCCTGCACAATTGGATCAAACCTGCAACACCAGTATGTACCCTTGACCAGGAAGTGAACCCATGCTCATTCAATGCATGGGCCTACACCCTAACCACTGAGCGATGCTGGCCAGGACTACATATTTTACTCTTCATACGGTAAACATTGTTATGTTTGATCCTGGTTAATCTAGAGAAAGGAAGTTAGTCATTTTTCATAGTATCTGAATTCTGTAAATATTCTATTAGGAATTAATGGAGTGATTTATTTTAAGTGGATTATAAAATATCAGCAATGTGATAAATAAATGTTTATTTTGGGAATGGTACTCAAAAATATGCTTTAACACACATATAAATTATAACTTTTATAAAAAATAACATTTTTTAGTTGATAAGTTACTGGAATTCTTGGGCCCTGTCAGCTCTGCAAACAATATGATAGGGGAATTTAATAAAATGACTGTATATATTATGTATTCCTATGCACCCACCCAGAATTTTGCACTCACTTATGCTGCCTGGGACACAGAATATGTCATAGCCATTTTGTACATGATCCTTTTTTCTAACTACAAAGGCTTGGTGTTGTCATAATACATATTTAGCTTCTGAGATTGATGGATTGTGCCAGTGAACAACTTTGTATAGCATATATTTTTCTTATCAGAGTCAACGTTTTCCTCCATACCATGAAGTGACTGAAAATAAAGTGTTTAAATCTACTGCTTATGATAAAGAAGACCAAATCACATTCTAATAAATGTGAAATACAGCTTGTCATGTTCCTTTCACTCTTTAGAAATGCTACTACAAAGCTTCACCAGTTAAGTCTAATATGTTGACATTTATTTTAGCTGCAATAAATGTTAGGATTATATTTTTGCATTAATTTCTGGCATTTTTAAAGATCACGATGACAAGTAATGTATTCCTCAAATCACTCTGGCTTGTTTTTACTTTTTGAATATGGATTTGGCCGTGTGTCTCCAAGGCACAATACAAAGCGTATTTCATATGTTTTGCAACCTATTAGTTTGATTTAAATCCACTTTTTCCATCTGAGTTTACACAAGCCTTCCTTGATGTTATTTGCTCTGAATTATTGCCCAGAAATAATCACAATGAATCCAATTTTACACTGTCTGTGTGGCCGACCAAGTCTGTCACTGTAAAGCTTCAAGGCTTTTATAGTTTGTTTCAATGAAGGCAATTCCTCAAAAATATTCTATATGTGAATATGTAATAGGCTATTTTGACACACACTTAAAATTGTTCCTCTACCTTCCCTGAAATATGGAATGAATATGATGACATATCTTAGGAACTACAATTATTACAGAGTCAGTGGAACAAAGCAACATGTAAAAACAATGTTTTGTGGTGTTTTGTTTTTTTTTTGCAAATTCAATATAAAATCTACATACAACAGACTGGGTCAAAGATAGTAGGTAATTGCCGAAAGCACGGAAGCAGTATTTTTACACTTTGAAGATTTATTTCTTTTGGTAATACAACAGATAAAAAAGAATATAAATCTGAGATTCTTTTTTTAACCATATATTTAAAGGACACTCATTTTGTGGCCTAAGTGAAGAGTGAAATAGAATACAGTATTTTCCAAGGTAATAAAACTAGACAATCCAGAAAACATTGTCTTTTGATTTTTTTCTCTCTCTCACTGGCGGATAGTTTTAGTCTGAATACTTCAGAAAAATATCAGTTTCTTCCATCTGTATTTAGTCATTAGTTTTCATTGACCCTGAAAGAAAACCTAAGATATAGAAAAAATAGCAAATCGTAGTAGAAAGCTGAATTGTTTTTAACCTCATATACAAATTCAGAGACTTTTCATTGGTTAGTTTATACAAGACAATGTGTAGGTGGTTTGGTCACACATAAAAGAAAGTGACACATTTATCTATAATAAAGAGATGAAGAGGAAAATTAAGGTCATTACTTAAATAAGTCAAGATAAAATAAAAATTTTCTGAATTTCCTAAATGGCTTTGCTCAAAGCTTTCCTTTTACACTAGACATTGGTCACACCTATACATGTCTAATTTGGATTCTGATCATTTCGATCACTTCTGAGAAAGTTTAGACTACGAAATGTTTGCTGATTAGAAATCCACAAGGCAGAAATCTTTCCTTTTTGGAATTTTTTTTTCTTGTGATAACATTACTTTTCAGCCACACTTGTTGTATGATTAGAATCAAATTCTACATTGAAAAATTTTGAGAATTAAGTCAAGTATTCTTGAAAAATTATTCATTGCCTGGCTGGCATGGCTCAGTGATTGAGCATCTACCTCTGAACTAGGAGGTCAGGGTTCTTTTCCCTGTAGGGACACATGCGGGTTGTGGGCTTGATCCCCAGTGTGGGGCATACAGGAAGCAGCCAATCAATGATTCTCTCTCATCATTGATGATTCTATCTCTCTCTCCCTTTCCTTTCCTCACTGAAATTCATGGACAAGGAGGGGAATGTGTCCTGCAGCCCAGCCTCTCCATTCTGGGATCTCTTGAGGGATGTCTGACTGTCCCAACCACCAGGATCAGGTCTAAACAGGCAGTCAAACATCCCTCTAACAATCCAGGACTGCTGGCTCTCAACCGTTCACCTGCCTGTCTGCCTACTTGCCCCTAAATGCTTCTGTCTGCCAGCCTGATCACCCCCTAACCACTCCCCTACCAGCCTGATCTATGCCTAACTACTCCCCTTCTTGCCCAATTGTCTCTAATTGCCCTCCCTTGCAGGCCTGTTTGCTCGCCAACTACCCTCCCCTGCAGACCTGGCCCCCCAGCTGTCCTCCCCTGCAGTCCTAGTCTCTCCCAATTGCCCTTCCCTATTGGCTTGATCACCAACAACTGTCCTCCTCTGCTGGCCATCTTGTGGTGGCCATCTCATGTACACATGGGGGCAGCCATCTTTGACCACATGGGGGCAGCCATCTTGTGTGTTGGAGTGATGGTCAACTTGCATATTGCTTTTTTATTAGATAGGATATATATATATATATATATATATTAAAATAAATCTATCAAGGAAAATAAATATGAGGGTTCTACATTACAAATCTAAAATCTTTCTCTATTTATCTGAATGCAATGGTTTGGCAAGGCAATAGTAGAGCAATCATCTGGTAAAACTTCATGCAATTGAGGTCAAATATATACAAAATGAAATGGAGAAATGAGGTAATGATTATGAGTTGATTCTATACTTAAAAGGAAAGCTTTGAGCCAAGCTATTTAGAAAATTCAGAAAAAATTTCTTTTACTTTGACTTATTTAAGTAATTACCTCAATTTTCCTCTTCATCTCTTTATAGATAAATGTCTCATTTTTCTTTTATGTTGTTAGAAAATACCAGATAAATAGCTATTTTACTTAATTGTCTTATCTCTAGAGATGATCATTTAAACTACCTTGTTCATCATACCTTCTGCAATATGGAACAATATTACTGTGTTCTTCACAGGGTCTTTTAAAAGATTAGCAACATAACTGTAGTTGAACCAGGGCATTCTGAGAAACAGTATGTTAACTATAAGTAATGCATTATACTTTACTTTAAAATGGAAACTTTTATACAAGTCCAAATTTTTATAATAGAGAAATTGTAAAGAAAATAGGTATACCATGTAGTATCAAGGACTTACAGTTATTTTTACACTAAATCTTTGAAACCTTTCATAACACAATTCAAGGTCACAAGTGAAATATTTTTCAACACTGACTCAGATGTGAATTTTCCAATGTGACGTTGTGTGAGTGAATTCATGGTAATTGTTTCTAATATCTGTATAATTATAACAACTACTCAAAAAATCTTTTTACTGACTGCCTCTCATCTATTGTGCTAAAGAATCCAATTAGTAGCCACAGCTATCCATGTGATGACTGACAAGGAAAGGGTCTGGTCTGGCAGGTGACAATTAACAATTGCATTTTTTTCCTTTTTCCTGAGGTCATTAGGGGCATGATATTTTCCTACTTTTCCGCTAATTAGGAATGGGTAAGTCTCTTAAGGCTCTATGATTGGATTCAGTGTGGATAAGGTTTGTAAGACTGTCAAATTGATATATGGCATGACATGAATCAGAGCCATCTAAATCGTTACACCTAAGTGAATTAGTACTTCTCTTGCATCTAATGATCCCAGACTGTTTTCTTCATTCTGTCACAAATCCACTTATATAACTTCACTTTAGATTGTTCTATTCTAATCTCCAACCTTTCTTTCAAGTTCTACTTTAAGCCAAATATCCTTTTTTTTTTTTCTATCTCATGAGCAATATATGGTGTGTAGTTTCTGGCAGCATAAATCATGAGTCACTTGAGGCTCAAGAACTTGAAATTGAGATTGTCCTGAGAGAGAAACTAACAACCTACTGTGGTATAAGATAAGTGACATGCAAATTTTTCTTGATGAGACAGAATAGCTGTTGGGAGGGAATAAGCCTTTGAATTATTATAAGTGTGGTTAAAAGATAGGGATTAAGGGGATCCATTAAATGATTTGGTCAGTTAGAAGAATAGTTGAAATAGTTGAAATTGGACATTTATGTTAGAAGCTCTGCTAATATCAATAATTATGTATTGCTTCCTATATATTGCTTATTTTGTTCTAAGGACTTTATGATAATTACTTTATGTGACACTTACAATGATCTTACGAGTTCAATTGTTTTTCTTTTTAATCTTACTTGGATGACAAGAAAGCACAGATGTGTGGGGATTTAAGCAAGAGGCCCAATATTCCAGCATCAGTTAGAAATGAGTTTGAATTCCAGAGCTTGCCACTAACCATTTCTTGTACTTGGTGAGATGAATGCTGGGGAGAAACAGGGAGACTGTCTCACCATTCTCATCTGTGAGAGGGGTATCCGATGTCCAACTGCCAGTACTGGACATCCCTAAGATGAAATAGTTATTTTTCTTAACTATCAGATGAGAAACTATGCAAGAAAAACACTTTGCCCAGCTATTTTGGGGCTTTAAATCTCAGAGGCTCTTTAACCATAACATAAACAATTATGACTTGTTAATACTGTAGGAATGCATTGGTAGAATGAGAGCGTGCTCTCAAAACCACAGAGGAATATTAGTAAGGAGAGTGTGATTCGAAGCTACATGTCAGAGAGGAGGTCAGTCCAATAAGAGCATGGGCTCAATGAAAAGTCTGGTGCACTAACGCAAGTAACCAAATACGCATGAGCCCAGTGGTGTGTTCTTGATGCCTGGGAAGTAACTGTGGCCATCCATAGTTTCTTCCAAGGACAGCCCTCTCTCCACTTCGGGAGGAACTTAACTTGTCAGCTACACAACTGTCTTGTGGGTACACAGTGGCTTCCCTCTAGGACTGTTGAAATAGCTACACAGTTAGCTGTGAACGAATTAATGTCATCGGTCAATGTTCTTTGCATGTATGGTAATTAAGGTCATTGTATTTTCCTGTATGTCATTCTTCAATCTTTAAGGGTTACCTTTCATAGAGGTTGAGTTAATATTTAAATGCTGGTGTGTATTACTGTATTTTATTTCATTCGTTCCACGATTGGTTGTTAAATTATTTGAGAGGAACTAGCAACTGAGATTATTTGCTGTTATAAATCTGAACAAAATACCTAGATCAGTGCTTTTCAACTTATTTTTTTTAACGTGTGGCACACATAACAAATCTCTCCATAATACCTGGAAAATGTGCTCAAAGCTTCACTACCTGGGTGGGTCGCTATATTCTGGCTCTGTGTTTGGAGAGCTCTGTGAACAGTGGCAACATTCTCTAACAATAATATTTAGTGAGTTTAAATAAGTTGGAAACATACAGAGTCATTAATATGAAGTGGCCAGAAACTAATGTTTTTAGTTCTTCAAAATGAAATATAATTTTGTAATACCCCTTTTTGCTGATTAAGAAAACAACACAAAACTTCAAATTAAATAATTCACTTCTGACTTAATAATTACCTGTTTTGATTGACTTCAGCATGTTTAGGGGGTTAACTTTTGTACTAGCTTTGGTGAAAAGTCCACTTTAAAAAAATAATAAAAATATAGTCTTTATGTAACAGCTTAACTCTGATAACAAAACTAAACAAGAATATTACAAAATAAAATTTATACAGATACCAGTCAGCTTTAGAGAGAGAAATACAAAACTAAATACATTGTAGATTACAAAGAGTGAGACCTATCGTGTGAGGATTTGAGAAGGTTCTTCAGAGGAGTGAAATTAACTGTCAGCAAACTTCTGAACATGGCATCTTCTCCTCCCTCATTTTTAATTTAATTTTATTTTTATAGAATACAGACACGATGATTGAACCTACAGTGCTTATTTTGAAACTATGAAATAGTAGAATATTAAGATAAAGGAGATATTTATTCATTCAATAAATATTTTTGATATACCTATTAGGTACAGGGCTTTGTTATAAACTCTATTATTGCAAGTTTAGGGTACCCTTTATATTTTAAGAAATGTTTTAATAAAATTTATTGGTTAATAACATTACCTACATTTTATGTGTATAAGATTGTAATATGACATCTTTATACCCTATCGGGTGCCCATCATCCAAAGTCTAGTCTCCTTCTGTTACCATATATTTCACCCCATTTGCCCTCTCCATTCTCCTCCCATCTCCCTCTGCTCTGGTAATCCTCATTCGGTATCTATGAGTTTGTTTGTGGCTTTTCATTTTATATTCCACATGAGTGAAATCATTCAGTTTTTGTCTTTTTTTATCGGACTTATTTCACTCACCATGATCCCCTCAATAGCCAACCATATGTAGTAGTCATCATGTTTGTCTGACACCCTTTATTTTAAAGGAGATAAAAATACATGTGACATCTTATTACCAGTTATAACTGTTATAATGACTATATTTTTGTTTTTCAATTTTGAAATATTGGAGATGTCTGAAGGTTAACAACTACACTTCCTTCAGTTGAGAAATAGTTGAGAATATGCCAGTCCATGTGACAAGAAGAACATCTTTTGACCGAAGAGCCAGCAGAAGAGCTACACAGTCTATAACAGAAATTTTCAGAAAGAATTACACTGAGCAAATTCAGAGTGTGCACAATGAATAGAAATGCTCATTGAACTGAAAAAACGTTATTCCTTGGGTATGACCTTCTGGAAACAAAAATTCAAAATTGCATGCCAGGTAATACAAAGACAAATGAAGCAGTCAGAGAGATTCACTATGGCCTCTGACCAAAATACAGCATCAAAATCCTTTCACAGATGTTGAAATTAAGAAGAAATAAGGCAGATGTTTATGTTTTATTCAGTACAAATTGTGGCAACCAGTCAAGTTGCAAAAGCATCCTATAATTTCTTTGTGATCCTCAATGTGTTCATTAGACTTATCACTGACCAGAATTACAAAAAGCAGAAGAAATGCAGTGTTTATACCACTGCAGGACAAGGATATACTTGGAATTTTCCAGGAAAAAATAAATAAATATGAGGTATTTTTAAAACATCTGCTAAACCATTTAGCGATTATTTCTATGCCAGCTAAAGAAAGAGTTACTTGTGCCATTGTGTGATCTAAGACATCAAGTTACTATTAATGGACACATCATCTTGATTTCTACAGTCAACTCTTGTGGTACTTCAATAATTTATTTTTTTTCCAGATTTATGAAGGACATGCCAGTACTCTATAATTTCCCAAAATTTAATCAGGCCATTATGTATTATGTTATATTGTTAATATTTGTCCTTGGTAACACTCTATTCTAGGGAGTAGTTTCTGTTTTGAGTAGCTTCCATTTAGTTCTGTGAAACCAAAACTAACTGAAAGCCACAGAACAATAACAGCAGCAGCAGAAAACACACACACACACACACACACACACACACACACACAACATACACACATACACAAAACAAAAAACTAATGATAATGATAATAATAATAGATATATTAGAAGGACACTGTGGTCCTTCTTGGAAACTAAGGACAGAACAATTACCAGAAATGGAATCGAAGGTGTTATAGAACTACTGGAAACCCAGTAGCAGGTCCTTGGCCTCCAGGGGTTTCTGCTTTCCTCTTTCCTCTTACATCTACTGCCTTTTTCTGTTCCTGAGTTCATCCTAAACAAGGCCACCATCCACAATCACTTACCTGTTCAATTAAAGGCGCCAAAAGAAAAACACGCATCGACTTCTCACTAATACTCCTTAACTTTACAGGGAATATCATTAATTTGCCCATATTCAGCAGGATTGTCCCACAATGGCCTCATTGTTCTAATTTAGTGATCTCCATGACAATATATGAGGAGGAACAATTGAAGTATCTAGAACACTGATGGTTCTGGGAGATATGATAATGATCATGGGGAACTCAACACTTTGGCCTCAATCCAGGAGTTTTGTTGAACCTTCTACCCTAAGAGGTCCTTCCTTATTCGCTATGGCCTTGGCTACATCTGAGGAAAGCATGAGAAAACATGCCCTCCTTAAGGGTTGAGTAGCTTTTTAAACCTCCTCCTTGTCTGTAAAATGTTGAAAGACCAAGAGTGTGATGAGTTGGATTGTGTCTTCCCCCACAATTAATGAAGTGCTTAGCCCTCAGAATGTGGTCTAATTTGGAAATACAGTGTTGAAGATGTAATTGAAATGAGGTTGTGATAATTACTGTATTTTCTGGCCTATAAGATGACTTTTAACCCAGGACAATCTTCTCAAAAGTCAGGGGTTGTCTTATATGCCAGGTGTTGTCTTATAGGGCGAGTATATCCTAAACTCTATATTTTAACTGAAAAAGTTGGGGGTCGTATTATATGCCCAGTCGTCTATGTGCCAGAAAATATGGTAATTTTATGTGTCAACTTGACTGAATCACAGGATTCCCAAATATTTTGTTAAATGTTTTTCCTGAAGGTGTCTATGAAGGTGTTTCTAGAGAGATTCATATTTGAATCTGTAGGTGAATGAAGGGCATTGGCTTCTGAAATGTGAGTGACCATCATCCAATCCACCGAGGACCTGAATAGGACAGCAAGTTAAAGAAAGGGAGGTCCATTTGGCTCATTGGTTCTCAAGCCTTTGAACTGCACCACTGACTTTTCTGGATCTCCAACTTGTAGACATTGACTCATCTCAGCTTCCATAATTGCATGAGTCAAAACAGAATAATAAATCTATCTGTCTATCTATCCATCCTCTCTCTCATCTCTACCTCTATCTCTCTCTCTCTATCATCTCTATCTCTATATATTTTTCTATTTTTCAGGAGAATGCTGGTTAATCCAAATGTCAGAAATCATACTGGAGTAAGGTGGGCCCCTAATCACATATGCATAGTGTTCTTATAAAAGAGGAAATCTGGCCAAAACCGGTTTGGCTCAGTGGATAGAACATTGGCCTGTGAACTGAAAGGTCCCAGGTTCAATTCTGGTCAAGGGCATGTACCTTGGTTGTGGGCACATCCCCAGAAGGGGGTGTGCAGGAGGCAGCTGATTGATGTTTCTCTCTCATCGATGTTTCGTTCTTTCTTTCTTTTTTAATCTTTATTATTCAGATTATTACATTTGTTTCTCTTTTTTCCCCTCCATAGTTCCCCTCCACCTGGCTCCCACTCTTCCTTTTACTCTTCCCTCCCTCCCATTGACCTCATCTATAGGTGTATAATTTTTGTCCAGTCTCTCCCTATACACCCCTCCCCCCTTTCTCCCTGAGAATTATCAATCCACTCCCTTTCTGTGCTCCCGATTCTATTATATTCACCAGCTTATTCTGTTGATCAAATCTTCAATTCCCTTAATTTTCAGATTCACTTGTTGACAGATACGTATTTGTTGTTCATAATTTATTATCTTTTACCTTTTCTTCTTCCTCTTCTAAAAGAGTACCTTTCAGCATTTCATATAATACTGGTTTGGATTTGATGAACTCCTTTAGCTTTTTCTTATCTGTGAAGCTCTTTATCTGCCCTTCAATTCTGAATGATAGCTTTGCTGGATAGAGTATTCTTGGTTGTAGGTTCTTGCTATTCATCACGTTGAATATTTCTTGCCACTCCCGACTGGCCTGCATCGTTTCTGTTGAGAAATCAGCTGACAGTCGTATGGGTTCTCCCTTGTAGGTAATGAACTGTTTTTCTCTTGCTGCTTTTAATATTCTCTCTTTGTCTTTTGCTCTTGGTATTTTAATTATGATGTGCCTCGGTGTAGTCTTCTTTGGATTCCTTTTATACGGGGTTCTGTGTGCTTCCTGGACTTTGTAAGTCTATTTCTTTTACCAGATGTGGGAAGTTTTCAGTCATTATTTCTTAAGTAGATTTTCAGTATCTTGCTCTCTCACTTCTTCTGGCACCCCCATAATTCTGATGTTGGTACGGTTGAAGCTGTCCCAGCGGCTCCTTACATTATCTTCACATTTTTGGATTCTTCTCTCTTCTTGTTTTTCCAGTTGAGTGTTTCCAGATTCTTTATATTTCAAATTTTTGACTTGATTCTTGCCCTCCTCTGGTCTGCTGTTAGGTCTCTGTACAATATTTTTAATTCAGCCAGTGTATGTTTAATTTTTAGTTGGTTCTTTTGCATCTCTAGTTGGTTCTTTTTCATCTCCTCCTGGGTCTCGCTAAATTTATCCATCTTTTCTAGGAGATTCTTGAAATACCTTATAAGCGTGGTTTTGAACTCTATATCCAGTCGTTTGTTTTCATCCATTTCTTTTGTTTGTGATTCCTTCCCTTTTCTCAGCATTTTCACTATGCCGGGAGAACTTCTGTGTTGGATTCAGCTTTATGATACCAGACGTGCAAAACTGCAGAAGCCTCTCTATTGAGCTTGGGATGGGTGGAGTCTCAGGGCTTAATGGACCACCTTGCCTTCCAGTTGGCCCTGCCCTCCACGGCCCCCGAGTCTCACGTAACTGGGTAATCACTGGAGCAGTCCCTTGCGCGCATGGTCTTGCAGTGCCTCTAGAATGCTCCCCTGTGCTCTGGGACCATATGAGTCTGGGTCCCCAGGGTTTCGCCCGAAACTGGGGTTTAGTGAAGTTAGAAGTGGTGCAGTTGGGAGGGTCTGTCTCCCGCCCACTCGTGAAAGCCAGCAGCACAATCAGAAGCCGGTCTCTGCACGCAGTGCCGTGCGTGTTGCCAGACTTCTGATCTTTTGCAACTCCCCTAAATTTCCATGCACTTCTCCCTTTTCACAGTCCAAACTCCCCCTCGCCCCCCCGTATGAGTTTTGGCTGGATCTGGGGTTTAGTGTCGTAGGATAAGGGGTTCAATGCCATTGAGAGTCTCCATCTCCCTCCCACCATAGAAAGCCAGCCAGGTTCTCTGGCATCCGCTCTCTCCACGCGCGTGTCTCTGTACCTCAGCTTTTTGCAGCTCCTCTGGGTCTCTGTGAGCCCCTCTTTTTCCTTCTAGTTGTAGAATTTCCACTCAGCCAGCTTTCTTGTGGTTCTGGATGATGTCCGTTCTGTCTTTTAGTTGTAGTTTTGAAATTGTTGTGCAAGGCAGCAGTGTAGGTGTTCACCTATGCCGCCATCTTGGATTCTCTCTCTCATGGATGTTTCTGACTCTCTATTCCTCTCCCTTCCTCTCTTTAAAAAAATCAATAAAAAGTATATATTTTAAAGAGGAAATCTGGAGGCAGTCATAGAAGGAAAATGACATGAAGAGGCACAGAGAGAGAGAACCCAAGCATCTACAACCCCAGAAGAAAGGCCTGGAGTAGATCCTTCCCTCATAGCCTGCAGAAGGATTCAATGTTCAAAACTGCCTGATTTTGGAATTCTAGCCACCTGAACTGTAAGAATATATGTTTCTGTGGTTTAAGCAACCAGTTAGTTGTACTTGATTACAGCAGTACCACTGAGCCAAAAAAAGAGTTACTTTTAAATTTCACATTATTGCCATCTCTTTTGTCCCAGTTTGGTTAAAATTTTGAAAAAATATAGTAGGCTTATTATTAACTTGCTTCCAATAAACTTCATGTAGTGATCTCTGTACTCTAAGTTACTTTTATTTTTCTGCTCTCTTTCATCTATGCTGCTTCTCTGGCATTACCTGCAAAATGCTGTGAGTCTCACATAAAAATGTCATATCCTCAGTGTCATCCTCTGAGCCATTTTTCCACTTGAAAGTATTTACTATGCATCATCTGAATGCACTTACTGCCAGGAGGTTTAATTTTAATCAGTTCTTGAGACTCAAAGTGTTTCCTAAGTTTTTCTTTTATGGCTTCAAGTTGAAAAAAATGTCACCTTTTTCTGTTCAATAAGAACCAAATTTCTGGACCGTCTTTTTTCTGTTTTATTTGCACTCATATTTTTAAACTGGACTATTTTCTGAGAAAATCTCTTATTTGGAATACCTAGTAAAATGTAAATGATAGCAAACAACACATACTGTAATGTTTAATTTTTTGAAATTATTTCTGTAAAATAACCTCATTAGATGTTATCTCTCTCTCAAATTATTGGGAATTAAAGTTTTACTAAGTGTTTTTATTTACACCAATGCCCATCTTTCTAGTCTTGAATAACAGGTCTGCCACCTGGCTCTCAAGACAATATTACCTGCTATAGGTGGAGTATTACCTTAATGCCGGTTCTGATTCCAATTTGTATGAGTCAGGGTATGCTAGGTTACATTGCAAAAACTCGAAAAGCACAATGAAGTATAGGAAAAAAGATTATTTTTCTGCTTTTACTATTGTTCAACATTGCAAACTAAGCTGGGATACTCATATTAGTTGTTTTTACACTGAGACTTGGACTAATGGGTCAGGGAGATATAGAATGATTCTATAATAGTTGCCGAGGAAAAAGACAATGCTGATCGGTCACACATAACTATTACATGCTTGGCCTGAAAATGAGACCTATCACTTGTATTTAAAGCTGATTTACCAGAACAAGTCACATGTTTCCAGGCCACTACAAGAGTCTCAAGACATACAAGCCTATTATGAACATTAATAGAAGAAAGAATTCAAGTAGTTGATAAACAGGACAGTGTGGGGAATGTGATATTAGTACCATTTTAAACAACAAAGTAAATGAAGCTTAGAGGACTTAGAAATAAATGGAATCCTTACTTGAATTATTGTCTTGTTTTCAAATTCTTTGTGTTTTCTTCTTTTCACATTTTTCTTAGATTGCACTAGCCTGAGATATTCTCAAAGATGAAACAAAGAAATGGGGTTGATCATGTAATAAGAAGGGAAGAGAATGGCTTCTGACAGTACATCTTTATCATGACAATGGAGGCAGGGATAAAGTTGTAGATACAGTTCCCTATTACCGCCCACCCATGCATTGAACTTCTGTTTGGTACCTGATATTTCACTAATCACTTCCATTTCAATAATAATAACTGATCTCTATAAAATAGCATAAATATATATACCCACATGTACAAGCAGCCTTGAAATTCAACTTTTTTGAAATAAGTTATCTTTTTGAAATACAATGGTGATTGAAGAGAGAGAGCCAAATGTAATGCAATTATGTAAATGGATAAAATACTGGAACAAAAGGTAGAAGACTGTGGCTCACACAGCACCTAGGCTTGAGGTGAATATAGACATGCCATTGCTTCCTACATTCCCCAACATATAAGGTGACCCTGGTTCCTTCTCTGAGAAGTGGCTCAGCAGAAAGTTCTTGGCCTAAGGGTCCAATCCATGATAAATGCATTCTCTCCAGATACATTTCCTCTTCCTCTCTAGCTTGCCTAGTGAGCTGAAGACTGTCCTTGATGGGGGTGTTAATAGGCTTCTCTAGCCTGAAGGCAATTTTTCCTTTTCATAGTCAATAAACTCTAAAATGTTTGAAAAGAAACATAGCCTCAACATCTTTTGAAAGCATACCGACTATTCTCTGTTTCTTAACAGCCTTCTTCTTGAAAATATTTTTTTTCATTATACATTCCCATACCACTTCCTTTGACTAGTAACTTATTATTTCTTTTTTTTTTCCTATTGACAATTTCCTTTCTACTTTCAAATCTTTTCTGTCTTAAAAATAACCCTTTACTCTCTTAGATCTTCTCTACCTTCCAGTAATGCTTTTTTTTCTGTTGACTGCTGACCTCCTTGAACAAATGGTTTACTCAGAGGGGCTTAATTCCCTAACTAGTACATTATCTATCTATCTCTAAACATCTGAAATTTTGTCATTTGACCTTGCCCCTCTCCTGAAAATACAACTAGTGATCTCATTAATTCTTTCATCAAATACTTATTGCACACCTTGAAGCACCTTGCTGTTTTAAGTAAGGGATTAAAACAGATGACTCAAACAGATAGCTCACTGCCTCCTGAGTTTGCTTACACATATATGTAAATAGTATTTGCAGTTAGTACTTGAGTGAATCTCTGACACTAAATGAAAGGAACTTTTTTCCTCTTCTGACACCCAATACTTGGGATCTTTTCCCGCATCACTTCTCCAACTGTCTGACACTCACAGTATATCTAACAATCCCATTCCATTCTGATACTAGAAATCTGGAGTCAGCATCAGATCCTGTAAGTTAAATGGCTCCATCCAACAGGACTGCCTGCTCCACTTCTGATGTCAATCTCAAGTCCCCGGCCGCTGGTATTTCTGGCCAAACCATCTATCAATCAGGGGCTCCTGGGAGACAGTCCTCGGGTTTGATACATTTTTTGAACAGCTCACAAAATTCAGGAAGGTTTTATGAAGGTCACAAGCTAAGATGAGGTTTACTGGTTTATTATATAAAGGATACAAGTTAGGAATAGCTAAATATGAGAGCTGTGTAGGGCAAGGTATAGGTGTGTGTGTGTGTGTGTGTGTGTGTGTGTGTGCACGCGTGCTGAGGATGCAGGAGGATTTGCTAATTATTCATAAGCCTCAAGTAACTTTTAGAATCCACTGAGCAAACTCTTTTCTTTCTTCTTGTATTTCTCTTCATGGTAGTCCCTAGTTACTAGTACCATATGCATAGAGATCTCAAAACCTGAAGCTTAAAGCAAATGATAGGTAGGGGACTGGATTTTCTACATCAGAATTACCAGCTTGTCAAAAATACATATTCCTGGGAAAATCGAAATCACCAGATATGGGAGATGGCCATCCTCCATCTTATACATTCCTGGAAGAGTACATGCATTCTCCAGACTGTAAGTCGCTTAGACAATGTGCTAACTTCTGTGGCCGGCTCGTTCATCTTGATTGCTCTGGCCATGCAGAGGAGACTGTGCTGTGATAAACCTGGAGAGAAGGGAATTTGAGTTCCTTCATTTCATTTCCTGACCTGTGTTTTCTTGCCGTTTGTGGAGGAAAGTGAGGAATCAATTTAGCTTACATTTTCTATATGTTGAGACTGGCTTTTCTATACCTCTGAGCTCTCTATATATTCTGAGCACAAAGTTTATTTGACTTGAAGAAGACATCTTCCAACTTCCAAACCCATCGCTGCCTCTTTGGAAAACTTTTCCATTTCATCTGACCCTTTTTAGGAAACATTATATTTTCCACCTAAAACAATCTTTAACATTTTGCCCATCTGTATTCCCCAGATTGCCTCTTTTTAATGTGATGTTCAACTGCCTCTTTATTTTAAATTGAAGGAAGATATAAACTTATTTTTTTAAACTTAAAATTTTTTTAAAGAAATTAAAAACGAGTGTTGAATCTCAGAAACTGCATTGCATTAGTTTTTAGTTAAGAGTCTTAAAATCTTCAATGGACTCCTAGGAAAATTCTTACTACAAACCACAATAATAAACCCTAGGTATGCAATTTGTAAATGAAGCTTTCATAAGTGGAATTTTTCAACCAATCTGGCCATTGCTGACTAGTTCTTATTCTCTACCAAAAATAAATGTGCTCGTCTTGTATGAGAGGGAAATCTAACCTCCTTGTCTTAATAAATACTTTGGTTGTCAGAAATTCTCTAGCCTCATTAGCAGAATAAAAATTTCCCATGCCACGAATTCCCCAAGTCAAATTGGCTGAATAGAACACGAACTTAATTTTTTTCTCCAATTAAAAAAAAAATTCCTGTGACTGCCTAAAGGTTGGAAACTTGTGAACTTCTCTGGGATGCTCAGGACTTCAAAGGCTGAGAGACTGAAGTGGGAGGTGCTCTGAAAAAGCTGAGTAAACCTGAATTAGTAGTTTTGGATCTACCTACAGATTTAGAGCTAGATCAACCTTCCTAGAGACTTTTTTTTTCTTTCTAGATGGAAAATGCTAAACTCTCCCCCACCACTCTTAACATACACACACACACACCCACACACACACACACAACCAGGGACCTGAAAACTAACTGCATTAAAATCTTTATTCTGCCATCAAATGAGGCAAATTCTCTAACCTTTCTAAGGCCAGTTCCCTATTTTGTAAAACAATTATTAGTGTCTACTTCATACAATAGTTGTATAGATTGCCGAAATTGGTTTGGCTCAGTGGAGAGAGCATCGGCCTGCGGACTGAAAGGTCCCAGGTTCGATTCCGGTCAAGGGCACGTACATTGGTTGCGGGCACATCCCTAGTAGGGGGCATGCAGGAGGCGGCTGATCAATGTCTCTCTCTCATCAATGTTTCCAACTTTCTATCTCTCTCCCATCCTCTCTGTGAAAAATCAATAAAAATATATTTTAAAAAAATAGTTGTATAGATTAAATTAATTTAGCAGGAATTCTTAATATTAAAAATGACATGTAAGAAGTAGTCAATAAATTCTTATGATATCTATAATAAGTCAGAAGTGGTAGAAGAGAAGGTACCTGATGTGTGTAATTTGGGTAGGATTGAGAGGGACCAGGATAACATGGAGAGGGATGTGTGATCTGATATAGAGCTGTCCAGAGAGGAATGGCTATCTCTATGATCATATTAATGAAGTCCTAATGTCATTTTGAGGACTTTTTCTGATTGATCTTAACTTGGACATGGACATGGAATACAAAGTTCTGGAGTTTGTGTGTGGAGGCAACAGTAAATATGTAATTATGCTGCCTTGGTGAATGGAGTCTTTGCTCTTTCAAGAATACCCTGTAAACTAAGGTTTTTATCTACTTGACTAGAAGTCCGGTACATAAAAATTAATGCCCTGGACGAGGGGGGAGGGGATAGGGGGGTTCCCCTCAGCAGGGCCTGCTCCCTCTCACAGTCCAGGAGCCCTCAGGGGGAGGAGGCAGCCTGGTAATCAGTGGGAGCCAGCGTCCCCATCACACCTCTGCTGTTGCCACTGTCGGATGGCCCTGGTTACCTGAGTCTTGAGCGGCCCTGGGCAGCTGCCATCCCAGGCTTGCCTGCACCTTGAGCTGGCCTTGGGCATCTGGGGGTGTGAGGGAACTGGGGGACTCCAGAGGCAGGAGCACCCCAGCGAGGCTGAGGGGACTGGGCACTGCCATCTTTGAGGGCATGGCAGTCAATTAGCATATTCCCTTCTTATTGGCTGTGTGTGCTACCATCTTTGTGATGGTATGAGGGTCAATTAGCATATTCTCTCTTTATTAGATAGGATAGAATGTACCTGATTTCTGAGGTACATTTTGTTTCCATATTAGTAATTACTACTAATATATTTATTGAATATATATTATATGTAGGTACTCTATTAAGCTCTGTACATGGATTGCCACATTTATTCATTACAACCTCTTAAAGCAGGAATTACTAATGTCCATAGTATAAATGATAACTGTAAGAACCACAGAGATTAAATATTTTGACCTAGGACAAATATTTTGTAGACACATGTAAAAGGCTTTTGCCAATAATTTTATGAAAGCATCATGTCCAAAGCCTGAAGTCTTAACCACTACAATGTAGTAAGTATTTTTATCATCAGTCAATGATCAATATTGAAAATATGTTCAGGATGCTCTCTTCAAGAGGGAACATTTATTATAATGTGCCAGAAAACCTATTTTTAATAATAAATGTAAAGGATACTCTTATGTTTCTTGTGTATTAAGTAGTATACTATGCATAATATATATAAAAAGCTAAAGAATGAACAGGTTTCTCCTTTTTGCATAAAATTTTTGTTTCTCTTGAATATAAATGTGATGGAGTTATGCTTCTTTAAAACAGGGGCAAGTAAATGGCATAGCTCATATTCCATAACCCTCACTATTCTCCTACTCATCCTTTCCACCCCACCAACATTTATCATAATAGCTCTCCCTCCTTGTGATGATACATTTGGTGGTCCACATTACTCAACAATTATATAACCCTCACTTGTTTTCTGGATTCTATACTTGTATAATTTTTAAAATTTGATTTTAATATCCTAAAGATCATGTTATACTGGTGTCTGACTCTCCCTTAAGATCTATAACACAGGTACTCACAGAAACAAGCATCTGAACTAGAGAGATTTAGGTCCTCAGATGCAGGAAATCTAAATTTGGATTTCTATTCAGCCATGCACAAGCAGATTTCATAGGAATTAACATATTAGGTCGTATTTTCTCAGTTACAGTGTCTACAAAATGGGGCAAATAATATTGATGTTTATGGATTTATATTATAACCTCGGATAAAGCATATGGAAGCATGTTGCAAGTAATTCAGTAAATATTCTTGAATTTGTAATTCACATTGAATGAAAGACTATCATGTGAAACAATAAGGATAAATGGCAAAAGCTCTAAGAATGGGACACATGTAGACCAAGTTCCTTAAATAATATGTACTGCTGCTAGAGCATATGCCTTAGTAGGACATTATCTATCCATCTTGTTCCTATACTCTATCGATAAAGCCATGCATGTGGCAACTACTCATTAAATATTTGGCAAATAACTGTATACAGTCTCTGGGATAATTGGGATTTCTTAGTGAAAAGGAAGTAATCTAGTTTTGGGTGGATGAGTACAATCTGGAAAAGAAAATATAGAGGGAAAGGTAAGAATAATGTTGAAAATGTAGAGGCACAGCTCTTTTCCAGATTGGCTAAGACATATGATTTGTGTGATGCAAGAAAGATAAGACAAAAATAAAAAGAGGACTTACAAAGGACTGTGGATGGAAGCTTAATGACTACAAAATGAACCTCAATCAGAGAATAAAAATAACTAAAATAAACACTGGCTATATGCAAGGTGCTATTCTACACACTAGACATTATTTAACAATCAGGACACTGATAATTACTCTGAAATGTAGATATTTTGTGGTCCCTATGTTTTAAGTTTAAAAGAAAGTTAAACTTGTGGAAGCCAAGGAGCTTGGCCAGGGTCAGGCAGTTAGTCAGTCAGTGGGGGAACTGGTATTTGAACCCAGGAAAGCTGGATCCAGGTCCACACTCTTTATAAATGCATACATTACTGTGTGGAACAGGCAGCTATGTACCACTGAGTTCAAAGATAACTGTTTCAGTTATCTTTACTGCTTAACCAACCATCCCAAATCTTGGCAGCTTTAAACAAAAAGACTTCTAATTTCTCACAGCTGAGTGATGGACCAGTCAGTTCCTCTGAATCAGGTGATGTTGGCTATGACACTGGAATTAATAAAAGGTCTAAGATAGATTGAAGCTGGCTGCTGGATGGAAGCTCTGCTGGAATTGTTGTTCTGGTTCCTTGGAGCTTCTTGTGAGGTACCAGTCACTGTCATTGGGGTAAACCTCTGGTGGCTACTGAAAATCTTTTGCTTCCGTATGCCATGGAATTACAGGGTGCTTGCCCCTGAGGGCTTCTCCACCTCCCCCTGCTCCTGAGGGGCAATCAGGGCAGCAGCTGCCACTTGCACCCACTGACAGAGTCTGCCCTGCTTGCACCCCCCTGCTGGTGCTGGAGTATGCCATCACCAGGTGTGAGCAGGGCCAGTGCTAACAATGTGTGAGAGCAGTGGTGCGAGCTGGGCTGCCGGAAGACAGAAGACCAGAGGCCGCAGTGGGAGGAGCCAGGGAGGGGCTTGGAGGATTGGACAAGACTCTCTTCTGTGCCCACTGCAGCCTCACAGCCTGTAATTCCTTTCAAGGTTCATGAATTTGTGCACTGGACCCCTAATATGTATATACATTAAAGCTGAATATGCAAAGTGACTGACTAAGAGTTCAGTTGCTCCAGTTGCTCACTATGACATATGCTGAACACCCACAGAAGGCTGCAGCCAGCAGCAGAGGAAGGGAGGCCCCAGCTGGCAACTGGCAGCCACTGGGACCCTACCCATGCACTAATTTGGTGCACTGGGCCTCTAGTATATTATAATGATGGATATGTATCATTATACATTTGCCCAAAGTAGTAAAATGTATATCAAGGAATCCCCAATGTAAACTATGGACTTTAGATGATAATGTGTCAATGTAGATTCATCAATTTTGACAAATAGACCACTCTGGTGAGGAGAACTGATAATGGGTATATTATGCATGTGGGTTAAAGGGGAGAGTATCTGAGAAGCCTCTATACATTCTCTCAATTTTTCTATGAACATACAACTGATCTAAAAAAAAACCACACACACCAAAAACCTCTTTAAAATTAATGGTGGCTCTCTTTGGAAGTTACATGTTTTATATCTCAAGTTATAGGAAAAAATACAGCTATCTGTTGGATCCTGACTCATCTGAATTCTGAGCATCACATATTGAGGAGGAAATATCTATTTTGAAGATTAAGTATCCCTGTCTAGCCTTTCTTTCGTGAGAGGCTGCTATAAGCATTGTGTAGTATTCAAAGGCTATTATCTGAGCAACTGACTTTGATTTCACATAAAGTAGAATGTACATGTGATGGATCGATGATAATGGCATGCTCTTTCTTCCATGGTTCAAAAAGGTATTTCTAAACACTTGCTATTCCTTGCCAGTTTGTCCTTGCTTTTGAGGGGTGTAAAATGCAGTTATTTAATGCATTTGGCAGTGGATTATAGCAGAATTAAATACTAGTGGAAAACAAAGTCCTGTTGATGGCTTAGAATAATCTAAATGTAGAAATTATTCTAGTTCAATGGAGGGTAAAATTATAGGATGTTGAATTATTTCCAAGAAGATGAATTTGGAATATGAGATATGGAGATTAAATGCAGACTACTGTACAGATTTGTACTGTAACACCAGGAAGAAAATTATGCAGTTAGGATGGCAAAGAAAGACAGAATTCTAGAACACAGAGAGGCTTTCTAGTTTATTAACTACAAGCTGTCATAGGCCTTTCAGATTTTGTGACAGTATAGTAAAGATAAATACTAATAAAGACTCCTCCTGTTCAGTGATAAAATTCTTAACTATTGAAAATAGTTTTGCATTTGGGGATGAATGGCCCTTGCCGGAAAAAGATGAAATGATGGCATGTCAGCTCATCTCTTCTGCTTCGAAAGTTTTTAAAGGAAAACTGTTGACTTACTCTGTTGTTTTTGTGAAAGTGGAAATAGGCAATTTAAAATCTTAGAATGTTTTCTGTAGGAAGTAGGCATACCTATTACAGCATTATTATATGTCTGAGTGTCGCTTACTAATAAGAATCAGTTTAACCTCAAAATCTATTACTTACTATTCATTTCCATGTTCAATCAAGTTTTATTGAATAGCTACATAATATACCACACCTTGCCAGGCAGTGGTTGTGCAAAGGTGAACTAAATAAGCACTATCTCAACAACATTCCCTGTATCTTGTAAAGATATAAATATGCCAAACATACAATAACATTTTCCTTTTAACAAAATATTTGGGGCATATGTGAGCCATTTTGAGACCAGAGGATTGACGATGATCTGAGTTATATGCTTTAGGAAAGAATTAACAGAGGAAAATAGCCTGTGCAATATGGTTATTACAAACAGGTATTAAAACATGGATAAGCCCAGCTGGGATTGATCAGTGGTTGAGCGGAAATCTATGAACCAGGCAATCATGGTTCAAGTCCCAGTCAGGGCACGTGCCTGGGTTGCAGGCTCAATTCCCAGTTAGTGGTCATGCAGGAAGTAACCAATTAATGATTCTCTCTCAACATTGGTGTTTCTATCTCTCCCTCTCCTTTCTTTTCTGAAGTCAATAAAAATATATTTAAAAAGACATGGATAAAGACATGGAAGTGTATGAAAACATTATGGATTTTAAATACGATAGGACGTAGAAAAATGGGAATGCATGCTAGAAATAAAATAGGAAATATTTGGATAAATCATATGATAAAGGAGCGGGCATGTCAAACTATAGTATTATTAATGGTTACTGCAACAGGCAGGGTAGTTTAGGTTATGTTATAACAGAAAATTATATACGATTCAACATGCTTATGATTACAAATATTACTCCCATCCCTCCCCTTCACAAAATATATTCAATTCAGGACATGCAACATACTGATCCATGTTGTCACTCAGGAACCCAGAATGAGGACATTAGGTCCATCTGGCTCAGAGCGAGTTATAATGGTGGCCCTGTTTCTTTTCATTCTTAGCCAGAATTGACTTGGTATAGAAATGACATGTGATTTTTTCCGATCCTATTTATTTGTCCAAAGCAAGACATATTGCTGTTACTCAGTGATACCTGTTTTCCTATAATTGTTCTGTTCCCCATAAATAATGCAAATAACACCAACATTGGAATGCTGTGAGCATTCAATGAAATGATATGTTGTGATGGTAGATAATAGATAATAAATTGTATCACAGCGATCAGTAAGCATAGCTATGATTTGTAAGTGCAATGGAATAATAGATACTACTGTTGATAAATTAAGGAGAATATATGGGGATAAAGCATTTCTCCTTTTTAAGTTTGGCCATTTTTAAAATGTACTGGGTGTCAGGAATTGACTTAGAGATTATCACAGAGTCCAATTCCACAACAGAGAACTTCCCATAATTCAATGAATTATAGTGGTTTTGCAGCTAGATCGTTTGACAATATGAGCAAAATTAAAGATAACAAGCTCAGGTCAATTCCTCATGGGAAAAAAAAAACAACTCTTCAAATATATATGTTAAATTCTACATTCAAAGTACATGAATCCCAACTTAGTATTATTACTAAGAACTAATGCTGTTCTAAGTGAAACTGATGTTCAAAAGACCATTATGAAGCATAACTGAAATGTGAAATTTTTTTTAAGTCAGTTATTCTAATAAGAATCTTCCCTAGGTAAACATTTGGAATTGTATTTTATTGTCAGTTTCAAGATTTGATATACAAAATAAAAGTTGTTTTCCCACTTCATCACAAAAATGTAGTGAGTGCCCTGACCGGTTTGGCTCAGTGGATAGAACATCGGCCTGTGGATTGAAAGGCCTCAGGTTCGATTCTAGTCAAGGGCATGTACCTTGGTTGCAGGTACATCCCCAGTAGGAGGTGTGCAGGAGGCAGTTGATCTGATGTTTCTCTCTCATCGATGTTTCTAACTCTCTCTCCCTCTCTTTATTCTCTGTAAAAAAAAATCAATAAAATATATATATTTTTTAAATGAGCAAGCTATCTGTGGGCTTGATCATTCCAAAAGCTGCATGGAATTTCCATTGATTTAAGTCATTGGCCTTAAAACATTTTGTGAGGGCCTTCCTAAGAAAGTCATTGTGCTTTGTCTTCTCCAACATGTCCACTTCCTTTTAAAAAGAAAGCAGATAGCTTATTTGCCCAAAGTATAATAACTGGTCAAATAGACTTTTACTTTAAAAGGAAATTTGTTTTGAGGCATCTGTTGATTGGCCTCCACTATTTTTTCCATTGTGGCACAACTTCTCTTTCTCTTTTTCTGCCTTACTCCAGTGGAACAAGCTGAACTGCTGGATATGTTTAATGAGGCTGAGTGTATTCTGCAGGCCACCGGAATTTGCAGCCAAAAAGCTTACTCTGCAGCGGAGACAAGATCTGTCACCTCGTGGGCCCTGAAATGTACAGAAGGCCAGGGATGGTTTCTACAGGATTGACCCCTCCGGGGATCGAATAGATTAGTTTCTATTTTAGTTGGTCTGAAATGAAAAATTTGGGTGTTCTCAGCTCTTTCCCAACTCTTTCTTTACATTCCAACTCAGTTATTGAGGGATTATTTTGCCTACAATATACATGTGTTATATAATATCTCATAAAATTATGGGGTTACAAGAAGTTCCAACTTGAAGCCTCTTTCATTTGTATTCTTCTAAAAAAGCGAAATAATTCCATCACATTCCAACCATGTTTTCCTGGGCTTAGGTTAATGCTGCATCATTACCATGTCCCCATGAAAAGTAAATTGAGAGTAATTTCCAAAGTTAAAAATGGGATAACAATATACTTCAGATAAAAATTTAATGCTGAGTTTGTTCTTTTTAAATGGATATATCCAGATTTTCTTTTGTTTGAACCTTCTCCCATAGTCTTTCATGGAAAATTACAGTAGTTTCATGTTTTAGTAAAATTAGTTTTTGGTTAAATGTGGAATTTAGGTTATTACTTTGCTTTTTCTTCAATTCCAGGATGTATTTATTCACTCAACAAACATTTTGTGCATACTTTGTGAACACTGATTTTTCTCTAAGTTTTGTTTTTCTCTTTGAATTTCATGGGGGATCAGATAAGAATCTACCCAGTTCTTCAAGTAATGCTATCCAAAGGAAAGACAAAAGTGAAAACGAAAAACTCCCAAAAGTGTATCCATATTTGGCCGCATCACTTACTTTCTCTAGTTCTCAATCTGAACTGAAAATGTAGTGGGACAGATTTTTTGATGCTTCAGACTTAATCTTCCCTTAGCTGACATTTTTTTGGTTTATCACATGTGGGAACCTCTTTCCACGTCCCGTGTGGTTCAGGGTTCCCGGTTCAGAGTTCGGGTTCTGAAGGAGGCCACAAGCAAACGAAATGAGATACTAGAAAACATTAATTTGGCGATATTGGGGGGCCAGGCGGGAGCCTTCCTCTAGTGGAAAGGACTGCCACTTGCTCTGGCCTTTTTCTCCCTTTTATTAAGGCTTTGGGACGCACCCCTAGCCTTTAGGCAGGAAATAACAAAACAGAAATTAACATGAAACAAAAAGGTAGAGGTTGCTTCAGCCAACAATGTTTCAACTAAACAGTGAGTGATTAGCTCTGACCTTTCAGAGCAGTTAAGGTTGACCAGCCTTCTGGCCTCCTGTTTACATCCATTTAGTAACAATAATATTTGGTTTCCGACAATCACTGACTTCCCTAGCCTTTGTTTCCCATCTGCCTACAGACTACAGACACTGTGACTCTACAATACAGTACCATATTCCAAGGTGTGAGCTTTTTTTCAGTCAAGATGATACTGTTTCTGCAAACACTAGACCTGGCAATTTACAGTTGTATGAGTCACAACTTCTATTTCTAAATTCATCATAAAGTCTCAACAAGGAATATGTTGTAGGTGTACAATAATCATAGGAAAATTAAAAATCTATGACATCAACTCCTCCCCCCTCCAAAGAAAATCACTGTAGCCCTGGCTGGTGTGGCTCAGTAGGTTGAAGTATTGTCCCGTACACCAAAAAGTGGTGGGTTTGATTCCCAGTTAGGGCACATACCCAGGCTGTGGGTTGTTCCCTGGTCAGGGCATGTTCCGGAAGCAAACTATCAATGTGTGCCTCACTCCTTACCCCTCTCTAAAACAAATATATAAGTAAACAAACAAACAAACACACCAATAACGTTTAAAATAATAAAAATAAAAAGTTGTGCTCAGCCTGTTTCCAGATGTGATTGACGACCAAGCACTTTCCCATGCCGGTCCGACCTTCTGGGCATGCGTTTAAACTGCCTTTGTCCAGTCTCTTCCCCCCATCAATCAGCAGGGAACAGAAGTGGAGTGTTAAATGCAGCTTTTTTTTTTTTTTGCAAAGCTGTATAAATGGCATGCCTATATTATTTGATCTCCCCTTTTACACCTTTTATATTCAATAATAACCAGGTTATTACAACAGCATCAGGTGGATAGAGATTAGTTTTACAATAGCTCCCATTCCCCCAAAGATAAAACATTGCTAAAGCAGGACACAGAGGAAAACAGTGCAAGTGTTTAGTGAGATGTCCATCCCAAACGTCAAACTTTGAGATTGAAATTAAATATTGAGGAATATTGTATGGGTCCATGTATATCGAGTTGTGGCTGAAGTCTGTCAGTTGACCTTGGATAGAGGCATTTACTAGCCCATTGTCTTGTCCTCATCGTCCTTGGTAGGAAAGACAAGTAAGGGTACTCTATCTTGCCAGAAAATTATACATAGTTGTTCATACCTGGTGAGCACAGCACAGGCACATGATGAGCAGGTCTTTCAGAAAATGGAGACATTACTAAGAAAAGGTAACCCCTCAGAATTCTCTCCTGTGCTCAGACTGGGGTTTTGGGCTACATCTCCATATTCTATTAGTTCTGAACATTTGCTAGTAAATGCTTTGTGATTGGGATGGTGGGGTGCAGAGGAAGATGGTGAAGGCAAGGGCGGAAAACTTTCATTTGTCAGAAATGTGTGAGAAACGGATACAAATGTCTCTGAATGACTAGGCTTCATAGAGCTCCTCAGACCCCACTGTGCATCATCAATCTCCAAGAGTAAAACATCTTCTCGGGTGTACTAAACTTAATTGACCATAGGCTAATTCTTTTTCATAAACCACCTTGCAGAACTGTCATGTTAGGCAGCACATTTGGAAAATGCTGGGTTAGGAAATGAACTAATCTCTTTTCATAGTTTGTAAAGTATGGCTTGAAGTAAGATAAATGTCAAAATTTGTGAACACGGGAATATAAAAATGAGCAAAAGGCTTAGCAAAGCAGGTGAGTTCAGAGTCAGTCACTTTCCATCCACTCAGTCCTTTATTAAGTTCTTTATTCTGTGGTCATCTTCCCTCAAAAGTTTTAATTAATAATAAAATCCAGAATATATATTTTGTTAATTTTCTATTACCTATTGAGCTCTAATTTTTACAATAATTCCACAGGTAAAAATCATTATTCTTATTTTATATTCAAAGACCCTGTCATTAAATGGCATATCTGAGTTGTATAACTAATACATGACACTGACATTGGTAAAATTATAATTAATAATATAAGGTAATATATGTCTAAGTGCTAGCCTGTGTGACATTTAAAGAAAGAGTAATGGAAGCAGATCAGTAACGAAGAGAACCAAATATCATTCGCTGAGATATTTATGACTCAATCATTTTAAACACACATTAACTCATTTAAACTTACACCTTTCCAAAACACTATCTCACTTTTAGCCCTATTTCCCATGACAGAAAACGGAAGCTAGCCACGCTTTCTAATAAGAATTTGCTGATGGCAATAAAACTCAGTTCATAGAGTAGTGTCCAGACCCAGCCCCAAAGATCCGCTCTAGTCAAATCTCTCATATTTTACACTGCACTGTTCTTTCCTCATGGTCTGACAAAAGAAGACAAGGCAGCCTGAATTTCAGCAGAGAGAATGAAGAGGAAAGAGCTGCAAATTTTGTTTGGAAACAGGAAGTAAAATTGTTTGAGGCACAGGAATCTGAAGTTTATGGCAATTTCTGTCTCTGAATCTGTTCATTTTACAGTTTTGATTGTTACAGAAAAATGCTCAGTATCTTCAACTCATTGCTACTTCTTTACTCCTCCTCCCTTACTTTATGTTGTTGTTATTAATCCTCACCCAAAGATATTTTTCCATTGATTTTTAGAACGAATGGAAGAGAGGAGGAGACAGAGAAAGAGACACATCATCGATGTGAGAGAGACACATAGATTGTTCTGAGGAATGTGCCCTTGATGAAAGTCAAACCCAGAACCCTGCAGTCTTGAGGCGGATGCTCTATCTACTGAGCCAAACCAGATAAGGTTCCTCTCCCACTTTCAAATCTATGGCATGACTGTATTTGTCAATCATTGACCATTACTCTTGGAAATTAGCACAATTAAGGAAAGAAGCATTGTATACTAATGGCAGCAAACCTTGGTTCAGTTGGTTGGAGGATTGTTCCATAGACCACAGGTTGTGGATTTGATTCTCAGTCAAAGCTTGAATGGGAGGCAACCTATCAATGTTTTTCTCTCACATTGATGTTTCTCTCTTGTCTCTGTCCTCTCATCTCTCTCTGAAATCAAAAAAATCTCCCAGCTCTGCCAGTTTGGCTTAGTGGAGAGAGCATGCACGTGTGGACCAAAGGATCCAGAGTTCCATTCTGGTCAAGGGCACTTAACCTTGGTTGCATACTGGGGCCCTGGTCAGGGGTCCTGCAGGAGGCAAACAATCAATGTGTTTTTCTTGCATCAATGTTTCTCTCTGTCTTCCCTTTCTCTTCCACTTTTCCTAAAAATCAGTGGAAAAGTATACTTGGGCGAGGATTAACAAAAAATAAAAATAAATAAAAATAAAACCAGTAAAAGCATATCCTTAGATTAAGTATTTTAAAAAAAAAGTTTTATAGTAATGACAGCAACCAGGCGTCATATTTTCTATTATGACCCGTGCTCCATAGTATCATAATAGATCAACTATTATAAAAACAACAAAACATAATTGGACTGACATAATAAAAGTTTATTTTACTCGTGAAGAATTTGACACAGAAGTTCCTAATGGAGTGGCTGTCCTTCAAGCAGTCACCCAAGGACTTAGGCTTCTTCCACTTATTAGCTCCACAATCCTCTGGGATCTTATGTTCTCCCATGAATCTTCAGCATTTGTCCAAAGTACTACCTGGACCTGAAGCAATCTTACACCTGAACCAACTGTACAATGGACAGGAAATGTAGATTAGCTCTGTGGTTAAGAGCAACAGGGAAGTGATTTGGTGAACAATTAGCAATAGTTTGCTGAACCCACCTTTCATGACATAAATGTCTGTTTCCCACAATCTTGTACACATATAATAGATCCTTTTAACCCCAGGTACATAACAATCACGGATGATCAGAAAATTGAAACCTCTACAGAATTTATAAAAGAAAAGCGTTTCATACAGGGAAATATATGCTGGGAAAACTGCACTTGCAGAGCTGGGAGAGCAAATGCCAGGGAATATGGCTGCTCACATAGGCAAAAACAGAAAATTTCTAGATTTGGAGGAATCTCTTTCATAGCACCAGTAATTTGTATTGGCTAACTCAAAAACTGCTCAAAGTCATGCCTGCTCTTTCTTTTTTTTATTTAATAAATCTTTATTGTTCAGATTATTACATTTGTTCCTATTTTTCCCTCCCATAGCTCCCCTCCACTTGGTTCCCACCTCTCCCTCTACCCTTACCTCCCCCACATTGTCCTCATCCATAGGTGTTATGATTTTTGTCCAGTCTCTCCTTGCATCCTCCTCACCTCTTTCTCCCTGAGAATTGTCAGTCCACTCCCTTTCTATGCCCCTGATTCTATTACATTCGCCAATGTATTCTATTCATCAGATTTTTTATTCACTTGATTTTTAGATTCACTTATTGATAGATATGTATTTGTTGTTCATAATTTTTATCTTTACCTCCTCCTGCTTCTTCTTCTTCGTCCTCTTCTTAAAGAGCACCTTTAATCATTTCATATAATTCTGGTTTGATGTTGATAACCCCTTTAGCTTTTTCTTATCTGTGAAGCTTTTTCTTATCTGCCCTTCAATTCTGAATGACAGCTTTGCTGAGAAGAGTAATCTTGGTTGTAGGTTCTTGCTATCCATCACTTTGAATATTTCTTGCTACTCCCATCTGGCTTGCATAGTTTCTGTTGAGAAATCAGCTGACAATTGTATGGGTGCACCCTTGTAGGTAATAAACTGTTTTTCTCTTGGTGCTTTTAATATTCTCTCTTTGTCTTTTGCTCTTGGTATTTTAATTATGATGTGTATTGGTGTGGTCCTCTTTGGATTCCTTTTATTTGGGGTTCTGTGTGCTTCCTGGACTTTGTAAGTCTATTTCTTTCACCAGATGTTGGAAGTTTTCTGTCATTATTTCTTCAAATAGATTTTTAGTATCTTGCTCTCTCTCTTCTTCTTGAACCCCCATAATTCTGATGTTGGTCCACTTGAAGTTGTCCCAGAGGCTCCTTATACTATCTTCACATTTTTGGATTATTTTTTTCTTTTTGCTTTTCCAGTGAAGTGTTTTATGCTCTTTGTATTTCAAATATTTGACTTGATTCTTGAGTTCCTCTAGTTTGCTGTTAGGTCTCTATATAATATTTTTTATTTCAGTCAGTGTGTGTTTAATTTCCAGTTGGTCCTTTTTCATCTCTAGTTGGTACTTTTTCATCTCCTCTTGGGTCTCACTAAATTTATCCATCTTTTCTAGGAAATTCTTGAAAAACCTTATAACCTTGATTTTGAACTCTATATCCAGTTGATTGTTTTACTCCATCTCTTTTGTTTGTGATCTGTTCCTTTGTCTCTGCATTTTCGCTATGCCAGGAGAACTTCTGTGTTAGAGTCAGCCTTATGATATAAGACTTGCAAAATGGAAAATTGAAAAAGCCTCTCTGTTGAGCTTGGATGGGGTGGAGTCTCAGGGCTAAGAAGACAGCCTTGGCTTCCAGTCAGCCCCACCCTAAGCAGCTCCTGGGTCTCAAGTGCACCTTGGTAATCGCTACAGCTCTCTTTGTGCACACACACATGCCTCTAGACCTCTGACTTTCTTGTTCCTATGTGCTCTAGGAATCCATATGAGACTGGGTCCCCAGGGTCTCTCCCTAAACTGGGGATCAGTCCAGTTGGAAGTGGGAGGTTCTGTCTCCTGCCCTCTAGAGAAAGCCAGTGGCACAATCAGCAGTTCATCCTCTGGCTCGCAATGGTGTGCTCGCCTTCAGACCTCTGCCTTTTGTGGATCCCCTAAGTTTCTGTGCACTCTGCCCTTTTCAGGACAGTCCAGACTCCCCCATATCAGTCTCGCCAGGAACTGAGGTTTAGTGCAGTCAGATATGGGGTTCTGTGCAGTCAGGAGTTTCTGTCTCTCCCCTGCTAGAGGAAGCCAGCCAGGTACTCCATCGCCCATTCTTTCCATGTGCGTGTCTCTATACCTCAGCTTTTTGCAGTTCTTCTGAGTCTCCAGGAGCCCCTCTCTTTCCTTCTAGTTGTAGAATTTCCACTCAGTCAGCTTTCCTGTGGTTCTAGATGATATCCATTCTGTCTTTTAGTTGTAGTTTTGAAATTGTTGTGTGAGGCAGCAGTTTAGGTGTTCACCTATGCCACCATCTTGGTTTCTCCCATATCTGCTCTTTCCTCCCACATATTTCTCTCTCACAGAAGTGTCTTTTATTCTTTATAGGAACTAAACCAGATCTCACTGGAAAGGGAGGCTCCACAGTATAATTTCCAAGTGTGCATCTATGGCACAGAGACAAGGAAAACAAGGCATAGGAGTTTGCAAGATATCAACAAATAGTAATTGGCACAGAAAAAAAAAGAAAGAAAGATCCCATCAAGTCTTTGCAGTCAGTTCAAAATCTATGGCATTATGGGAATGATTGCATATTGCTCCTTGTGGTTTAGCATTATACAGACTAAAAAGACAAATTATCTTTATTACTTCACCCACTTCCCAAGCATGCAACCAAGAGATAATGACTTCAAACTTTAGTTTAAAAAGAGGAAAAATGAGAAATACCCAAGAGTATACTGATCCATAGCAATTTTGGAATCCTGCTCGGCCTGGAATATGAGTCTTCTAATGTTGATAAAGAGCTGCAGCTACCATTCTCTGGTGCTCTGCTCATAATTCTTCATGACTTCTGGCTTTGCCCTTATTCTTTTTGGCTCCTCTAGAAATAAGCCTTGTGAAACAAAGTCTCCAATGGCATTGCATTGCACTAACAGGAAACTTCCAGCTGGAGCAAGTTCATAGACCCTATGATTGCTTTTCAGGGAAAAATTGAGTGTTGTTTATATAGTACAATGGACTCAAAATCTTAGTATGTGCTGGAATCTATTGTTGCTAATCGTTGCTCAATATGGCAATCATCAGATCTAAAGGTTTGTTTTTTTCACCTATACTTAATCTTCATACTGATTTACTGTTTTGCCTAGCACCCATCTCACCAATCTTCTAGCTTAGTAAGAGGCCTGAATAAGATTGATTTTTTTTTATAAAATGAGAAGATATATTTAACAGAATATTTCAAATTTGGTAACTAAGATTGACTTCACATTTTGAATAAAACATTATCCTTCAATTTTCAAAAGCAGTATTGTTTGATATCCTAACTCGTTTGTAGTTTTAGGCTATATACAAATAACTAAACTCTGCAATCTAAAGAAAAGCATTAGATTTTTAGACACCTTGGCCTTGTTATTTCAACTAAGAATAAAATAAATTTAAAAACGCAACCATTAGTATAAATAATGATGCATACAAAAATAAATAAATAAAAGAGAAATCATTCCACAAATTTTCAGAGAAAAAGCATGGTGATAATGGCAGGTTAACCAGGCTAAGATACAGAATATAAGAATTTGGATTTAAATGCTACAACATATTGTTTGATGTTATAAACATCGTGCAAGAATTCTGGACCATAGTTGAATAATATTAACAATAGAAACATCTCTTTTACTAATCATATTGTTATGATTTTAGTTCCACATATATGACACAGATTAATTTTAAAGCAAGCACTTTTTAAGATAAAAAGTATTTAAAAATGAATAAAGAAGATTTTTACCTCTAGTCTTCTATGAGAAAGCAGAAGGAAGTAAAAAATTATAATGAATCATCATTGGAGGACAGAGAAGGAAAACATAGAGACAACCTACATCACTGGAGAAAAGTGAGCGCATGCTCCAGGAAGGGCACATAAAAGTAGGAGTTTTCAAAGAGGAGATAAAACATAATTTGCTAGGCAATAGAATAGTGTGAACAAATGCACGAGAATATAGAAGGGCTGGGTACATTACCGGAAGGACAAATGTGTCCTACTTAACTCAATTGAATTGAAGGACATGCAGGAATTTGATTATACAAGATCCTGATTGGAAATGTTGTTTTATTCTGAAAGTGATTGGAAGCTAAGAAAGGATTGTAAGAGAGGCAGTTGACAGATGTGCTGTTAAAAAAAACAAAACAAACAATATAAAACAACACTTCATCTCAATGAGCATTTTGGAAAAAGGTAAGAATAAATTAAGAGTGATCAGTGGAGAAGCAATTATATCCAGGTAGGAAAATATATGGGCCTGGAATGGAGACTGGGTAAATATAGAAAAGCGACCAATATGAGGTATATGTAAAATTGTGATCCAGTAGGATTAGACAGGAGAAATATTGGAGGCCAGAAGTCAAGGATGTGCACTTCTCAGCCTCTTGCTTGAATGACTATACAAACAGAGGTATTGTTTACCAAAATGAAGAAGTCAAGATGAAATTGCAAATTTTAGGGAAAACATAGCAATTCATTTGGGGGAACTACACTTGAACATTGTGATGATTGTGAACATTGGAATATAGTTCCGATAGAAGATAGGATGTAGAGTCATTGGCTGATGTTTGGAGGCTTATAGAATGCATGGACTGTGATTAGGAGGCTCACACAGCAATTCTAGACAAGAAACAGAAGAACATCAGATATTGTATCCTATAGAAAATAACACCATCCTTTAAAGGTGGTAGCAGATAAAGATGACAAAGAAGCAGCATGAAAAGGCATGACAAGTTCGGTGGGAGAAAAGGATTAGATCATCATAAGGAAGTCAAGAGAAGATATTGTTTAGAGATATTTTCAGGATTAAATTCTGCTTAGAAATTACATAAGGGGTGAAAATTATCTATCACAGCTACAAATAAAAGTTTAATGGAAATCTTGCATTTATATAACTATTTGTATAGATGGCCATCAAAAGGCGCTTATTTAGTGAGAAGGAAAAGAAACAATACAGTGGTATCTCGAGATACTAGTTTAATTCCTTCCGTAACCTTGAGGCGTGGGAAACTATGAGACACTCAAGTCTCGGTAAACTGGTGGGTCGTGTGCAGCCGGCCGATCCACGCGATTACTCCTATCTCAAATGTTGCTCGTATTTCAAAGCAAAAATCGCTCGCTCAACGGCTCGTATCTCTAAAACCTCATATGTTAGGGCACTCGTATCTTGAGGTACCACTGTATTTTTAATTGCTATTTTACACATTAAAAAACAAACTTATTCAACCATTAAATGCTAATATGCAATTGCAGTGTAATGCCACAAGTATCATAACACCTGGGATGTGAGCCACACTATGCGTAAGAGTGGGGAGGTATGCATATGATTATGATATTCTTATGCTTAAAATCCTTCAAAGATTCCCTCTAAAGTCATTATAACTCACCAGACACACAAAGCCCTTTATAATCTGTCCAGGACTTACTTTCCTTTTTATCTTCTCTAATTTTTCCTCATGCCTCCCCAGCCCTCGGAGCAACAATCCACTTGCCATGTTAGGAACGAATCATGTAATTTAAGGATTGATGTCCTTGCTGTGTTTCCGTATCTACCTGGATCATTCCTCCCTATACTCTATGAATATTCATCTTTCAGAGCTCAACCCAGTTGTTACCTTCTCAATGATATCTAATCAATAGGCTCATACATAATACTTATTTTTTTCTTGGTGCTCATATACAAAGTTATATCAATGTATATTTTATCAATAAGCTTATCACAGCATTAATCCTTCCATTGTGGGTTATTCATAGACCCTGTTGATTCTGCATGTTAGAGAGAGGGAGGGAGGGAGGGAGAGAGAGAGAAAGAGAGAGAGAGAGAGAGAAAGGAAGAGAAAGAGAGAATGAATATTAGGTATATTAAATTTGATAAGTCTCCTAGATGTATATGGAATACAAATTTATTTGTATCATTGTCTTTTTAAAACATTTACATGAATGTGAGTTTTATTAAGTCATCATTTAAGTTTAAAATAATTATCCTGCTAAGGGATTTATTTATTTTTGCCTTTGGATAATCATAAAAGCCTCAATCCATCTGGGTTTCAATTGACATGGGAAAATCTAAACTACTCATTTTTAGTTACTATGATTCCAGCAATTCCAAAGTTGTAAATAAGCGATGTCTTCCAACTTAATTCATACTTGAGTTTATAAACCACTTTCCCATGCAAATTATAATAATAATAATAATAATAATAATAAATGCCTTTTTAGCTTCCTAAACTTACTCACCAATGCCTATGAATAACATTGTGTAAATATAAACTGTAGTTTACATTTATTGCTTCATAATATGCTAAGTGCCCTGCAAACATGAGCTTCTTTAATCTTAATAACAATTATGTGGCATGAGTACTATTATTTCTATTTTATTGATATATAATAAAAAATAAAGAGGTATTCAACTTGTTCAAAGGCACGCAACTTCTGAGATATTGACCTGATATTAGAATACTTGAATCTTATTTCAAAGCAAATATTTTATGTCATTTAAAAATTTAATATAGATAAGTACAAAATTTAATATGCATGAGAATATAGAAAGGCCTATATTGCATCATTCAGTTTCAATAATTCTCATCTTATGACCAATGTTCTTTCATTTATCTCCACTAAACCAACCCTTCCACCCCTTTTATTACTTTGAAGCATTCCACACATCATATAGTTTTATTTTAATATTTTACTATGCCTCTAAAATATATTGGCTTTTTAAAAACATATCTATAATACTTATGAGACCTAAGTGAAAGTAAACAATGAGTCATTATTATCTTCATATGTCTAGTAATATTTAAATGTCCCCAGTTATCTTATACAGAATTCATAGATGTCTTGCTGAAATCCAGAGTCAAACAAGATCCACTTATTACATGTGGTAGATACATCTTAATGTGTCTACAACTACGTTGTTCCCAATTTTATTTTTAGTATTTGTTCACTAAACTGGGCGATTTACTTGGCTCAGTAGATAAGAGTCTCAGCCTTCGGACTGAAGGATCCCAGGTTTGATTCCCATTGGGGCATGTACTTTGGTTGCGGGCACATCTCCAGTAGGGGGCGTGCAGGAGGCAGCTGATCTATGTTTCTCTCTCATCGATGTTTCTAACTTTCTATCCTTCTCTCTTCCTCTCTGTAAAAAATCAATAAAGTATATTTAAAAAGTCCATATTTGTGTTTCTGTAGTACATTGACTATGAGTTCCCTTAATATGTATTTTAATATGTAATATAGGATTAAAAAAAGATAAAGTATCACTTGGGTTCAACTGGGGATATAAAAGTGAGCCAAATAATTGCAATTTACATCAAGTTTATGTCTGGCTAACAGTAAGTTGGAGGAAGGAGATATATATCAATAATATATATCAATATATATAGATGCCTGGTGCACAATATTTGTGCATGGTGGAGGAGGGGTGTCCTTCAGCCCAGCCTGCTCCCTCTCTAAACTGACCCCTTGAGGGATGTCTGACTGCCCATTTAAACTGGCTGTGGACATCCCTCTCACAATCCAGGACTGCTGACTCCCAACTGCTCACCTGCCTGCCTTCCTGATTTCCCTTAACCTCTTCTGCCTGCCAGCCTGATCACTCCCTAACCACTCCCCTGCCAGCCTGATTGATGACTAACTCTCCCCTGCCAGCCTGTTTGCCCTTAACTGCCCTGACCTGTGGGCCTAGTCCCCCCAACTGCCCTTTCCCTGCAGGTCCGGTCACCTCCAACTTCCCTCCTCTGCTGGCCTGGTCCCTCCCAACTGCACTCTCCTACTGGCCTGATTGCTCACAACTGCCCTCTTTTGAAGGCCGGGTTCCTGCCAACTACCCTCCCCTGTTGGCCATCTTGTGGTGGCCATCTTGTCTTTTTAAACACTCAAAAACACAGGGAATAAATTAAGAGTGTTTAATACAAATATGCACATATGTGGGCAGGATCTTTTGACCACATGGGGGCAGTCATCTTGTGTGTTGGAGTGATAGTCAATCTGCATATTACTCTTTTATTAGATAGGATAGAGGTCTGGTGCATGGGTGGAGGCCAGCTGGTTTGCTCTGAAGAGTGTCCCAGATCAGGGTGGGGGTTCCCTTGGGTGGCCTGAGTGAGGGGCCTCTTGTGGTTTGCAGATTCGCCATGCCCCCCAGTGACCCAAGCGGAGGCCCTGGTATCTAGGATTTATTTATCTTCTACATTTGAAACTTTGTAGCATGGGGCAGAGCCAAGCCTTTTGCTCAGTCCCTGCCAGTAGCCATTGAAACTTTGTTGACTTAAGCCGAGGCCTGGGCGCTTGGCTTCCTCTATTTCCAGGGGCAACCCAAGCCTCCCTTCTGCTATCTCTGTGGTCGTAGCCATCTTGGTTGGGTTAATTTGAATACTTGCTCTGATTGGCTGATGAGTGTGGCTAGTGGGCGTGGCTGGTGAGTATAGCAGAGGTACAGTCAATTTGCATATTACTTTTTTATTAGATAGGATATACAGTGGTACCCTGAGATACGAGTTTAATTCATTCCGTAACCTTGAGGCTGGGAAACTATGAGATGCTCGAGTCACGGTAAACTGGTGGATCGTGTGCAGCCAGCCGATCGAGCAATTACTCCTATCTCAAATGTTGCTTGTATTTAAAAGCAAAAATCGCTTGCTCGACAGCTTGTATCTCAAAAATCTTGTATGTTAGGGTACTCGTATCTCGAGGTACCACTGTATTTAAGAAATGCAGAATTCATTTTTCTTCTATTTAGTTCACTAGTAAAAACTAGCAATGATTTTGAAAAGAGATGGGAGATAGTTATACACAGAATTACAAAGCAAAGGGTTCACATTCATATGTGATTTATTATTTTTTATATTTTCCATTTTATTAGTATTATAAGTTTGGTTTTCTCATCTGAAAATAATCAAGCTATGCTTAATTTAAAAATAATTTGGTCTGGAATCTTTAGAAATTATTGATCCATATCTTATGACTTTTAACAGCTGGATCATTAATTTTTTAAAATTAAGTAACTTATTGTGGAATGTTTAATACAATGATACTTTAAAATTATAGTTTATTTTTTTAAATTTTAAATATTAAACACTATTTTTAATAATAGTTTTACAACTAGAGATGGCAAATATGCACAATGTCCAATAATAAAAGAATACATGTGTAAAATATGTATAATATAAAATACTATAGAGCTTTTAAAAGTGCAATTTTTGTCTTATATGTCATAGTTGTATTTGTTTATAATTTAATTAAGATAAATTAAAACAGCCCTAGCTGGTTTGGCTCAGTAGATTGAGCACAACTTGCAGACTAAAGGGTCCCATGTTTGATTCCAGTGAAGGGCACATGCCAGGGCTGTGGGCTTGATCACCAATAGGGAGCATTCAGGTGGCAGACAATCAGTGATTCTCTCTCATCATTGATGTTTCTATCTCTCTCTCCTTCTCCCTTCCTCTCTGAAATCAATAAAAATGTATTTAAAAAAAAAGGTAAATGAAAACAAAAGAGAATTATTAACTCTTTGGTTATGACTGAGTTTAAAACATTTAGTTACCATATTTCAAATTACATAATAACATTTATTATGAATACTATAAATTATTCTCCGTATTTTGAGGATTGAAAGCCTGGAAATTATATTTCCAAGACACTCTTACCAGGAGCTTTTTATAGTAGGCCACTGAGAGGCATTATTGTGAAATTTTAAATCTGAGATTTAAAGGTAAGCTACTATGCTCAGGTGTAGCTATAGACAGCGATGTAGGCTATGGAGATATCCAATGTTGGGTTTTGCCAAGGTCTTATAGGACCTCTTCCTTTGCATCATCTGTTGTGATATTGAAGGCAAATAAGGTGATTGACAGACGCTTTCAGGGGCTTTCTAACCTTCATACAACCTAACCTTTTCATTGGTGCTATATATATCAGTTTCTTCTCACTTGACTAATTCCGAGTTGGCTTTTATTTTTTAATGTAGCTCCTGAATGATTCATCTTTCAAACAAATATGTTTGTTGTGTCTAGTCTGAGCCTCTGTTCAGGAGCCCCCATAAGAATATACCGAAGAGAATTGGATTCCACAACTTGAAAAGTTGAAAACTAAGATTAGACATGATAGAAGTCTTTTAAAAATTATCAACTGATTTATTTTCAAGTAGATTTTAAAAATTATTTTTATTTGTTACATGTATATATATCTTCCCATTGTCCCCCCACCCAGGCATACCCCAACCCCCCAGTGTCTTGTGTTCATTGGTTGTGCGTATATGCATGCATACAAGTCCTTTGGTTGATCTCTTTTTAAAATATATTTTTTATTGATTTCAGAGAGGAATGGAGAGAGTGAGTGAGAGAGAGAGAGAGAGAGAAAGAGAGACCTCAATGATGAGAGAGAATCAAAAGTGAATATTTCCATATCCACTTGTATCTACATGCTGACATATTACACATTTGCTTCTTCAGCCATTTAAAAACAACTGAGCTGAGCCCTGTGGTGGCCATGTGCAGTTGGTGTGTGCGGTGGATGTGGTTTCAGCTGTGGGCCTGGCCCTGGCAAGGCAGCTCTCCAAGGAGTAGGGCATCACCCTGCTTGGGAGTGCCAAAATCATGCCTGAGTTCTTCTTGTTTTATATCAGTGTGTCCTTTATCCATCTGAAACTTTTGCTCAAGTGGAGAAATATGGACTCACCTTTCTTGTAACTACTGATCCGGAGCTCTTAAAATACCCAAGTAATGTGGTGGAACAGCTGAAAGATTGCTTATTCAAGTGCTCAATTTGGAAACTAGTTGTAGTCATCTCGAATACCGTACGTGGTGTGGTCCTCGAAAGATGGCAGTTTGATATTAAGGATGACAAGACTCGCCAAAGATGACAGTGCACTCAGAGAGAAATCTCAGGAAGCTAGACAAGATGAAGTCTGCTGGGCGATCAGACATTCCTGCCACAGCTAGAACTTTCCTGTTCATTTGATCTGCTGATCTATGCAGACAAAGATTTGGTTGTACCTGGAAAGTGAGAAGAGTCCGGGACCATAGTTCATTACCAATTCTGAGCAAGTTTGTCTGTGTTCCTTCACTCTGACAATCCATAAAGTAAACAGTAAGGTGGCCAACAAATCTTGTCCATGACTGGGGTTGGGACAAGAACAATAATGGAATTAACAAATGTGTACTGCCTGAAACCAAGTCAGCTATGGTGCATGTTTTATTTCACTGATTACTCTTCCGATGGGGAAAACCTAACATTGTTTTACTGAGTTGTGCCTAATCGTTCCATCTTTTGGCACCTGTTTGACTTTTCATAGGGTTTATCATAATTTTTTGCATATGGTTCGAAAGGGAACTGGCAGATCACATCAACACTGTGATGTCAATTCTTTTGAAGATGGTAACTGAGGGTGGAAAAATTATTTGCTATAAACCTAAATACCTTCTTGAATCAGAGCTTTTGCTCAAGTAGCTTGACTCAGAATAAAGGTAAATATGAAAACAGCAAAACAAGTCTGAATATTCAGAATCTTTGTTTCGGTCCTAACATAACAGATACTAGATAATAACAAAATACTGCTATTAGGGTCTTTTGCTATTTATTTCATTTGTATGGTTTCCATATTGAAAAAAAATCTGCAATTATTTTATTTTGATGTATATACTTTATACTTGCAAAGCTATCATTATTTCTACTGTTTAAATGTTGGTGATATAGAATTCTTTAAAATGTCATTTGTGTTTTATAAAATCAAGCTTTAAATGACAATAACAAACTTAAATGTGCATGTTAACAAACAGACAATTGAGTTTAGCATCTACTTAGTAAAGATGATTAGTTTGAGGAGGAATTCCCTAGATGCTGTTAATTACAATGCTTCACAACTGTGAAATACTTCATAAATTAAAAAATTGGCTTTAACATTGCCTCACACATCAAAGATGACAGTCATATCATTCTAGTGGCCAATCTGTACAAACTGAATATCAGGTTAGATGACTATGGAATTGATTTAGGATTACAATTAGTATGTGCAAATATTTAATAAAGGTTGACAAATATTAAATCTTTTTGTATTTTAATATTAAATTTTTAGCTTACCCAAGCCATGCTTTTCTTTATTTTTCCTACCTGTATTCTTTCTGCTCCCTTGGGCTCCATTTTGCAACCTTCTTTTTCTGTCCTTTTTTCCTTTCATTCTCCTTGCATGCTTAATGTCTACTATTTGTTTACCTTCTGCTTACCCATGTTGTTTACGGACCACTGGGATACTGATTTTGCCCCCTTTTCCCTTAATTTATAAACTTACTCTTTATAATTTCTTTCATTACTATAGTTTCAGTTGTCACTGCTATGTACAATTAGCCTGTAGCAGACTGAATAGTGGCCACGCAAAGTTGTAATGATCTAATCTTTAAAATATGTTACTTTATTTGGAAGATTCTCAACAAAAGTGAAAGCTAAATTCAATTATTTTCTTAAATTATGTCTGTAATAATTTTTTTACTTGATTAAATATAAGCTATTTCTTCTAACATTGAGGAAATAATTAGTTTTTTTTTCTTGTAAGCAGATAGTTTATATCTTTTGTTGATGTGCCATCCTCCATTTCTTCATTTCATAGAACATTTAACATTTCCAGGTATATGAAGGCACTTTATAGATTATTTTTCTAATTTATGCATCTATAATTTACCTTTTCCTAGAATGTCCAGAAAATTGAACCATAGTGCTATCAGAGCCAACAGCAAGAGCACCCACCACACAGCTCTTCTGGTATGACTGGCTCTGACAGTCATGTATTCTTCTAAATTCTCCCATTTGAGTACACCAGGGCTGGTTTTTGCTTGAATTCAGCACACTGTGCTAATTGTTGAGAACTTAGTCCAACTCCCTCTTTTTTCCTCTGCTCACTAGTAACAGATGTTGAGTCCAAGCCCCTTTGTCTGGGGCTGGACCTCCTAGACTGCTATGTCTAAAATGAATAAGCCATGAGATGTTGTGAATATTTATAAGAACTAGAGGCCCAGTGCATGAAATTGGTGCACAGGGGTTAGGAGGTTCTCAGCCTGACCTGCATCCTCTCACAATCCAGGACTGCTAACTCCTAACCACTCTGCCTGCCTGCCTGATTGACCCTACCATTCATCTAACTGCTCAACTGCCTGCCTCTTTGCCCCTAACCACTTGCCTGCCTGCCTGATCACCCCTAACTGCTTGCCTGCCTACCTAATCACCCCCAATTGCCTCTTTCTCAGCCCCCAGAGCCATGAATGATGCCCAGAAGGTTGTTCGACTGTCCAGTCTAATTAGCATATTATGATTTTATTGTTATAGATGAGTCTTTATTGCTGAAGTCAGTGGCCAGATAGCCATCAGATAAGAACAGTCTTGACAGCAAATTCCACATAGACAACCAGACAGACATATCTTCCCAATAAGGCAGCATCAGTCTCTGTACCAACAGTTATTATCTGAGCAGCCACACACTGCCTGCTAGAATCACTGCCTCACATCGTAGCTGTACTTGAGAGCTTTCCAGCTCAGCAGCTTCTCCTGTATCTCCTGCCCAGCTGCTCTCTCGAGCAGATTTCTTCTTTAGACAAAGATGGCTTTGTGCCAACAGTTACTGAAGGACAGAGTGTACTATGTGTCCTTGCAGCCACTCATGGTATCTTGGCCAGATTAGGGTTTCCAAACTCAGAGTCCATGGACTTTCTGATTAGACTCATGCCCAGAGTGGTCTTTGGCCATTCTGGTCTAGTGATAACAAGGCCTCTGTGCTCCCATTGTCCTTGAACATCTAGGGATCCTAGCATGGTCCCCACAACTGTGGAGGAAGTTGTGTCTGGCTTTTTAAAAATTTAGTATAAAGTTTTTGAGACTTTTCCATGTTTTTGAATTCTTGCAGGAAATTATGTCTGGCTTTTCTCATTTAGTACAGAGCTTTTGAGATTTTTCCATGTTTTTGCATTTGTTAACAGTTATAAATGTACTACAGTTTCTTGATGTTTCATTCATAGTATATGTGTAGTCAATTTGGATTTTTGTGATAAATATGAATAAAGCTGTTATAAACATTTTTGTGCAACTCTTGTGGAGAGCACGAGTTTTCATTTCTCCTAAATTATAGCTATGGGGAGGTTTACTGAGTGGTTGGGTAATTATATATGTTGGATTTTATAAGGAAATATGAGTTGTTTTCCAAAATGGTTGTTACATCTTATATTTTCATATGAAATATTTTAAAAAATACAAGTAGCTCTGCATCCTCACCAGCACATAGCAGTGTCAATGCCAGTGCTATTTTTGTTTCATTCTTTGCCATTCTAGTCCACATGTAATGGTATATTGTTATGGGTTAATGAGGAATTAATTCACATATTAATTGTGTATTTCATGCAATATATTGTTATGAATTGTATTATTTATGTATGGATATTCATTCATTAATGTGAAAATTAATTTATATTTTCTAATTGCTAATCATGTCAATCATCTATTTATAGAAAAGCCTAAGAAACTATTCAACCATTTGACCAGTAGCTATGATGTGCACTGACCACCAGAGGGCAGATGCTCAATGCAAAGGCATGGGAACATGGAACAGGCTGATGAATCTCAGGGGGAAGGAGTGAACAGAGAGGGTGGGAAGAGATTAAACAAAAATCTTATATGCATACTAGAGGCCTGGTTCATGTATTTGTGCTCCAGTGGGGTCCCTCAGCCTGGCCTCTAGGGACTGAACCAAACTGAAAGTTCAACATCCCTTGAGGGGTCCTGGATTGTGAGAGTGTGCAAGTCAGGCTGAGGGACCCCACTGGTGCACAAATCCATGCACTGAGACTCTAGTTTGTTTATAAGATAATTTGTTCTCTACATATCTTTAATGAAGTGTCTGTTCAAATCTCTTGTCTAGTTAAAATCATTTTTCTATTATTATGTCTCAACTGTTATATATTTAGGACATAATTTTTTAAATCTGATATATATTTTGAAAAAAAATCTTGCAGTCTGTGTCTTGCCCTTCAATTCTCTTGACAGTGTCTTTTGAACAACAGATTTCAATTTTGACTTAAGTTCCTTTAATAATTTTTTTATTACATTGTTACTGCTTTTTTTATTCTAAAGAACATTTGCCTAACTCAGTTCACAGCAGTTTTCTCCCCATGTTTTTGTTGAGAATTTTGATTGTTTTAGGTCCATTATCTATTTATTTATTTTTTAAATATGTATTTTTTGCCGAGACCGGTTTGGCTCAGTGGATAGAGCGTCAGTTTGCAGACTGAAAGGTCCCAAGTTCGATTCTGGTTGGGGGCATGTGTCTTGCTTGTGGGCACATCTCCACTGTGGGGCGTGCAGGAAGCAGCTGATCAATGTCTCTCTCATCAATGTTTCTGACTTTCTATCTCTCTCCCTTCCTCTCTGTAAAAAATTAATAAAATATGTTTAAAAAAATAAAAAGATAAAAATATATATTTTTTATTGATTTTAAAGAGGAAGGGAAGGGAAAAAAGAGATAGAAACATCAATGATAAGAATCATTAATTGGCTGTCTCCTAAACTCCCCCTACTGCGCATCAAGCTCAAAACCTACACATGTGCCCTTGACCAGAATCAAATGTAGGTCCCCTTTGTCCATAGTCTGATGCTCTATAAATTGAACCAAAGCAGCTAGGACTATTATTTTTCTTGTATGTGGTATAAAGTAAGGGATGCTTTAACTAATTTTTCATATTGATGCCTGAAAGTACCACCTATATGTTGAAAACATTTCTCATTAACTAGCCATAAAAATATGGCTCTTTTTTAACTCTCTATTCCATTTCTTGATCTCTGTTTTAGCATATTTTACTATATCTTGAATATTGTACTTTTTATAGAAAGTCTTAAAATCTGGTACTTTGAGTACCCCAAATTTATTTCTCATTTTCAAAATTATTTGTTGGCTAGTCTATTTTTTGTTTTGTGATATAAATTTTAGAATGATTTTGGCAATTGTTACAAAAAGGTTATTAGAATTTGATTGAATCTACAGATCAATTTGGAGAAAATTGAAAATATTGTAAGAGAAAATTAGAAAAAAATCTTTAAAAATACTGATCTTTGTGGCCATGAACAAGGTATATCTCAACAATTTATTTAGCTTTTCTTCTTTTCTCACCTCACTATTTTATAATTTTGAACATACACATTTTGCATATATATTGTAAGATTTATCCAAAGTATTTAATGTGTGTTGATGTTACTATATATCATGCCATTTTAGATTTCTCTCTCTCTCTCTCTCTCTCTCTCTCTCTCTCTCTCTCATCTCTCTCTCTCTCACACACACACACACACATACACACACACACACACACAATTCAGCTGCATCCTAAGTCCACAAAAAAGAATACATGCCAAAAAAGAAAACAACAGCAGTTATGAATGTATAGCTTATCTGGCTTGTTTTTATTTTTAGGATTAGGATAACAATTGCTTATTACTTTTAGATCATAACTTGAGACAAATACATCACTTGAATTGCATGTCAACATGTGAAAACTAAGGATTATGAGTTTATGTTTTGCTCACTAATTCCTCATGTCTTATTTATCTAACATGGGATTTCTCACTTATAGTAAAATCTGGCAATAAGCACTCACTAATAAGTTTTATTAACATAGTTATTAGTAAAAAGAGAAAGCTATTGAGAAGGAAAAAATAAATAAATAAAGTTTTGTTTTACCACACAATTGAATCTGAGTACATAATATTGTATTTTGTCTGATTCATGTTGTATTTTTATCCTTTTTATGTTAGTCTTTATATTAAATGTCATCAATATCAGTATTTTATATACTAGTTTACTAATTATAAGTTCATTGAAGGTAATTTTACCAATGAGGACTTAAAAGCATCTGTGTTATTCCTAAAATTCAGAATATGATATTCAAATAAAAAGAATTCAGATTAGCAAGTGAGATTCTACATTGAAAATAATAGGAGTGTACAATATCCTAAAATTAATAATTCCTGTTTATAAATAGCTATTGAAAGAAAACAGGGAAGAAACTTCTATATTGAGTGACTTAAGGTTTCTTTGAAGTTCTTGAGCATTCATTTATTTTACTCCTTGCTGAAATTTATCATTTTACAGTTTTATAAAATTTACCATATTCAGCAATTTGTATTATTATACTGTGTATATATCAAGACAATTAATTATAGGATTCCATAATAAATCATCTCAGAATCAGCCCCAGAATTATTAAAGCATTTTTAATGATATGGCTGGCTTAGGAAGGAAAATGATAAAATACTAACAGTGCTCACTTCATGGTCTTGCTGGATTGCTGCTATATTCTGAGATTCAAGTTAAAATGATCAAAAGAAATCACTAGGACATTCTGCTCCTATAGGGCACAATTCTCGCAACAGGAAACCTCCTTTTCTTTTCTAGCACTCCCCTCTAATCAGCATGTAGAGGAGAATCTATAGAAGAGGAGATTTGGGGCCAGGCATGTTCTTTCCTATTGCTTATTATAGTTAGTTGTGACATAAAACTGAATACTGTAACAGAAGATATTCATTTGGATATACAGAATTTGTACTCAAAATCCCTTTTAGTTTAGTTGACTGTTCTCATTCTTTTATAACTCACTTCCAGTTTATAAGGCTTTCCTGGCTACTTCGTTTTCATAATATATCTAAATTCTGATTGTTCATCATGACCTCAATGGCTGGTCAAACCACAGTGAGTTCTTGTCAGTGTTTCCAAAAAAAAAAATTATTTGTCCTCTTGCTTCTATTCCTTGCTTCTGACCTTTTACATTTTATTTTTATTAGTTTCATGATCTCCACTCCTTGTTCTATCCTTCCTCTTGAAGATAAGTAATTTTTATCATCTTATTTTTTCCAAATCTTTAGTTTTTAGAATATTTCATGTCAAGCCATGTGAGTTCAATAAATATTGAAAAAAATAAATAAATGTACTGGTTCTGGTAAAGGCTGACAAAGAGAAAAAAATATATAACACATGGAATTGAATACACTTTTCAAACTCTGCCTCCCATTTATATTCTGACAATGAAGAGCAGATCATAAATTATACCAATTACAAAACTAGTTCAATTTTAGCAACTGCAGTTTTGGGTAAGAGATTTATTAAATATATATTTTAATATATTTATCTTTTAATATACTTATTCAAAGATAAATGATACATATACAGTACGGCAAAAGTAGATTTACAGTTGTTTGTATAGAAAATAATATAATAATTAATCCCTATGTAATAAAGGCCTAATATGCTAAGTGTCAGGTCACCCAATTGGCCATTCAACCAATCAAAGCATAATGTGCTAATGATATGCTAAGGCCACTCAGTTACTCACTATGACATGCACTGACCACCAGGGGACAGATAGTGGATGAGTTGACCAATCATTCTGATGTGCACTGACCACCAGGGGCAGACGCTCTGACTGGTAGGTTAATTTGCTGCTGGGGTCTGGCTGATTAGAACTGAGCAAGACAGATTGGACATGCCCTGGAGCCCTCTCCTGGCCCCTAACTGGCTGGCCAACCTCCTGCATCCCTCTCTGGGCCCAATGCTGCACCAGTGGGGTCCCTTGGTCTGGCCTGCACCCTCTTGCAATCGGCGCCCTCTTGCAATATCAGGGGATGTTGGAGAGGCCAGTTTTGGCCCAATCTCACAGGCCAGACCAAGGGACCCCACTGGGCTCTTGTAATCTACACTAATACAACAGAAATATGCAAATTAACCATCATTCTGCTATGCCCACAAGACATGCCCAATAGCCAATCAGGAGTGAGTATGCAAATTACCCAACCAAAATGGTGGTTGGGCACAGAGCTGGAGCAAGCAAGGGGCTTGGATTGCCCCAGCAATGGAGGAGGCTAACCTTGCCACCCGCCCTGGCTGACCCTGGCCTCCACTCAAGGCTACAAAGTTTGAATTGTAGAAGATAGATAAATCCTAGATACTTGCTTCCAGCTGGCACTGAAAAAAAAAAAGAAAAAGAAAAAGAAAAAAAGGAGGGGCTGGGACCTTGGATTGCCAGGGGTGATCAGCCCAGGATGGGATAGCAGAAGCTGTTGGGGGTAAAAAGAGCAGCAGGGGGGCAGTTGGGGGTAAGCAGTCCAGTGGGTAGGGAAGGTGGGGGCTAGAAGGGGGGTTGCTGGGGGTGATCAGGCTGGTGGGGGGCTTTAGAGGGGGAGCAGGCTGGCAGGCAGAGTGGTTAGGGTCAATTGGGCAGGCAAGCAGGCAGGTGAGTGGCTAGAGCTTGCAGTCCCAGATTATGAGGGGGATGTCTGACTGCCAGTTTAGGCCTGATCCCTATAAACCAGTAGTAGGACATCCTTCAAGGGTTCCCAGAATGGAGAGGGTGCAGGCCAGTCTAAGGAACATCCCCTAGTGTATGGCTTTCATGCACCAGGCCACTAGTTAATAATACAAGAATAAACTATGCATTTTTCAAACAATTGTATACCCTAATTTTGCCCCAATCTGTATTTAACATATTGCAGAATGGCAATAGATCCTTCCCTCTCATTGGCCATATGTTTGCTACTGCATACACATAATATTGCCTTTATCATTCATAGTTTTATATCAAAAGTACAAGGGAATATTAATGGTATGTCTCTTTAAGAATAGAGGTATCAGGGTATCTCAACTACTATTTCTGAAGAGAATTAATTCCTAATATTTGTAAGCACCTATGATATAAACCAAGTCATATTCCCTCCTATACATATAGTATGATACTGATTATGAATCAACTTCAAAAGAGTTGAGAAAGTAATCATTTGATTCATTATCTCTTTTCTGTGATTCAAATGAGAGATTCCAATTGAGAAAGGGCAGATGGAAGTGATAAATTGTCAGGGCAATGCAATATTTATGGAAGCCTACCATTTCCAGAGTACTGGGATATCAGCTTAAATTTTAATTAGCATTTTATTGAAAAAAAAAATAAAGCTGGTAGCTACCTTTGTATATTTTTCTCTTATAGACTATGTTTTTGAGTCCAACAGATTGTTGTTCTGAAAAGATCCTAAATATTTAACCTCCTGTGCACATGCAGAGGCTTGAAATTTGTACTTATAATTAAATTGCTCTCATGCATAAGAATTACACCATGCCCTAATCCAGTGGTTCTCAACCTATGGGTCGCGACCCCTTTGGGGGTCAAACAACACTTTCACAGGGGTCACCTAAGACCATTGAAAAACACAGATATGATTCATAACAGTTGCAAAATTACAGTTATGAAGTAGCAACAAAAATAATTTTGTGGTTGGGGGTCACCACAACATGAGAAACTGTATTAAAGGGTCACGGCATTAGAAAGGTTGAGAACCACTGCCCTAATCAGTTTGGCTCAGTGGCTAGACCATCAGCTGTGGACTCAAGGGCCACAGGCTGGATTCCGGTCAAGGGCATGTACCTTGGTTGCAGGCACATCCCCAGTAGGGAGTGTGCAAGAGGCAGCTGATTGATGTTTCTCTCTCATCCATGTTTCTAACTTTCTATCCCTCTCCCTTCCTCTCTGTAAAAAATCAATAAAATATATTTAAAAAAAAAAGAATTACACCAATATATATTTCTAAAAATTATATGAAATTGTTATGGTGAATAGTATTCCTTAATTCACTCTTAGAAATTTTGCCTTTCCTGTGTTCTGTCTGTCTTTACACAAGACTCTGGAGAAGGCAAATGCTATGTTTAGATGGCTACCAAAATTGCCCACTGAAATTTTGTATCATAAGAAATAAAAATGTCACAGGGTGTTTTTAGTGATTATTTAAAGACTATTGACCTGGTGCATGGATTCATGCACATTGAAAGGGGAATACTTAGAAGAAATATTTTAATATTGCTATTTGCCCTTTCTCCCTTAGTGCCTGGGAGCCAGGAGGCGGCCCCATCCCTGACCCCTGCCACAATCACCATCTGTGGCGTGATTGGCAGGACAGTTGGGCCCATGCTATGCATTTGCCTGGTGATGCCCGCTCACCTGTTCCATCATCCCATCACAATCCTGCTCTCATTGGGGTTCATAGGTACAGCAGCTCCTCCACTGCCACCTGCTGCCAGTACTGCATCGCCAATGCCCACCATGTTCTGTACCACCCTGTGGTGGTCAGAGCATTTCATAGCGACCAGTCAAACTACCAGTTGAGGGGACAATTTACATATTAGGCTTTTATTATATAGGACTAGAGGTCCTGTGCACAAAATTCATGCATGGGGGAGGATCCCCTCAGCCCAGCCTAGAACCTTTCCAATCCAGGACCCCTCAGAGAATGTCTGACTGGTGGTTTTGGCCTGAAACCATCAGTTGAACATCCATCTCATAACCTGGGACCACTGGCTCCTAACTGCTTACCTGCCTGACTGGATAGTCGCTCCCAACTGCTCCCCTACTTGCCTGGATGCCTCTCACTGTCCCCTTCTGTTTCCTTGGTTGTCCCACACTGCCCCCCATTGGCCCGGTCACCCCCAAATGCCCCCCTGCCAGCCTGGTTACCCCCACCTTCCTGGTCAACCCCAAATGCCCCCCTGCCAGCCTGGTTGTTCCTTACTGCCCCTGCTGGCCTGGTCGCCCTACACTGCCTGCTGGTCAGTCCTTTGGTTCATCCCTCCCTAACTCCCCTGCTTGCCTGTCACCCAACACAGCCTGATACTCAGTCGTTTTCTTGTCCCTAATTAATCCCCTGCTATCCTGGTTGCCCCACACAGTCTGCTATTCGGTTGTTACTATGAGGGCATCATAACCAATTTGCATATTACCCTTTTATTATTATAGATAGGTAAGCCAACTTTCACTTATAAATATTATAGGGATGCAATATACAGCCAAGTGATCACAGTTATTAATATTAACCAAAATTGCATATTTGAAAATTTATGAGAGTCGATCTTAAAAGTTTTTATAAGAAAAAATAATTGTAACTGTATTTTAGGTAATGGATTTTATCAAATCACTAGAGGCCTGGTGCACAAAATTCATGCTTTGGGTGGGAGGTATCCAATATGGGATCCCTATCACAATCCAGGACCGCTGGCTCCCAACTGCTCCCCTGCCTGCCTTTCTGATTGCCCCTAACCACTTTTGCCTGCAAGCCTGATCACCTCCTAACCATTCCCATGCCAGGCTGATTGATGCCTCACTGCTCCCTGCCAGCCTATTTGTCCCTAACTACCCTCTCTGCAGGTGTGGTCCTCCCACATGCTCTCCCCTGAAGGCCTGGTCACCTCCAATTTCTCCCCTCTGCTGGCCTGGTCACCCCTAATTTCCCTCCCTTACAGGCTTGATTGTCCCTCACTGCCATCCCTTGCAGGACTGGTCCCTTCCAACTGTGCTATCCCGCTGACCTGATCATCCACAACTGCCCTCTTTTGCAGATCTGGTCCCTTCCAAAAATGCTCCCCTGCTGGCCACCTTGTGCTGGCCATCTTGTGTTCATATAGGGGCAACCATCTTGTGTGTTGGAGTGATAGTCATTTTGCATATTATTCTTTTATTATATAGGATAGAGCCATCGTGCATGGGTGGGCGCCAGCTGGTTTGCCCTGAAGGGTATCCCAAATAGGGTGGGGTTCCCTTGGGGCATGGGATAGCCTGGGCAAGGGGCCTGTGGTGGTTTGCAGGCTGGCCACGCCCCCCAGTGACCCAAGTGGAGGCCCTGGTATCTGGGATTTATTTATCTTCTATAATTGAAACTTTGTAGCCTTGAGCAGAGCCAAGTCTCCTGCTCGCCCCATGGATGCAGCCATTTTTGTTGGGATTTATTTATCTTTTATAGTTGAAACTTTGTAGCCTTAAGCAGAGGCCTGGGCCTGCCAGGGTGTGCAGAAAGCTTGGCTTCCTTTATTGCCAGGGAAACCCAAGCCTCCTGCTCTCTCTGTGGCTGCATCCATTTTGGTTGGATAAATTTGTAAGCTTGCTCCTGATTGCCTGGTGGGTGTGGCTTGTGGGTGTAGCAGAGATATGATCGATTTGCATATTACTTTTCATTATATGGGATATTATAATGAAAATATTAACAATAATTTATAATTTTACATTTATATTAATGTGAAATATAGATACAGAAAAGTATGTATTTCATACATCAATAGCTCAATAAATTTTTACCAACAAAATAGACTTAGATCAAGGAACAGAACATTACCACATACTGAAAAACCACTATTTTTTCTCCAATCACTACATGCAACAAAAGAAATTAATAACACAACTTCTAACATAGTTTAGATTAACTTTGCCTATTTTATTTTTATGTGTGCTTTTTATGTTGGTTTGGTTTGGTTCTTTTTCTCTCCACTTTATACTTGTGAAAATTACCCTTCTTGTATGAAATTTTGGATTGTTCATTCTAATTCCTATATTTCATTATATGAATGCATTGCAAGTTGTTTAGTCATTTAACTATTTATGGGCCTTTGGATTTTTGACAATTTCTGATATGACAAATAGTGCATTGATAAACTTATTTATGGGTGAACATGTATACATTATTATTAAATGTACCATAAGAAGTAGAACCTGTGTCTCAGAGGGTATGCAATTATGCAGCTTTAGCGAATACTCCAAGTTTTACAAAGTAGTTGTACCAATTTACATTCTCACCAACAAGAAATGAGAGTTATCTTTGCTCCCCTTTCTTATAAAAAATAGTACTTTTCATCTTTCCAGTTGGCCTTTGGTATGTAAATAGATGTCATACTATGGTTTATAATTTGCATTTTCTTATGACTATTAAGTTGAGCAGCTTTTGACATGATATTTGATCATTTAATTATCTTCTCTTTGAGGTGTCTGTTCAAGTCTTTTGCCTATTTTTCTATTGATTTTTTAATATAATATTTGAGGGACAGATATTCATGACATATTCTAGAAAAATGTATTTAGTTGCATATGCATTGAAAATATCTTCTCTTGCTTTTTGGGTTGTATTTTAATTCCCTTGACCATGTTTTTTGATGAATAGATGTTATTACTTTTAATATAGTCAAATTTATTCAATTTTTCTATTATTGTTAATTCCTTTTTTTGCTATAACTTATTTAAATCTAATGACTAAATATTTATATATTTTATTAGGACAATTTTAGTGTTACTGTAGATAAAGTGAATGGAGGGATAAATTTGTACCAATAGGTTTGTGCTTCCATCAAGTACTTTAATAGAAAAAGAAATTTACAAAACTATCAAGTAGTAATAAAATTCACTTCATTCTTGTATCTTGAAAGACAAGATAGAAATCTTCACAAGCCTTCAAAAGAACACTTAACTGTATATCAAGGAAATAAAAATTTCAGTCTAAAGTTTCTAACACTCTCTAAATATATTCCCTTGGCCCTCAAATGGGATAATATTGTCTAAATCTTCTATACATAGATTTTTGCCACTTTCTTTACTTGACTTCTCCTAATACATCATCCATAAAATAAAGCATATAGCTCAAAAAGCATAGAATTAGGAAGTTAAGAAAAATATGCAAATCATTCAGCTTCAGTATTTAAGAGGATGTATTATCTAATAAAAATCAGTTAAGAAGAAAAAAAATAACCAAATTAAAATGGCAACTTTGACATTTATTCATTACTAGAGGTCCAGTGCATGACATTTGTGCACTGGAGGGGTGTCCTTCAGCCCAGCTAGCAACTTCTCCAATCTGGGACCCCTAGCAGGATGTCCTACTGCCAGTGTAGGGATTGGGCCTACACCTGCAGTTGGACATCCCTCTCAAAATCTGGGACTGCTGGCTTCTAACTGCCTGTGGGCCTGCCTGATTGCCCCTAACTACTTCTATCTTCCAGCCTGATCAGCCCCAAACCACTCCCCTGCTGGCCTAAATAACACCTAACTTCTCCCCTGCTGGCCCAATTGCCCCCAACTGCCCTCTCCTGCAGGCCTGGTCACCCCCAATTGCCCTCCCCTGCCAGCTTGGTTGCCCCCATCTGCTCTTCCCTGTAAGCCTGGACTCCCCCAACTGCCCTTACCTCCTGACCTGATCACCTCTAACTGCCCTCCCCTGTAGGCCTGATGTCACCCCCAGATTTCCTCCTTTGCTGGCCAATTTAGTTCTGATTGGTCAGTTTCTATGCCAGTCAGCATCAAAAGCTTTACCTCCTAGGCAGCCATTTGCTCCTCACACTTCACCCAGATTTGGTTCTGATTGTTCAGTTTCTACGGCAGTCAGAGTCTCTGGGCCTATCAGATTAGAAAGGCAGGGCTGATCAGCACTCCTGGTGGAGGAGTGGAGAGAAATGGAGGCACAGTTGCTGGCCAGGCCTGGAGGGAAAGAGAGAGGCAAGTGCTGATCAACAGCTGCCACAGAGGTTGAGGATCAGACCCTGCTCTCCAGGACTGATTCACAGCTTCCTCACCAGTCAGTGCTGGTTCACCACACCTACCACTGTAGCAATTAGTGTTGGGTTGCCCTGGCAACCCAGAGTTGACTGCAGGACTGAGTTCTGGTTGGTCCAACCTCTGGTCATGACAGACCCAGGGTTTTTATATATTAGGATAATGACAAACAGTGTGAGGGATTATTCAAATAAAATAGTAAAAGAAAAATAAGTGAAATTGCATAACATTAATGTCATAATTTGCTTAACTAGCGCATGATTTCAACACTTGATTACAGTATTTTCTTAGGCTACTATAGAACTTACTAGAGGCCTGGTGCATGAAATTCGTTTACAGGGGAGGAGAGGCCTTCAGCCCAGCCTGTACCTTCTTCATTTCAGGATCCCTCTCATAATCTGGGCCAGCTGGTTCCTAACTGCTCACCTATCTGCCTGCTTGTTCACCCCTAACTGCCTTCTCCTGCAGGCCTAGTCATCCCAACTGCCCTCCCCTACCAGCCTGGTTGTCCCTAATCACTTTTGCCTTGGCCCCTGCCACCATGGCTTTTTCCAGAAGGATGTCCATAAGATGTCTGTTCTAATTAGCATATTACTCTTTTATTAGCATTGATAAGTATTTGTTATAATATTCTCTATTTTTCTATATGTATTTAAAAGACTCCAGAATATTGTAAGCAAATAAAAAATGGTCAAGTTGCAGAAAAAATAAAAGTTTTGAAGTACAAGCTGGTAGGCTTGAAAGCAACAACATTTGCATAAAAGGGCGTAAGTTGCAGTCAGCAACAAAACTTGTTAGGATTGCTTGATTAATAGTGTTTTGTTGGGAAGACATGGTTTTGGACAAAGGAGAAAAAAGGAAACCAGCCCAATAAAAGGGAATGTCTGATTGGGCTGTTGCCACAGCAGAGAGGGGCAGGTGCAGCAAAGGTTCAGACTGTCCCACAGGTAGGGTGTCTGTGTGAATGGGACTGTAGACAGTCCCTGGGAAGGCACATGGGTATTTCTTTAATTATTGTCAGCTGAACCCAAGGTGCCAGGCAAAGCCGAGTCTTGGGTACACATTTACCAGAAAGGCAGATGTGTTATCAGCACTGGCTCTTACCTTACAGGTGTTGGGTAGTGGGTCTTTGATATGTACATCCAGTCATGCACTAGGAATACTCAGGCCTATTCAAGAATGCAAATAATCTCCTTTGATCCTAACTTTTGGTGAAACTTCCTGGTATTAGGGGGAAGAAAATAACCTTGTTGTATTGGCTCTGGGTCCCTGTCCCTCCATCAGAGAGGACGGTGGTCCCACTCGCCCCCAGCTTTTTCCTTCCATTTTGTGTCTTGTCTCTTTCTTTCTTTTATTTCTCAATCCCCAGCTCCTCTACTCAGGAACTGGACCCACTCTCTTTCCTTGCTGGACGCGGAAAGAGAGAAACACCTACATGGGACACCAAAGCACACCTCTCATGCCAGAAACACAATTTGCTGACACTCACAATTGCAGAGCTCAGGAAGAATCCCTGTTTTTAGAACTATTATTTCCCTGACCTATAAAATATACCTTCATATAAATATACACGCCCTCTCCTGAGCTTCCCCTACCCTCCACTTAATATTTGGCCATGGCCTTCTTTGCATGTCAACAAATTGGATGTACAGACATAATTTTTAATGGCTACAGAGCTATCCCTGACTGTTAGACATTTCTCTGGTTTCCTTCCCTGACCTTTTATGGTGGGGCAGGTTGTTTCTGGTTTCCTCTGGCGTCAACAACCACAGCAAAGGTAATGGCTTATTTGACTGTTTACCTAGGACACATCCACAGACATGGCACTCCTGGACCACAGCGAATTCCCTTGAATTTTGATCCACATTTCCACACTGACTTTCTGGTAAGTGCTTCTGTTTGTTCAGCCCATCCGTTTTAAGTCAGATAACCCTCCCACAAAGGAGTTAAGAGAAAACTGTTCAACGTGCCTTCGGCAAATGGCAAACTCTTGCTGAACTTGAGTGACTCCAGGGCGCGGGCCCTGGAGGATCTGGGCTGGAGGGTGAAGTCCAGGGAAGCACAGGTGACAGGGTCGAGGGTCCTGTGTGGGTGCGGGCCTGTGAGTGTGTGTGTGTCGCTTGGGTCCATGCGCATGCCCACACCACACGCCTTACTCCCTCTCTGCACCCTTGGCCAGCAGGACCCTCTGTGGAGCCTGTGAGCGACAATGCATCCAGTCTCAGCACCAAGCACATCTGAGAAATTTTCCCCAGACTGACTGCAGCGTGCACCCAAGGGAGGGGGCACCAGGAGGATCTGGGCTGGAGGGTGAGGTCCAGGGAGGCACAGGTGGCATGCTGAGAACCCTGGGTGGGTGTGGGGGTATGAGTGTGTGTCTCTCGTGTCCACACTCATGCACACACCCGCATTCCCACACTCCTGCTCTGCACCCTCAGCCACCAGGCACCTCGCAGATTTCAGCCCCTCGCCAGTCCCCGCCCACTTTGTCTAGCCTTCGGTAGGACCCTGGCTCTGTATATCAATAGATACCCACGTAGGTGCCTAGCAGCTAGCAAGTCCTTGTAACCTCTCTGTAAGATGCATCCTGGTTTCAATAATGTTAACATCTGAAGAAAGGAGTATGCGAACAAATGGAGGAAATACAGTACTGAGAGCAGAATCGAGGATGACTGCAGAAGTGTTTGTAACAGGCGATTTTGGAAAAACAGAACAAAACTCAGATACATGCTCTCTCTCATCCTGCCCTTGTCATTTGAGCAGGGAGATTGCTCCAGGTCCAGCGTATCTGGGGCCCCAAAATCAGTCCTAACTTGCTGGAAAGGAAGCCCACCCAACTTTTTGAAGTTGGTGGGGGAAGGGTATGTGTTAATGGGCCTCTCCTTTTTTCAGCTGTGACGGGTGCAGAGTAAGGGGCTGCATCCTCCCGATTGCAGCCTGTGGGAAATACCCCGCTTCTTAATATATAAAGAGTAAATATCTTGTTACCAAAGTGGAGACATTTGTGAAATGTTTAATGACAGAGAAGCTTCTTTGAGAAAATGCCCCTTCTCACCACTCTGACATTCCTCCCTCAGAGTGATGACAGGCAGGATGGCCTCCTACTCACCTGATCTGCTTCGGACCTGGTAGGACTGGAAATAGGGCGAGAGAGAGCACTCTCTCGTGAGGCTTTCAAATCTGGAGAGTGTCTGTTTGGAGGAGGACTGGTTACAGATTTTGTTCTTTCCCAGCCTTTTACAGACAAACCATATTCCTAAGCAAAGCAATCATTCTTCAAAAGACACGCAGTGTTCACATCGGCCTCCAGACTGGAAGTGGGTCTGCTCCAGATTCCCAAGGAGAAGGGCCTAGGGCGGGTCAACTGCTCCTGATCAACCAACTGGGCCTTTCCTTGCCACACCTCTTGGGGCGGGGCTCAGGGCCCAGGAAAGGGAGAGGTTCCTGCACATCTAGGCTAGGATACATCTCGTAGGAGGCGGCTTCAGTGCCAGGAGAGGGCAGCCAGGTCCTCTGGAACCCCACCTCCTGGGCTGCAGTCCCATGTCTCCCAGCGCCCCAGCCTCCGATGCACCCCCACAGTTGACCACACCACCAGTCACATCAGCGCATGCCCCAGAAGCCAAAAGCTGGCCTCCCTTCAGCCCAGCCACCACACCCACCACCACTGGTTGCTCTCTGCTGCTTGCTCCCTGCCTCACCCTGTCCTCCTGGGTGGAGGTGTGCTCCGAGCCACTCCCACCCCTGGCATGTGCCCACTGCCCAGAGGCCCTACCGCCCTCCCCGGCCAGGCTTGGGAAGCTGGCCTCATTGCCAGGGGTACGAAGCCAGCGTCCTGCCCCGGCCACTATGGGAACCGCCATCTGTGTAATGCAGTGATGGTTAATTTGCATATTACCCTTTCATTAGATAGGCTTTTCAATTTGCAAGTGTTTGAGTAGCTACTTTGTAAGGCAGTAAGTTAGGCTTGAGCAGCTGGGTGGGGCCTACCCTAAAGGACTGAACAAGGGTCAGACCAACAGTGCCTTAGCCACCTCTATGGGTAGCCCAGCCGCCAGCAGACTGCCAACAGGTGGGTTCAGAGCCAGTGGTTTTTGGCAAAAGCTCAGAGGAAAATGACAGGACCTCCATGCCAATGTCATCTTACTAGGGCCATGGGCTAATTATAATAAAATTTGCATTCAAGTTTTGACTCCACCCCAATGGGTTTTTCTGTATGCTTTATGGGTAAGGGCATAAACCCAGAAAGAAGAAAGATAATTTCTGTCAATCATCCCTGAAGGCAAATGAAAGTCTCCACCCAGAAAATCTCTCTTTTAAACCTAGGAATTGGGAGCCATGCATTATTTCCATTCTCTCTCTCTCTCTCTTCTTATTCTCTCTCTCTCTCTCTGTCCCCAAAACAGGCCAACCCTCAATAAACCCCATTTTGCTTTCCTTTTATTTTTGTTGACCTTAAATTCTTGTCTGCATCAACAAAGAGAACAGAGGTCCCCGCCAGTAACAACTTTACTCTACACATAACAACTTTACTGTACACATAAAGTTTCATAAATGCAAAGATTAACAAGAAGCATGGCACCCTGGTGTGCCCGCATCACTCTGATGTACCAGGATGAGTTCTCTGACTTTTTTTTTTTTTTAAGTGTAAGAAGGTGAAACATGTAAAGCAACACATAAACGCATCCCAGTGCTTTCCTGTACGTGCCTGGCCAGTCTTTCCATGAGAATAGCAAACTCAGCGGCCGCCTTTTCCCCTCAGTACAGCCCAGAGGCAGGATCATGAAAGGAAAACCACACCAAAAGGCGTTTCTGTCCTGAGGCACTTTCAGGCTAGTGGGGCTGAAAAACAAGCTCACCTGAAGCCCCAAGGAGAGAATGTTCAGAAATAACTCAGTACTGATTCCACGCTAAACATTACAAAACGTTTTCTCCTCCTCGGACTAGAGACCTGCTGTTCTTGTGAAGTGTGGTTACTCAGTTTTCAATATGTGGAGGCATCGAGTCTTTCAAACAGTGCAAGTTGACTGAATGTGAGATTGTATGTGTGACCATCTCTACTTGCTCTTACTCATGAAAACCACTTCATTTTAACACAGTGTGAATGGACATTTATTCTTCACAAGAGCCCTACCCCAGCTTTCATTGACTTCTCTTCACCCCAGGGAGGAGGGAGGAAACCCGCCCCACAGGATTATGGGGATGGCCAATTCCAGGCCATCCGACATGGATGACAGCAAGAAGAGTTTATTCGTCAGCCCAGGAGAGGAAGGCACTGCATGCCACAAAGAAACACGTGAGGGTGTGACTCAGCCAGTGCACAGCTGAGAGCTGAAGGAGGCTGACCTTGACATACCAAGAGCATGGCATTCCCACACAGTGGTACTTCCTAAATACACAGCATGTGGGGCCGCCACATGCAGATAACTTCTTCAGTCCTTCTGTCTTTTCAAGATCTGCCTGGCTTATGTGATGATTCTTCTACGCCCTCTTCTAAATGATTGGCCCTGGACCTTTCAGTCAGAGGTCTTCAGCGATAACCCCAAAGGAATTAACAAGAAAGGCTGAACTGAACTTCCTCAGGGATTGGCAGAGGAGGAGACAGAACAAAGACATTTTGAATCTTTTTTAGAAAGAGAGGAAGAAAAAAAAGACTGGGTTAACTTAAAAAATTAATGATGAAGGTGGCTTTTCATGTTTCCTAATAATTTTAGTTAGTTCATATTAGGGACATTTTTTATGCTCTCACATGTGTCTGAGTGTCTTAAAGGCATTCAGATTCTTGGGAGAGTCAACATCAAGAAAAAGAATAAAGGAAACCAAAAGGAATTAAGCCAAGAAGAAAGGAGAAGGATAATAGTGTGAAAAATCAAGAGCCACAGGGCAGGGCAGCACAGAATGAATAAGGCTTCAAAACCCTTCCCCTTTTCTCTACAGTAAGGAACTAAAGGAAAAACTTCCCAAATGCCAATATTGCTTTGTTTCCATCATTTTATATCCTAAACAAGTCCTGAGGGAGATTTAAGGTGTTCTATTTTCTGAGTGCATTCGAAAGACACCAGTAAGCTCTCTGACAATATGTTGTGCATCCCCAGGAGTACATTTTCATGTTTAACATTTAGGAAATCCAGGTCATTTCCCAATCACCGCCACCCAGGCAGCAATTATTGAGGGGCTTGTCAATGGAGAAGCAGGTACTTAAAAATTCAAACCCGCGGAATGGCTCTTATCAGTTTGGAAAAGCATCTGAAGAAAACGGCGGGGCACTCATTTAAAAATGCTACTTTTGCAGAATTGTACACTTGAAACCTATTTCATCCTATTAACCAATGCCAACAAAAAGAATTACTTAAAAAAAAAGAAATTCTTGGAGATGGTTTGATGACAGGGAATGCTGCTATGTGGACAAACTGACACTTTGACCAATGTCCAGTGAGCACTTTGACATTGAATTTGATTCAGAAATACCAAATTCTGAATGAGCAAATGTTTATGGAATGCTTCAACCATTTTGTTTCCATTTTACTCTTGCTCAACCTTGACATATGAAAAACAACAGATTTCAAAATGAGCCTAATAAGTTCATTCAACAAACAGAAAATAAAAATTTTAAATAAGAAAATATTGTTTCGTGTTTTAATTGCCAGTTTTTGTTTGTTTGCCTCATCATTACCTAAAATAATGGTGAATCTTTTCCTCTATTTGATGAAAACTATTCCTTGACCTTCACCTTGTAACTACTATCTTTTTTCAAAGTATAGAGTAAGATATGGTCAAATTACGTGAGTGACTAGAGAACAATAGATTAGCCACCACAATTTTGAAATAGAATTGTTGTTCTTCTAATTCTGTGAGGCATAGAAATAGATCTAAAATTTTGGAATGCTTCAGCTTACTGTGTATATACAAATTATCCTATCTGCAAATTGTAAGAAAGCACTCAATTTCTTCTTATCTATTCTTTGTAGGGATTTCATGTTTTAAATGTTTGCAAAAAGGTAAAGAGGAGAGTTGCACACTTAGTTCTTTTATATTTATTTTCTTCTAATTGTCTGTGTTTAAGTGGATCTGTCTATTTTTCTTTCTTTTTATTTTTTAAAATATATTTTATTGATTTCTTACAGAGAGGAAGGGAGAGAGATAGAGAGTCAGAAACATCAATGAGAGAGAAACATCCATCAGCTGCCTCCCACACACCCTCCACAGGGGATGTGCCTGAAACCAAGGCACATGCCCCTGACTAGAATCGAACCCCTCAGTCCGCAGGCCAAAGCTCCATCCACTGAGCCAAAACAGCTTCGGCATTTTCTTTCTTTTTAGCTGGCTTAAAAAATGTGGTTAAAAAACTAGATATCATAATGACAGCAACCTATATTTAATACTCTAACATATTTTCCAAACCATTAATTCACAGATAAAATAATACCTGAGTTTGCTTTGGGTGTCAATAACACAAAATCAACACCCATAAACTTGGAGAGCTTTTTTTCCCCCTAAAATTGGAAGAAGTTTTGGTTTTCCAAATAAAACTAACTTGGTTTGAAAAATATTCCAAGAAAGATATTTGTCTTTAAACAAAATTCTCTTTTTCTCTACTGCCATATACTGGTATCTAAAATACCGAAGCAAACTTTTTTCCATCATGGGGAAATAAATACTACAGTTTTGCTTGAAATGAAAAGCATGTGAATGACTTGGAGTTTTCCTCAGAAGTCTTTACTTTCACCAGAAATCACATTCTGCAGCTTTCTTTCCAATCCTTTTTGCACATGACTTTACCATCTAACTCTTTCTCTTCATCACTATTGAAAAACACTACCCACGCAATGACCGTTAGCTCTCAAGAACAATTCTCCTATGTTCATTTTTTGTTTTTTGTTTTTGTTGTTGTTGTTGTTGTTTTCCCTATGCCCATTTTGAAACAACAGAATATGCTGATTTACATATTTACATATCTATTTATTTTTGTATCTTTCGTCTGTCTATAATTGTTTGTTATAGGCAGAAAGAGATGGAAAAGGGAGGAGAAAGAGGAGAAGGACGAGAAGGCAGAAGTGGATGAGGAGGCAGAGGGGCATTAGAGGAAGACTGAGGGAATAATAAGGAAGAAGAGCAGGAAAAGGTAGCGAAAGTCATATAAAGATGATGTGACAGCTATCCTATAATGACATAGACATCCTCCTACTACAGCCTCATGTTCCTCCTCTCTCAAATCCAAACTCTCCTCTGGAGCATTTTCATGCCCAGCATTGGCCAATAAAGACTATGCTGAAGATAATTGTAGTTGATTTTCTTTCACCCTATTTTCATCATCACATCAGGCAATGCTTGCATTTGGATTTAAATTTAAATGAATGTCAAGAAGATAAAAACTGTAAAATGCTTAGCCCAGTGAATGGCACATCTTAATTCTGATTATCCATACAACAGAATGAGCTGTGCTCCATCGAGGTCAGACAGGAAGTGACTCTTTACCCTTTCCCATGCCTGCTTTATGTCCATTGTTGGTCATCTCTTCCCTTCCTCCTCAACTACACAGCTCTGACCCTCTTCCTGCAATCCCCAGCATGCCTGGTGTCAGAAACCAAACATTGTTCTTACTAAATGGATGTAAACAGGAGGCCAGAAGGCTGGTCAACCTTAACTGCTCTGAAAGGTCAGAGCTAATCACTCACTGTTTAGTTGAAACATTGTTGGCTGAAGCAACCTCTAACTGTTTCTTTCATGTTAATTTCTGTTTTGTTATTTCCTGCCTAAAGGCTAGGGGTGTGTCCCAAAGCCTTAATAAAAGGGAGAGAAAGGTCAGAGCAAGTGTCAGTCCCTTCCACTAGAGGAAGGCTCCCGCCTGGCCCCCCAATATCGCCAAATTAATGTTTTCTAGTCTCTCATTTCGTTTGCATGCGGCCTCCTTCAGAACCCGAACCCTGAACTGGGAACCCTGAACCACGTGGGACATGAAAAGGGGGTCCCACAGCCTGGCAACTCTTCTCATTACCCTCAGATAATAAGAAAACCTTCTCTCAGCCAGGCACAGATTTCATTCCAGCAAAATACAAACATTTCAGTCTCAAACTTATTCTGAACCTCAGGTCTCTTGAGTCAATCTCAGCCTGAGAAACCTGCAGTTACGAAGAAAGCAAAGTCGACTCCTCCCCTTCTCTATTTCTCAGTTCAACCCCTAAGCTGGAGTAGAATATGGACAAAGTAAAAGGAGATAGGGGATTTTGACTGGACTGCTACATTGTGGTTTGACTATGGCTGGTACGGAAACCCAAATGTGGTGGTCCGAGTTTGTTGTCTTGCAAAACTAAAGAAGGGCTTCATGGACAAAAAAAATTAGCTAAAGCAAAGTTTATTGAGGGAAGCCAGTCCTACAAAACGTTCAGCTGGGGTTCCAAAAGCAGGCCAGTGTCCAGAGCTTCTGTTCCATGTTGTAGCCTGGTGTACTTCAGCATCCAAGCTAATGAAAGTCCATTAGTCCATGTGTGGAGGTCCACATGGACCAATGCCAAGGGGAAGTGCATCCCTGGGGGGTTGGGTAATATATATATAGTCTAGGGGTTGATACAGTATTGCTAGTTCCTGATTGGTCCTTTCAAAGAATTTTGCCTTAGTAACATTCTTGGGATTGACTATCTGCTTCATTGCCTTGAGATTAGTTATCTCTAAGCTGCTCGCTTTTCTAAAGTTTATGTCTCCTGAGCACACCCTTCCTTCCCTGCCCAGCTGGGGTGCCTTAGCAATTCCACCATCTAGGTTCCCAGGTCTGCTTCCTCCCCCATGGTCCTGCCCCTGTCTATCTAGCTTCCTTCTCTCTCCTCAATACCAAATATTAATCCTCTCCTTCAAGCCGAGTTTCTGTTATTACACACACACACACACACACACACACACACACACACACACACACACACGGCTGGGCGTCTCTCCCACCTGCAGCTCCTCTGACACTGGGAACATCGCCTGGCTGGCACTTTACAGCCTATCAGCTCTGTATCAAATGCTCCACCTCAAGCCACTTTCTGGCGAGGTCACAAAGCATCATGGAACTGTTACTAGACCACTGCTGTGCTGGGGGCTGGCCCTGACCCACCATGGTCTAGGACGGTTCGTGGGCTGGGCCACCTCCAGGTTCTTGACTCACCCAAGAAACACTTCAAGAGAAACGACTGAGGAGAAGCAAGTTTTATTCAGGTGGAGCAAAAGAAAGAGGTGAGTGCCTGGGCGTCGCTATGAAAAAGCAAAAAGTGTATGCCAGAGGGGATGCAGGCCAACTCCAGAGTGAATTCCACATGTGGACAGTTAGTTCTTGGGAATTTATGTTTTTGAAATTTGTGGCAGCCAAGGCTGGGAGGGGACCTGGTTCCCAATATGGTCTGTTCTGGAAGTATAATGGTCTCTGTTCCCCTGGCAGGGCAAAGGGGTGCTGTTTGTGTGACAGTTTTCAGTACAATGATGATATAATGAGCTTTGGGTTCAGTCTCTGGTGAATTGTTCCGCCTGACCGGGTTGATACGGTCTTAGCCAGTCCTTGTTGCTGACTTCTGTGACCACTGCAGGCTTCTCCTGCCATAGCTCTCTGTTCAGTCAGGGGAGCTAGCCGGTTTATTGGGTTGAGAATTTTTCCTGGTGATACCAAATGCCACTTTTGTTTCCTCTAACTATACAAAGGGGTCACAATGCACTTCAATATTTCTAAAGAAATTCTCACTATCAATTGCGTCAGCCTCCCAGTGAACTTTTTAACTTTATATAAGGAGCCCGGAGTAGGATAGAGATCATTGCCAGCAAAAGTAGTTTCATAATCTTTATTTTCTTGTAGTCTGTTCTTCATAGGTATCACCTTTTCCTAGGGCAGTGGTCAGCAAACTCATTAGTCAACAGAGCCAAATATCATCAATACAATTGAAATTTCTTTTGAGAGCCCAATTTTTTAAACTTAAACTTCTTCTAATGCCACTTCTTCAAAATAGACTCACCCAGGCCATGGTATTTTGTGGAATAGCCACACTCAAAGGGCCAAAAAGGTACATGTGGCTCGTGAGCCGTGGTTTTGCTGACCACTGTCCTAGGGTGTGTGAATACTTGGCATCCACTGAATTATTCCGATCTTTATAGGACTGTACAGAAAGAATGAAACAACAGAATATGCTTACTTACATATTTACATATCTATTTTTGTATCTTTCATTTGTCTATAATCGTTATAGTTATTTGGTGGTATGTAGATATGTGTGTGTTTGTGTGTAGATAGGCAGATAGAGATGGGAAAAGGAGGAGAAAGAGGAGAAGGACGAGAAGGCAGAAGTGGATGAGGAGGCAGAGGGGCATTAGAGGAAGACTGAGGGAATAATAAGGAAGAGGAGCAGAAAAAGGTAGCGAAAGTCTATAAAGATGATGTGACAGCTATCCTATAATGAATGCCCTTAATACCCTCTTCCTCAAAAAAGTTTTATTCTTTTTCCAAAAAAAAGTTGGAAAATATTTGTCATATTGCACCTCAGACAAAAAGTACATTCTGAAAAACTGCTCTTCACAGGAATAACCTCATTAAAGAATTTTCAAGAAAACATGGAAAAATGACAAATTAGCCATCAGATTTCTTCACCCTTCATTATAATTCAAAATATTTGAGTTTCTCCTGCTCCATTACTTGATACTTCCCTCAACTGAGAATTAGAATTTTATGATCAAACACAAGGAAGAGACAAGGTCCTGGCAAACAGTCAGTGAGGGACATGTCAGCTGCCATATAGGCAAGGGACCAGGATGGAAACTAAATAATTAGCAAAAAACCCCAAAACCCAAAAACAAAACAGATTTCTGCTGAAGTTCCAAAACATCTTTCAAAACTGGTAGCTGAGAATTACTTAAACAAGGCCATAACAAAGCCTCCTGTTAAGGAAAAAAATATATATATATGTTTCAGACTTCTACTGATAGATTATTATCAACTAGTAGAGGCCTGGTGCACCATTGGGGTCCCTCAGCCTGGCCTGTGCCCTATCACAATCCGGAACCCATTGAGGGATGTTGGTTGGACTGTGGGTTTCAGCCCAATCTTCACAGGCAAGTTCCGAGGGACCCCATTGGTGCCCAAACACATGTATACTTCTAGTATACATATATCTTTGGTTAGTCTCTTCCCGTCATTCCCCCTCCGCACTTTCCTCTGAGATTCATCCGTCTATTCCATGTTTTCATGCCTGTGCATTGAGTGTCTACTCCCTGGTGCTCAGCACATGTCATAGCTACTGGTCAAATGGTCAAAAGGTCGCTTAGGACTTATCCTATCTAATAAAAGAATAATATGCAAATTGACCATACCTCCACTATAACCACAAGCCATGCCCACCGTCCACACCCATCAGCCAATCAGAGCAAGCATACAAATTAACCCAACCAAGATGGCATTGAGAGAGCCACAGAGAGCAGGAGGGAGCCTTAGGTTGCCCCTGGCAATGGAGGGCAGTTGGCAGGGACCAGGAGGGATGTCCGACTGCCATTTAGGCCTGATCCTACCTGAATCAGGCCTAAAAAGTCAGTTAGACATCCCTCAAGGGGTCCCAGATTGGAGAGGGAGCAGGCTGGGCTGAAAGACACCCCCCCCCATGCACAAATTTTGTGCCCTGAGCCTCAAGTATATAGCATTTGGTACTAGGGATGTTAAAGATAAACAAGACTTCATCCTTGACCTCTAGGAATTTTAGTAAAAGTCAGAGAAATAATTAAGATAATGTAACAATTAAGAGATTCTTTTTGTGTTTTTTAAAAGATGGGTTTTGATTTAGTGGTCATTTTATGTTTGGTGTGCCATGTGACTGCTCTATGCCTTAGTTTTTTCTTTTGTAAAATGTAGGTAAGCATAACTTCCTTACTGTCTTTTATGTAGGTTAAGTAAAAACTTGACAAACTTAGTCCTTTTAATAAAAATTTATGTTAAGTATGTGTTCTTATCTTAAAATTGCTCAGTAAATGTGAATTGATAGTATTGCCACTATTACTGTCCCATAATGGTTTTATTAGGTGATGCCTCAAATTGCATCCATTTCTGGGCCCAGGAAAGTGACAACAAAAAACAGGAAATCAAGAGGGACTCAGAAGAGTGAGATTTGACCCTGAAGCAGATGCTCATTTTCTTGATGTGGTAGCCACCCAGACCAAGGGTGAAGAGAAGAACCATTTTTGGGTCCTCATACCTAATTATGCTTACTTGTATTTTTGTTTTGTTTTATTTTTTGTTATTTTTAAATATGTATTTTATTGATTTCAGAGAGGAAAGGAGAGGGAGAGAGTTAGAAACCTCAACGATGAAAGAGAATCATTGATTGACTGCCTCCTGCATCCCCCTACTAAGGATGGAGCCTGCATGTGCCCTGACCAGGAATTGAACCTTGACCTCTTATTCATAGTTCAGTGCTCAAGCACTGAGCCATGCCTACCAGACTGCTTGTGCTTATTTGTGAAATTAATTTTAAGAGAAATAAAAAATAGTAACTTACATTTCCTCCATGTCCTGACACCCAATGAAATACTCTTCCTCATGAACATCTTGTTAAAAGCTCCAAATAGAATTACAGATACAGTGCCAATTTATTTCCGATTTTATTCCATAGCACTCCATGTGAGCATTAATTGATGCTCAAATAAACCAACTCATTTTTATTGCATTGAGACTGCATATAACACAATTTGCTTGCATTTTTACATTTCAGAGAGTAGGAAAGATTTAACCAAAATGAAAATCTCTAAGACATCCAGATTAGTTCATATACCAAGAAATCTTAAATGCACTGTTGTTAACATTGGCTAATTTGATGAAGTCTGGAATCCTATGGAAACAATCTTTTCAGGCTCGAGAGTCATTCTAGAATGAGATATGTCTGTAAGAAATTGCATCCTATTTATAAGAGCTTGCATTTTCAAAATAAAGGAATATTATTATTCACACTAGGAAGAGCTTAGAACTTCCACTTTGTTACATAGTTTTTCAAGATTAGACTTTTATCTATATTATTATTGTAAGAAATTAAAATGAATAAAGTATATTTACACAAAAATATATTGGATTAAATGATAAAATCAATCTGCACACATTTACTTTTCCTTTAAATTTAAACATTCGATGATTCACAGTATGTTTCAAAAGTTGATATCATTCCTCCTAATGGTTTTACATGTTATGAACATTGACCAAGACTCAGCTGGCATAGTGATTAGCTTACCTGAGAAATATGATTAACAATATGTTGCTGAAGCTGAAACAGTGAACAAAAAGTGTATTTCTTATAAATAAATTACTTAGTTATGCATTATTTACGTTATACAAAATTTAAATAATGTATAATACATGAGGATAAATATACTATATTTAGAACAAAAAAACTGAACTGTCTCTCAGGACCTTTATTAATATTTCAAATTGATTATCGGAGAATTTTTTTGCAAATATTTTCTGAAATCTAATGATTAAAGCTCAAAATTGAAAGTATAAGCTTGAGTTTGATATCAGTTGTTTGGGGGCAAACTTCAAGGTGAGAGCTATTGCCCACATGAGAGGCACTTCCAAGAGCTTTTAGAATGACCCCCTTTAAAAATCTCTATCCACAGGTTTTTATATCCTTTCTCTCATAGGCACCATCAAATGTATGAATGGAGAAAGGATCATAGCCTGCTATTGCACCTTGTATTCTAAGCTGTATGTTGTTGTTTTTTATTTCTTTTGGGTGGAATGTCATTTTTAGTTTCTTTTATGTGAGGCTTGCCTTCATTATTTTATGGCAGAAAACAAAATACCCTTTAAATGATGTGGCTTTAATTAATGATCTGGATCATTAAATTTATAAACAATCCCAAGAAACTATTTTTTCTCTTTAACTAGTATCTCATCTCCCTTTTCAAAGAGAAGGAAATGGGCTTCAAAGTTTTACAAAGCTAAGGCGAAATGCTTTATCTGTAAAAAGAAACTTAATAAATACCTGTGTAAAAATGTGTAAGTATAATAATTTATTGGGCTTGTATTCTATGAGAAGAACTGAACTAAGTTTTGTTGTTGTTTTTTTCTTAACACATGAAAGGAAACAACTGTACACCAGTCTTTACAAGATTTAGAAAATAAAAATATTGGCAAACTCTTATTGAATGTTAGATACTCATTCTTCCTGGGTTACCCACATAAATCCTCAGAACAAACCTGAGGTATATACATTTTGTTACTATTATTATTATCATCATCATCATCATCACTATAGGCCCGGTGCATGAACTTCATGCATGGGTAGGGTCCCTAAGCCTGGCTGGCAATCAGGGCTGATCAGGGCCTTCCAACTGCCAGCTGGGACCTCCTTCCCAGGTTGCTAGCTGCTGGCCGAGACCTTCCTTAATTCTGTGACACCCCCTGGTAGTCAGTCCATGTCATAGTGACTGATTGAACTCCTGATCTCCCAGTGGAACTCTAGAGGGGACACTTTGCATATTAGCCATATATATATATATATATATATATATATATATATATATATAATTATTAACAGTATTGCTATTAAATTATACTTTTTACAGACAGATGGGAGAAAATCTGGGACTTAGTAAAGCTGAATAGTTCTTTACTCATGATTTATATATAGTCCCTAGCTGGTTTGGCTCAGTAGATAGAGTATCGGCCTGTGGACTGAAGAGTCCTGGGTTCAATTCCAATCAAAAGCATATGCCCGGGTTGTGGGCTTGATCCTCAATAGGGGGCATGCAGGAGGCAGCCAATTAATGATTATCATCCTTGCTTGATGTTTTTCTCAATCTTTCTCTCTTTTCCTCTCTGAAATCAATAAAAATACATTTTAAAATATTTATATATAGACAATTTAGTTCTAGAAGCAATTTATTTATTGACCATAATATGTTGGTTCTAATATCAGATCATTACTATTATTTCTGACACATGAAGTAATTATTTCTAAAAATTAAATTACCAGTTCAGTATCACAAAATAATAAATAAGTGGTTCAGGAATTGAATTCCAATGCTATTTTATTACACTAACCACACTTGACTTCGTTGGCATAAGTGGAAGGACACTCCTGAAGGTAAGGCAAACCATTTTTTTCCAGGAATAACTACATTTGCCTGTAGAAACTTTTTTTAAGAGAAAGTTTTAGCATTTTGAAAGTCACACCATCAGATTGCTGTCTTCTCTATATGCTAGTACTTGTAAGATTACAATTGAAACAAGTTTAATTAGGGAATTTTTCAAATCAGGGCACAAAATAAACTCATGAAACAATATGTCATGTAGACCTAAATTAACTGAAGAGTAGCAAAGAATTTTACAACTTTGTCCTGGATTTTGAAGAACAGTTTTTTATAGGTTAGAAAATTCCCAAATTTTTAGCCCTTCCCTTTTCACTTCCTTCCAGCATTATTTATCTTGGCATTAGTAATTTATTCATTCATATGAATGAATAAATGACTAATCAGCAAATACCTATCAAGCACCTATTTGAGGCTAAGCCTTTAGTTAAGTGTTGGGAAAGCAAGAATAGGCATTAACCATACAGACATTTATTTCTACTAGAAATACAAATAAATCTCTTTATGTATGAAATAGACCTAGGACAAGGTCAAGTTCAGAGGCAAATGATTAAATGAGGGCAGAGATGAAGAGCTATGAACCCAGCTACTAGGACAAAAAGGGAATTTCCAACAACAGAAATAGCAAATGTGAAAAGTCGGAAGGTCACAAAAAGCCTACAATTTGGAGAAACTATTTAATTACACGTTTCTGGAGGAAAGGGATTTGGGGTCAAAAACTAAGAAGTGAAGTTTGGGAGGCTTGCAGAAAGTGTGAAACATTCTTCAAACCAGGCGGTGGGCTTAGCTCTGTATCTGTAAAAGCTCCTTCTCATAGCCATGTGCACTATTGGAAGACGATATCAGAAAACTAGAAAAAGAACTACATAAGAATAGAGGAATCATAAAGAGAAGGATGGAAACTATGAGACCACGTTGGTGGTTTTGAAATGTGTAGACACTAAGAATCATGGTAGACAGGCCAGTCAAATAAAAGCTTGATAGACAGACTGCTTTGCAGAGCAGTTTCTAAATTCCGGCTGTACATTTTCACAACAGGAAGTATTCCATTGTGCTAAAGCTATTAATATATATTTGTAGATATAGATGTAGATGATAGATATAGATGATATGGTTGTACATATAGATAGAGATATAGAAAGCTATAGATACAGATATATATATATATATATATATATATATATATTGGTTTATGATTTTTATTTTCAATCCATATAAACAGATATAGAAAGCATAGATATACATATAAACAGATATAGAAAGCATAGATAGATATAGATATAAATAGATATATACACATGGTATAGGTATAGATACAGATATCCTGGACAGTGGTACCTTGAGATACGAGTTTAATTCGTTCCGTAACCTTGAGGTGTGGGATACTATGAGACGCTCGAATCAAGGTAAACTGGTGGGTCGTGTGCAGCCGGCCGATCCGCAGGATTATTCCTATCTCAAATGTTGCTCTCATTTCAAAGCAAAAATCGCTCTCTCGACAGCTCGTATCTCAAAAATCTCGTATGTTAGGGCACTCGCATCTCGAGGTACCACTGTACTAGTATAATAAAAGAATAATATGTGAATTGACCCAATGGTGAAATGACCAGTCACTATGACCTACACTGACCACCAGGGGGCAGAAGCTCAATGCAGAGCTGCCCCCTGGTGGTCAGTGCGCTCTCACAGTGGGACCACCACTCAGCCAGAAGCTGGGCTCACAGCTGGTGAGCGCAGTGGCAGAGGCAGGTGCCTCTCCCACCTGCAGGCAGTGCTAAGAAGCAGTGAGCCAGGCTCACAAGTGGAGAGTGCAGTGGTGGCGTGGAAGCCTCTCCCACCTCCACTGCAGGCGGGGGGTAAGGAGCAAGGAGTCTCAGACTGCGAGAGCCCCAGACTGAGAGGGATGTCTGTCTGCTGGTTTAGGCCGAATCCCCAGGGAGATCGGGCCTAAACCAGCAGGCAGACATCCCCCAAGGGGTCCTGGACTGCAAGAGGGCAAAGGCCAGGCTGAGGGACCCCCACCCCCCAGTGCATGAATCTCGTGCACCAGGCTTCTAGTAGATAGATATAGGTACAGATTATGGACGTAGATGATGTGTGATATAGATGAGATATAGATATACATAGATAAATATAGATAGATATAGATATATGATATAGATATAGTATAGATATAGTATAGATATAGATATAGATATAGATATAGATATAGATATAGATATAGATATAGGTATAGGTATAGATATAGATATATGATATAGATATAGTATAGACATAGACATAGATATAGATATAGATATAGATATAGATAGATATATTCCTAAGAGTAATATGAACAATTTTTTTTATTCTATCCAATTACATAAATCAACATTTGATTTATGATTTTTATTTTCAATTCCATATTGGGATAACATTGGTTAGCATGAACATGTAAGTTTCAGGTGTGGGTTTCTATGTTACAAGATCTGCATAGTGCCCACTCTCCAAAGTCAAATTTTTTCCTGTCACCATATATGAGGGCCTCTTTCTCCCCAGCCCTCTTCCCTCTGGCAATCACCAGGCTGCTGCTTGTGTTCAGGAGTTTCAGCTTTATATCCCATATATGAGTGATATCATATAGTTCTTAGCTGTTTATGACCGACTTATTTCACTTAGCATTAAGTTCTCTAGATCCACCCATGTTGTTGCAAATGGTGCTATTTCATCCTGTCTTTGGCTGAGTACTATTCCATTGTGTACATCTTCTTTATTCAGTGCTCTGTGGCAGGACACTTTGTTTCCAGGCATGGCCACCATGAATAATGCTGCAGTTAACATAGGGACACATATACTTTTATCGATACATGATTTCGAGATTTTGGGGATATGCCCAGGAGAGGGATTGCTGGGTCATGTAGTAGCTCTCTTCTGAATTTTTTGAGGAATTATCAGACTGCTTTCCATAGTGGTTGTACCAGTCTACATTCCCACCAGCATGAATGAGGGTTCCCTTTTGTCACAAGCTCTCCAATACTTGTTATCTATCACTTGATAAGGGCCACTCAATATGTGTGACATGATGCCTCATTTGATTGCATTTTATTAAATGCTAGTGAGGTTGAACATATTTTCATATATCTATTAGCTGTTTATATGTCTTGTTGACATCAGTTCATGGTATAATTGACACAACTATCTAAATAACTTACCTTTTTCATTTCAACTGATCATTAGTAAGGTTAGATACATATTTTGAGAGGGAAGACATCACTTTTTTATTTTCTTGTTTTTAATCACAAAGCGTAGCTCATCACATGTCTATAACTAGAAAGCAAAATAACAAAGGTAGGACCCTTATTTCTTTCTTAACTATCATTAAAAGGGAGAACATGGTAAACTATTCTTTTTTTTCAAATCATTGAATATAATTGACATATCAGATTATATTAGTTTCAAGAGCACATAATATTGTGAAATGATCACTACAATGAGTCTGTCATGTGCTAGTCTTGCTTTAAGAAAGTAAGATTACCCAAAGGGAAGTGGTGACCGTAAGCCACTGGCCTGATGCTGGGACTCATCTGTGCTCCTGTGAGCCAGCTCAGTGTTGGCAAACACTCTTCTTGGTCAGACCCTGTCCAAATAGATTATTACATGGTCTCTATATGACCTCTCTGTTTTCCCTCAGGACCACTCTTGCTCAGGCACTCTAAAACATGGGTTACAGCCTTTCTCCTCTCCTGTGTGATCAGGAAAAGCGTGGAAGAAAGAGGAAGGACAGGAGGAAAGAAAATGTAATTATGGTTAACCTAAATCTCTTTTGCATGTAGAATATAAAACTTTGTGACAAGGATGTATCTAAGGTGCCGGAGGTAAGAATGACATGTTAGATTCTAAATGACACTGAAAACACAAATGAATCCCCTCCCCTCCCGCCTCCCACAAATCCTCAGGAATTTCTAACAAAATCCTGCTTTTAATTAACTTTTTTATAAAAAAAAAGAAATTTAATGTGACCTTAAGCTCTATTATGGATCACAAATGAAATATGAAAGAACAAAGTGCTTACATTAAAAAATAACAAACACGATTTCTTTCCATCCTTATATTATCTCCTGAGATTTCATATTCAAGTGAGAAGGAACTGACCCTAGTCAGCTTCTAAGAACTGACAATATCACAGTCCAAGATGGTATGTCATTAGAAAAATGGTTCTTCTTTTTCCTTTCTAACTATTTTTAGTACAGATGTCTCAATAAAGTTCTCTGAGTTTCCATTCTTCCCCTTGAAACTTCTCAGTTCTCCTTATAATTTGGAAGAATGGATTGCATAGGCTGACAGGCCAAAAGTCAAAAATACAGGCACACATACACACCCACATACACATTCTACATTTTTCAATATGTCACGCATAACGGCTTATAATCCTAGTGTTTAAAATGCTTTGCTGAAGACTACTAGCTAAAATTTAAAGAAGCAATAAATGAGAAAATGATGGGTAATAAGTAAAGCTAATAAAGCTTCTGCTTCTGGACCTCTTCCTTGCACAGGCCTTTGCAAGGCTCTGAACCTCATTTTTTATTCATAATTTTTTCATTTATTTTCTAAAGGAGGATACTCAGAATTGTATCATCCTCCAGGTCACAAAAACTTGATATGCCCTTGACTATAAAGAATTATCAAATAAAATGGTTCTTATCCCCTTTAAATTCTATTGAAATTATTAGTAGTGCTTTAGGAGTACTAGCAGTAGAAGACGAATACTCCTGTACTCATGCATATATTCCGTTGCCACTGTTAACTCGGTGGGCATTTTATGGCATGGTGTCCCAAAAAATGTATACACACTTTAACAGATGATAACATTTAATTTTGAAAATGAACTGTATGTTAATAAATACTGACTTTATAAATCATTCAAAGTATGCATACATTTTTGGAGGAGACCAGAATTCTGGCAACCACTAAGATTATTTTTGTTTCTCCTTATTACCACACAAAACCCCTTACCATACTTTTCTACAATCCTGTTTCTGCACCATATCTTAGATCCTAAGGTTTGGTTATTTGACTACTATCCTACAATGATGCCTACACAATGAAAAGACTCTATCATTAATACTCAGGGTTACAACCAAACAAAGGCCAGTTTTAATTTCACTTAGAAACTACTTACCATATGACGCATGCTCAGTTAGTAGGCTTTTATTGCCCACACTAGAGGCTCAGTGCACAAATTCATGCACAGTTAGAGTCTGGCTGGCCCCGCCCCCAATGGGGACCCATCTGGGGTGGGATCAGCTAGGGGGAGGGGCAATGGGAGGGCTCCAGGGCATGTCTGGCCCATTTGCTCAGTTCGGATTGGCCAGACCCCAACAGCAAGCTAAACTACCAGTCTGAGCATCTGCCTCTCAGTGCACATCATAGCGATCAGTTGAGAGGCTTTAGCATATCATTAGTATATTATGCTTTGATTGGTTGAATGGATGACTGGACATCTGGACACTTAGCATGTCAGGCTTTTATTATATAAGATAGCTTATGTGTACAACTACAGCAGCTATCATAATTAGGGGAGTGCTTGATAATGTCACAGTAAGTAACTCACAGCTTTATCTTGAACAAATATTCCGTCTGATTTTCACTACATTCATCATGATTACTCTGAATAAGGAACCATTGTACCTTCTCAGGAATGTTGCCCTAGTCCTTGATCTTCTACAGTCTCTTCCCCACCAAGTAGTAGGAAACGATGCTCTCACAAACTAAATTAGTTTGTGTTACTCTTTCATTAGCAACCATTCAAAGGCTAACTATCTGGTTTCAAGTGAGATCCAGAGTCCCTGCCATGGGCTGCATTAGCCTGCTTGTGTATGGCACTACCCTCATGCCCTGTGTTCTTCCCATTTTACCCCAGCCACATGGCCACCTTACACTTCTTCCAACACACAGAAATAAACACCTGCTCAGAGGCTTTGCACTTACTGTTCTCCTCCCTGGAGTTCTCTTCCTCTGGGTTTCTGAATACTTACTCTTCACTTCTTTCTCAAAAGTCATCATCTTGGTGGTGAGATTTAGTTCTCATTTTTATTTAAAGTACTGTAATAAAAGATCCCATATGCCCTTCACTTTTTTTTCATTAACATATAGAAAACAGCCTGGTTCATAGTAAGAACAAAATTAATATTTTAAAAATAAATGAATGATTATGGCTATGCATTTCTATACAATGGAAAATGTTTTTTTCCATTGTATAGAAAATTCTCATCATTTGAGAATTTTTTTTCCTGATAAAAGTTTTAAGTTAATTTGAACAATTTTTAAGAGGGAAAAAAAAAGCACAGGAAGAAGAAAGATCTTTACTAAAAAGCAGAAAAAGAGATGTGATGGTTAAAACAAAAATTTAGGAGGTATGAGTTCAAATCCTGTCTCTAATTTTATTAATTGTTTGATTTTGAGCAAGTCATTGATCTTCTATGTTTCAGTTTCCATAAACATAATATGGTGATGGCATGAGGATCCTTGTCCTATTTGTTTTTCATAATTAAAATATTCCCAATATGCAAATAGACTGAACTGTGGAATGACCAATTGGCAGTGGATGGCACCAAGCCAGCCAAGATGGGTGCCAGTGGGCAGAGAGAAGGGATAGCAATTGGAGGTCAGCAGCAATCAGGGGCAGTGGCAGAAGGGCTGTCGGTAGGTGGGGCCAGCTGCTCGCTGGCCTGGCCTGTGCCATCCTCTGATCACCCCGCCAGTTGCCTCCCACAGAGGGAGGCCAGACTGTGGCTTAGACCCGCTTCTCATGGGGACATCCCCCGAAGGCTCCCGACCTGTGAGAGGGTGTAGGTTGGGCTGAGGGACCCCGTAAGTGCATGAAGTTTTGTGCACAGGCCTCCAATTAGTATATAAAGTGCCTGACATGGTTACTATATCACCAATATTACTTACAATTATCTTCAGGATAACATCTTACAGAATATAATAAAGAAGATAGCAAAGCTCTTAATGGTCAGTATCCTAAATGGATGTGCATTTTAGCAATAACAACCTCTCAAGTATTGTTGAATATAGTTCTCCATAGTGATAGCTCTGTACTAACAATTATAGTAATAGCTGAAAATTGGAAACCACAAACACACACACACACACACACACACACACACACACACACACACAATTATGTATATGTACAGGTACTAACTTTTTTAATCTTTGTAAAAAATTTAGGGGAAAACAATTGTTTTCCTTCCCTTTTTGCAAATGAGGAAATTGAGACATAAGCCAGGATTCATATGTATACTTAAGTATACTATTATTTTATATCTATTACATCTGAGTTATATGTAAGAAATTCTTTGGCTGGAACTAAAAATAATAGTGAATCTCCTTTACAAAACAGGATTTAATATTGATTGTATCTTTCCATTTGTGATATGCCTATGCTTTTACAAATATCAATTGTTCACTTATTCTCCCCTTACCTGTTGTCTGCAATGTTTTTTTGGTAGAATTTTTAAGTTATTTTTTACAGAGTTTTACAGACAGACAGGAAAACAGTTCTTAAGAAATTTGGATAATTTCTACGCCTTATAATTTTCATTTTTTCCCTTTTCTGTATTTTTAAATATTAAGTAATGTTGATACATTCCACATACTCTTCTATTTTATATTGTAAACATATGTGTATTTATGAAGAATGAGGATGTGATTCTGCCCTCTTCCGTTGCATTGTCCAGGAAAGTGTGACTTCTGTGTGTAGGTTTCACTCACAGATATGCTGCCATTATCCTTACCAGATTGAGACTGTGAGATTGATTTGTTATTCTCTTTGATCTCCCCCACCTCAGTCTTTCCTGTGGATTCCTACTGATGAGTATCAGAAGGTGCAGTGTAGTAAAAATAACTAAAAAAAATGATTTTTAATCTACATAATTTTATCAAGGCCGTTTGAACCTAAGAATCTCACACTTTATAAAGGTTCAAAATCCTACCTATTAAAAGAGTAATATGCAAATTAACCATCACTCCGTGACAAAATGGCGGTGCCCATAGACATAAGATGGTGGCACCCAGTCCTGTCAGGCCCACCAGAGACCCCAAGTCCCAGGGAGGGCTACAGCATGGGGCTGGGGCTGTAGGCCTGGGAGGCAACTGGGCACTCCCCTGCCCTACGGCGATCTGCTATTAGCCATGGTGGCGCATCCCCTGTAACCTGTGCCTTTGGTCTGGGAGGATTCCATGCGCCAGCCCCCAGCAATCCACTTCCAGCCCCAGCCCAGACCGAGACCTGGCAGTTGGGAGGTGCCCATGTCCCTCTCAGGGAGTTCCGCTCTCAGCATCAGCCGGGGTGGTTGACTTGGGAGGCCTCTGCACCGACCCCCTCCCCACCTCCCAGCGATCAGCTCCCAGCCCCAGCTGGGGGATGTAGGCCTGGGATGCAGCTGCACCCCCCAGACCGATCCCCTCCCAGTGCCAGCCTAGGGTGTCAGCCCCCAAAGGGCCTGCACCCCCATGGATTGATCCCCCCCACAAACACCTATAGCCTCAGATCATCCCTTGTCCCCAGCCAAGTGATTGGAGATGGGGGTGTGTGTATCTGGGTAATGCTGCCCAGCAAACTTCTCCCATTGGGTAGAAACTTTTGATGAGGTTAGGGAGGTAAATGGGTTTTGTTTAAAATCTTTAGAAACCGCTAAGCAAATGTCATCGGAAGTAACTTACAACTACTTTCTGAAGGCAAACGGGGACATTGCAGTTACAATACCGGAGAGTGTACCCTGTGGTCCCAAGGTTGGCTCTGCAGCAGAGGTGGCGGGTGCTCCCAGCCCTGGTTCCCCAGCACCTTGGGCAGGACTTGAGCCCACCCAGGAAGGCCTTTTCCCCTACAGTTTTCACCAAGACAGGGAGGTTTGTAGACATGAATAAGTGGCCATGCACAAGTCCTGAAGATGCTGGGGCCAGCAGAAATGACAAACAAACTGGGAAAAGAGCAGAACCAGAAACACCACCTATCCCAACACAGATCATCTTTTTCTTCAGATGATGGTGTGCTTTCCTCTTCTTCGTCTTCTGGAAGCAAGACAGATTCAAGTACTGAGGATTCTACCAATGGAAAAGTTAAGAGAAAGTGAGGACAGAAAATGAATACAAGGAGAAAAGAAAGAAAGAAAGGACAAAAGATGAAACATCAAGAAAAAGAAAGAGAAGGAATGAAGAAAGAACCACATGATATCAACTTTCCAAGGTCTCATGAAATTCCTGTTTAAGGAGTTTATTTTATGACACTTTTAGTTTGAGTTTACATTTTTACTGGATTGTCAAGACCACAGCAGGCACACTGTCCAATATGTTAAAGAAAAAACCCTATTTAATAAAGAGGGAATATGCAGGGGAGGGCATTTGGAGGCGATCCAGCTGGCAGGCAGCAGTCCAGGATTGTGAAAGGGATGTCTGACTGCCTGTTTAGGCCTGATACCTGGGCCTAAACAGGTGGTTAGACATCTCCCAAGGGGTCTCAGATTGGAGAGGGTATAGGTTGGGCTGAGGGACACCCTCCTCCCTCCTTCTCCCCCAGTGCACAAACTTCATGCACCAGACCTCTAGTAAATTAGATAAAAGGGATAAATATTTTATGTATTTATTCACTTCTATGGCAAAAGTAGAGATATATTTTCTTACTTTTGGGCTACTATAGAAAACTCCCTGCCTCCCATGTTCTGCACTGGAAATGCAATTGGGTAAAATGAAGAAAATGACTGTTAATAAAACAGAGTTGTGAGACCCTGAATTTCCAAGTATTAGGTATTAGAGGATTTTAGTTTTATTGATTCATTAATTGAATGTTTATGATGGACCCAACAAACTAGATGTAGGAAGTTTCAGATTAGTCAATGTTGAAGAAAAGCTTATCTTTAATAATAAAAAAGTATGAATACTGTCAACACGGAAATTACTTTGTTTTGCGAGAATATAATGTTTCCTGGGAGCTAAACGATAAACAGGAATTATCCAGACAAAGGTATATGGAGAGGTGGGATAAGGAGTTAAAACAAAGTAGAATATGCCTAGGAGTGAACATAAAATTCAGACAGCAGAGAAAGAGAATGCCAGCATCCACATTAGAAGTCTACTAAATCCTAGAGTGTAAAAATAATTCATTTTTACTAAGATGGGGAAGATATTAAAAACCCAGTATCTACCAATAAGGATATACCTAGGCTTCATTTTGCTACCCTAAACCCCGTTTCCAATGTTTATAATATAAGTGATTAGATTCACCATGCCAAAAAGCTACAGCTTCCTGCTCCAAATACTTGTATCCAATCTTTATAGCTGTCATTCATTCATTCATTCATTCACCTACTGCTTTTATTAAATTATTTACTCTATGAGTAAATAACGAAAATATTCATTGAGTTCCTTCTATGAGCCACACAAGACAGGGAAAATTCCTTCCTTCATAGAATATTTTAGTTATAGAGAGTAACATAAGCAGGCACACCAATTTTATATATATTGACATCATTATAAATATGCACAAGTATATAAATGCTACTTTCTCACTTCAGACAAAAAAAAAATCTTTTTTTTTTTTCCATGTAGACAGAGATTCAGGGATTTCAGACAGAAGACTACCTGAATCCCTATCTACATGAAAACCCAACTACATGAAAAAAAAACAAAACAGATTTTTTTTTTTTGTTAAATAATGAGCTTCTGGGGAAGAGAAACACAAAGTGACATTCCAGAACCACAACTGCTATTAAATAAAAATTTTTCCTAATTTAAACTTTCTTGGTTTTTGATATGGACTTGGTTCAATTTTAGTGAACTCTAATATGAAACATACCCCTCTGGGAACAGCCTGCTTTATGATGTGTCATCTTAGCCACTTCCACTACATTTTCCTGTTTCTTAACTACCCAGGCCTTTTGTTCCTTGACGTCTACACAAGCTTAATATCGATACTTGGTCAGGTGACTTCCTCAGTGATTTATCTTTGGCCTCAATATTAAACAGATATTTTTCCTAGGCTTAATGCTTCCATTGCTCATAAATGTTTATGTATATTTTAAAGCCAAATTAACTCCTAAATGTTTGTGGTATAATAACAAAGATTTATTTCTCTTTGGTTGCTGTTTTGGAGCTTGTTTTGTTAGTCCACCAGGGACTCAAGAAGATAGAGGACCCACCATCTGTTATACCAACTTCTTAACACCAAATGCCATACCAAGCCATGGAAAATGGAGCAAGAATCATTCCTATTCTTAGCTGCCTGAACCAGGAATATTATTTTTTCCAGAAAAAAAAATCTAAATTTAGACAACTCAAGTTTTACTTGAGAACCAGTTATATCCAATGTATAACTGTCCATTTGAAAGTGCATCTCTATGATTTTCCCATTTGTTCTTTAATGAGCACACATTCACCAAGAATTATTATTCTCATTTTGAAGAGGAGAAATTGCAGTCTTATAACAACTTATGTTTCAAGATCACAAGGTGAGAAAGAATGAGATCTAAGCAGGTCAAAACCTCAAAACCAGGTATGTTTTGTCGTGAAATAAATCCACTTCTCCTCCTATTACACCATATCTACTTCACCTAGGGTTTGTTCATTAAACACATGTAAAGCCACAGATTTTATGGAGTTCAAGAAGACCTTTCAGATAATATGATTGAATATTCTCATTTGATACATGAGAGCACCAAAAGCAAAAAGGTTAAATAGCTCAGCCCATGTACTCAGCTAACTTCCATTCATCTAACTTCAAAGGGCATGCTTTTGCTACTACTCCACAATACCAGTAGGTTAAGTGTTATTAGGTATGAAACACTCAGCATATATATAGTCAAAAGAGGCTTCACAACTGATGTATAATGTAACATCTTCACCAGCTTGGTTGGAGACCTTCGTTCACACCTTATGAGATTTCTATTATCACTTCAGTGCCAAGGTTACAGACCAAATTAACACGAAAACATGCTGTTCTTCTCTTCTTCTATCCTTGTACCCCTATATTGTCCAGCTGTTAACAGCTTGCCTGTCCATTTCTGTTCTAAATTGGCTCCTCATTCAGAAGTGATTCATCAATGACTATATTCTTAGTATTTCAACTTGCTAAAATAATCGGCAGTCTAGTCTTTTTATAAGAGGGCTATCCAAAAGAGCTAACACAAAGCATATTATGAAAAATATCTAACTCACCACTCCATCACCAATATTTTTTTCTTCCTAATTCAGAATTATTTTAAACTCCTGGCTCCTGGTGTATACAATAGCAGGTAAGACAGTTGAAATCTTATAAATATTTAAATGGTCAAGTGCTAAAATTCTACAAATATAACTTTGTATTAGTCAAGGATGCTAAAAATGATAAGTCCAGGAGGTAGACTCATTTTCTTGCTTTATGCTTTCTCATTTTTCTATGATTAACTCATATTCACTTGAAACAAAGTCTTACCTTTGGGTAAGGGATGTGACCTATAATTCACCATTTTTTCCTCATAGAGTTGTCCCCCTATAACAAGGTATATTTACAGTATACTATAAAACAATATGAATTTTATATAATACTTTTAAAGATATATTAGCATTATTATTAAAGAGGCATCAAAAGTAACATTTTTTCAAAGCAAACAAAGAAACATGTTAAAATTAATAAATTTGAAAGCAAGTGATGATATTTGTTGAGAATTTAGCATACCAAATATATTTTTGTGTAAAATTTGATATGTAGTCTTACATGAGCATTTTTATAGATTTACTAATATCCCTCGGCTCCACTGGATATTATTTCATAGAAGTATTATACTATTATCCTTAACAAATGCTCTTGTTTGATTATATATATCCTTTGGATTATAGAAATCACTTTCATGGAATAAATATAAATACTACTGCTGGGGACATCCTCTCCACTCCTCTTTGGAAACCAAATCTTAGTTATGTTTAGGAAGGCTGGGTAAAATTAAGAAGTGCACAGGACAGTGTACCTTAAAGTATAACTAATATATAATTAGTGATACTAAAGATTTCTTTAGGTGATATGTAAATGAGTCCCTTTGAATTATGGATTAGAATTATACTAGAGGACCGGTGCACAATTTCATGCATGGGTGGGGGTCCCTTGGGGTGGCCTCTGGGGATTGGGCCCAAACCAGCAGTCCAATGCCACCTGCTGCTCCTGCCTGCCACTCCTGCTCATACTGGCCCTGCCATGCCTGATGCAGGCTCGCACCCAGTCAGTCCCGATCAGGAGAGGCTCGAGCCCCTGCAGTGGCACTCACTAGCTGTGAGCCCTGCATCTGGCGCTTGTTCCAAGGAGGGTTGGGGGGGGCACAATTGGCCCTCTAGGTGGGTGATGGGATGCCCTTGCTGGCCTGGGATCCAGATCTGTCCCACTGACATTCAAGCCAGTTGTCCAGAGCCACCTGGCAGCTGCTTTTATATTGTTTCTTCCTTGCAGAGTGTCTAGAGCAGTGGTTCTCAACCTTCCTAATGCCGCGACCCTTTAAGACAGCTCCTCATGTGGTGGTGACCTCCAACCATAAAATTATTTCTGTTGCTACTTCATAACTGTAATTTTGCTACTGTTATGAACTGTAATGTAAATATCTGATATGCTGGATGTATTTTCATTGTTACACATTGAACATAATTAAAGCATAGTGATTAATCACAAAAACAATATGTAATTATATATTGTGAAATATTTATTTCTAATTACAAATAAATGAATTTTTGTCTTGAATCATGGTGTAGCATGGGTAACAGTCTTCATATGACAACAGTAAACTACATTGCTACACCGAGGAGCAGTGTGTTGGTTCCTAAGACCATGGGAAATATGTGTTTTCCGATGGTCTTAGGTGACCCCTGTGAAAGGGTCGTTCGACCCCCAAAGGGGTCGCGACCAACAGGTTGAGAACTGCTGGTCTAGAGAGAGGAAGTAGCCAAGGTGCTCAGGGCCAACTTCCAGGAGGCTGGCGGCGCTGTTGGGATAGTGCCAGCGATGCCAGTCCATCAGTGCTTGGTCTGTTCTTCAGAGATTGAACTTTCAGGACTGCTGAGGGAGTGCGAAGCTGCCACCAGGCTGGTAGGTTGCTGGGATGGGTTGGTCACCTCAATGGCACTCCCCTTGTGAAAGCACACTAATCACCAGGGGGGAAGGTCCTGCATCGAGTGTCTGCCCCCTAGTGGTCAGTGCGCATCACAATGATGGGTCAATCAGTTGTTTGGTCAGTCAGTCGCTTAGGCTTTTATATATAGAGATGTTGATTTAACATTCATTTAACAAATATAATAATATATTAGTCAGGCATGTAATAGGTAATCAACAGGTTGTAAAAGTATTTAATAAACAAAATAGAAAACATTGTGGACAGAGTTAAAATATAAGAAATTATAATGTACCCAGGGTTGAGCAGAAGTGGGAAAGACTTTTCTCCCCTTAGGACTGATAGGGCAGTGCGAGGGGAAAGGTGAACAGAGATTTATTGCTTCAGAAGGCAGTTGTGGCCTTGGGTAGAGAATCTGGCCATTGACTTCTTGAGAACCAGTAAAGCAAACCAGGACAATAAATAGCTAGACCTTACCCTCGTCTCACCTCTATTCTCCAAAAACTGAAACCATTCAAAACCAGAAGAGTGTTTTATTGATCAGGTCCATCATTACCGAGAAGGCTAGAAAAAGGTAGAAAGTAAGTATGTAAGCAACATGTCATTTTCTTGGCTGACCTACATCTTGCCTCCTTCTATTCAAGGATATTCCACCCCCCAAATCCCAATGAATTCAACCCTTAGACGAGAGGCTGAATACTTCTGCTTCCATCCTGACATGTAGATCATGAGACTATAGTCCAGGCTCACACAGTCAAACTTCTACAGTAAAGTGAGTGCTGGTCATTGAAGAATTTGTACCGCTAAGAAAGAATGTTCTCAGTGAGGTCATGTCCATGACAGTCTTCCTTTGGCAAGGCTGTGTCTGTCATTCCAGCTGTCTAGCCTCCTGTGGACCTTTGCGTTGGTTTTGTTTTGTTGTGCTTCATCTGGATTCATTAAGTTCCTGGAACTTTTCTTATAAACCACTACAATCCTAGCAAAGTCTTCTTATGGAGTCAGAGGTGACCCCAGGTTTCCCCTCTAAGAAACCTGTGAGCTACAAGATCTTAAGGTGGACATAGACTCTTTAGACTCCTTTAAGTTTGGATCAACAAAGAACTTAGAACAGAACATCTCCAGTTAACCATATGCCTATATAACTACCAGGTATACGAGGCCCTGGACAAACCTGGGTCAGCGATCAATTTTTCATCAGTAGATACCATTATCTGAATTACTTTGAAACTATAATTGCCAGTGAGCATAGAGGCCTTATGTTTTTTTTTTCCAGAATGTACCATGAGATTTGCTCTGTGCCATGCTGTGATTCCACAGGAAATTGCCTCATTAACTTCTGTGACATTTATAAAAGCGACCGCATTACCTCATGTTGTTGGAAAATACACCCAACCACCTTTCTATTGCTTAAGCATTCAGAGTTCTAAAAGGAAATGTGTCCCTTTGAAACTGCTACATACTTTTATTTTTCCTGTTTAGTAATACAAACCCCTTTGAAAAGCCTGGAAAGGTTTATAAACCATGATAATTTGTAACAAACAAAAAACATAAAAGAAAAAAGTGGTGCAGAGCAGAGCAAAGCCACACGAGACACTGGTTTCACATCCGTTTTGACTCTGGCAGCAAAATAAGAGCGCCAGTGAATCAACAAAGGGGAAATAAAAGGTAGGAACAACCAAAAGGCTGACAAACAGTTCTGAACATGAAATAAAGGCAGCAGCGCAGAGGAAAACAAATGAAAATAAGACAAAATAAAAAATAAATAAAGGTAACCTATTCTGAAAATAGTTGACAAAACAAAAAATAATCAACAAAGCAAAATGATAAAGAAAAAAGGGAAGGAAGAAATTCCAAATTTAGGGTGTTTTTTTTAAAATTTATAAATAAATAAAGGTAGCCTATTCTGAAAATAACTGACAAAAGCAAAAAAATAACCAACAAAGCAAAACGATAAAGAAAAAAGGGAAGGAAGAAATTTTAAATTTAGTTTTTTTTTTTTTAATTTTCTTGAGTAAGAAAGGATACAGCAGAACAGGAGGATGAGGCTCTAGGAAAGAGAAAAAATATATAATAGTGTGTGCAAGTTCTACCCTATAAATCGTAAGATAATCGAGAGATTTGAGATACGCTAATTTTTTATTAAACACATGTAGAGAAATGGTTTACTGTTCTCAAAACTACATTAACTCACTGGTACACAATGAGTCTTTACTGCCTTAGGATAAAAAGAGCTTAAAAGCAGAAGGAATGTTAGATTTAGTTCTCAGGGTTCAGCTTGCAGAAGTACTATTGTATGGACATGAGACACAGTTAGAGAAGAAGGGAATTCTGAGAACACATCCTGAAAATCAGTGACCCCATCAATGTAGAAACCTTTTAATCATTTATTCAGCAACATATTTCATTAACAGACACTTTCCTTCAAACTGGTGCAGGGCATTCTTATCTTAGGTCATTTTCAAGATGTCTAATTGGATACAATTAAATTTAAGTATGGAGATTTTCAAAAGAATCTCACAAATATAAAAGTTCATCATTATGATAGCCAGAGGAAAAGGGAGGTGGGAGTCGAAGTGGATAAAGAGGAATAAGTGGAGACAGAAAGAGACTTTGAGTGGTGTGTGCACGATGGAGGATGCTGACGATATTTTATTGAGTTGTACACTTGAAACCTACATGGTTTTATTAACCAATGTCACCCAATACATTCAACAAAAGTTTTAAAAAATTAAAAAAGTTTCTCATAATTTATGTTCTCACATTGCTTCCACATATTTTATAAAAAGAGGTAAGAGATATCTTACTTAATACAGTGGCATTTGCTGGCAAGCTTTGTCAACTGGATTGCTAGCATCCATGGTAGATTTGTCTCTTGAAAAATGAGGGAAGAATTGAATTTAATTTGGTTGAAAGATGAAGTGAAGCAATAAAAAAATCAAAAATAAAACAAAAGTAAAAGGAAGAAAAAGAAGATGTTTGAGAACTAGAATGAGTAAAGAATGTAGGTGATCTCTCTTCTGTAATTTAACGATAGATACCTCCATAAACTTACAGTACCCCAAAATCTAAACCTTACTGATAGTTGCCCCAAGTTCAACATTTGGCTGCAGCCTATAGAAAACAATCTGACATTTTAGATGCACTGCAAAATTTACAGTTCAGATAAAGTATACATCCCTCTTTTGGATTAAAGCAATTGTGCATTTTTTTACAATTTTTATTTTATTTTTTTTCCAGGGAGTGAAAAGTTCAGATAGTCCTTGAACAATTATGCTGAGAATGTGAGGTACACGGAGTAAAAGAGAGCTCATTGTCTGCTCACTTACTCACCAGAAGTTTAACATGTTGAGGAACATCTTGTATTATTTGGACCCTATCCATCATTAAGCCCAAATGAGAAAGAGATTGTGATACACAAATGTGCTAATGCCAAATGGATACATGTATTAAAGACACTGGTACCATCTGTACTCAATATGGGACACAGAATGTTCCCATTTATCAAATTATAATTCCCATACAATATTTTATATCTGTAATTCAATGTTGATGAAAATAGAATTGTTTTCAGTTTCTCAAAGTGGGTTTCAGCAGTAGTATAGAAATTTAACACGTTTATCAGAGCGGGGAAAATTGGTGGCAATTATAGAACTTTACTAAAATCTTGGTGGTTTTATGGGGTGAGAAACCACGAGGACAAATATTTGTCACCATCGGAGGAGCATTTAAAAATGTTAAGAATAGACATATTCAAGGAGTATTCTTATCTCCAGCTATTGAAATTCATTCTCTTAATCTTTAAGTTGCTTTCCCTTCTCTTTATTTATTTGAATATTAAGCTGACTTCAAAGTTGAACTCCAGTTCTGCCTTCTCCATAAAACTTTCCTCATCACTATCATCTACTCCATTATAGTGAGGTCTCCCATCCTGAAACTGGTGACACAACTGTATCTATCAACCAATATGCACTATCTGCATATCTTCATCAGATTAATTTGTGCCAAGTCAAAGTGAAACTTAGATTTACTCTACTCTTTAAGAAATTTAACTTATCCTTTAAATCCTAACTCTATGTTTTTCTAAAACTATCTTTAATTTCTCCATGAGGACATGTATCACTCAAAAAAATAATTGCAAATTTCTCTATATTGCATCCTTCTTTAATCAGTTCTTTTAAAATTAATTTAAGTTGGTCTCACATTGCCAAATTAAGTGGGCATGCTTAAATCATTTATTTTCTAGATAGAAAGATCAATAGATAGATAAAATATATTCAATACCTACCTCACTATCTCCCTCTCTATCTAAATATATAGTTTGTCCTTTCCCACTTGTACCGAATCATTTCTCACAATTACATTTAAAAAAATTAATTGGTCACTTATTTATCAGATTCATTAATTGTGAGCTAATAGAGAGTAATGAAACAATTTGTTTTTTGTTATCTTTGTCCCTAACATTACTGAATTGCCTTTAGCACAGTAGGAGCCCAATAAATGTTCTCTGAATAAATAAGGTAGTTGTTACTGCAATTTCTTGGCCCAGACTCTTTTGCAGAAGTTTCACCTTCACTCTTTTTCAAGGAGACCATATTTCACCTGAAGTTGTATTGTTTTCTTTTTTCTTTCCACAGGGAAAGTAATCAAAAAAGAATATTTCCCTCAGGGTCTTTCTTCACCAACTCACTAATAAGTATCAATTGCCCATAACTGCACACTATCTTTGCAAGAAAACATTGATAAGTTTCCTGTAATCTCAAATGAGGTACATGTAGACATCAAACACTGTTTACAGAGTTAGAAGAGGGGGTTTAAAATAAAAATTCATGTACTAATTTGGCACCCTTGCATATAGGAAAGAGCCTAAGCTCTCTATATAGCCTGTGGCTTAGTCTGGAACTACTCATTATTGAATTACTGATTCACTGAGGAAACTTTAATAACAAATGAAATACTCAGACATTGCAGGTAAATGACCTCAACTATGAAGAAAACAGTCTAACCTGAGGTAGAAAAGTTAAGATTCATGCAAAGGATAATACTGTACAAGTTGCCTTAATAAATTTGCCTGGGTGTCAGGCACTTCAACAGGAATTAAAATAAATGAAACCCGATAAAAATTATTTTTTTATAATAAAAGTGTTGCATGAAATAACATTATTCCCATAAGTTACTAAATTATAATTTTGTTGCATTGAATGTCATCTACATTAATAAAGGAGAAAGATCCAAATTGACCATACCTTTGCAATACCCACCAGCCAATCAGGACTGAGTATGTAAATTAACCGAACAAAGATGGTGGGTTAATTTGCATACACAGGCACTGAACAGCTAGGGTGGGGAGGGATGCAGGCATTCCACATTGCCCCAGCCATGCCTGGCCTCTGGGCAGTGTGAGAAAGTGGAAAGCAGCTCTGGGCAGGAGCGAGGGCAGAAAGATGGCTTCGTCCCAGAGCAAAGGCAGTTCCACAGCCAGGGGAAGGAAGGTCCATTCTTGCATGAATCTTCATGCATTGGGCATCTAGTAAGGTCTATAAAGGCCATTTGGATAGCCAAAGGAAAACATTGACTGATAGTGAGTGAAGGTGGTTGGGTAAGTCTGTGCAGCCCAGATAGTCTCTACTTACTGGATATGTTCTACAGCAGAAGCTGGAAGGACATACATTCCCCCTAAAATGCTGAGCACAAATTGAAGGGAATGTGCTCCCCACTGATCAATTGGCCCATGGTGTTTTTACTGAAAAATGTGTTCTGTGAAGCTAAAATTTGAAATGTAGACATTTTAAAGTTAATTTCACATTTTTTCTTTGATATATTTGCAACATAAAACAAAGCAATTACATGAGCATTTACATTTTAAAGGGGTTTACAAAAGGAATAAAAGATCTATGAAACAGTAGAAAAATCACAGAAAGTATCATTGATTTTGACAGAGATAATGATAAGAAAATGTGGATCTATGTGGTAGAAAACAAAGTGAAAAGAAACTGAGAAGAGTCAGCTCTTGATAGGGCCTAACTATATGAAAGAGACAATTAGATAGCTATCCACTCAGCAAATTTCAACTACTCAGCCCCATATTGTTAATTCTCATCACCATGCTGTACACGAGATCTCCAGAATTCATTCACCTTGTATAACTGAAACTATACCCCTGGCCAACATACAATTTTTCCCCTTCCCACCCTTTAACTCTGACAACTATCTTTCTACTCTTTGGTCCTATGACTTTGTTTTACATTCCACAAATAAATGAGATCATGCAACATTCATCTTTTGGTACTAGCTTGTCCTCAATTTTCTCACCTTACAAATACACACATGTGCCAACACAGACACACTTTGCTTGTCTGACTCAGGGGTAATTGGACAGCTCTGTCTCTGGGTAAGTATATGACTACTGTGACATAAAAAAGAAGAAAAATCTCATTTTGAGGGAGATTGAGAGAGGGGTAATACCCTACGGCTAATATTATTCAGAGTTATTTAATTTTTTTATTTTTAAAAAAATATTTTTATTGATTTCAGAGAGGAAGGGAGATGGAAAGAAAGATAGAAACTTCAAAGATGAGAGAATCACTGATTGGCTGCTTCCTGCACATCCCCTACTGAGGATCAAACCTGGAACTTGGGCATATGCCCTGACCAGGAATCAAACCATGACCTCATGGGTCCATGCTCAACTACTGAGCCATGCTGGTCGGGCAGTAATTTAAAAAATATAGCAACATTATTGGGCATTCTTGGGAAAGGATCTTGGTTACATGCTGTATACAATATCACATGAAATAATTGAGGTTCAGCACAATTAAGTAACTCCTCATGGGCTCTTTTGGAAGAGCTTTGATGTAATTCCAGATCCATTGCCAAAATCTTCGCAAATGAGTATATTATTTTTTATTTTCATATAAAGAGTGTGAGCATATCTTTCCACAATTGTATTTTATACAATACAATTTTTCTATACAATAACGCATAGCAGTGGAATGCATGACATTTAATATTAGAGACTTAGATTTAAATCTGAGGTTTGCTGTCGATGCTGTGGATCTTATACAAGTTAATTAGCCTGGCCAGTGTGGCTCAGTGGTTGAGCTTCGACCTGTGAACTAGGGGGTTGCAGTTCAATTCCTGCACATGCCTGGGTTGCGGGCTCAATCCTCAGTGTGAGGCATGCAGGAGGCAGCCAATACTTACAACTCTCAAAGATGTAATTTTTTCATGTATAAGTTTATATAGTAAGATACAGTCACACGGTTGTCTGGGTAATGTGGGATGATATATTTAAAAAATTACTTTTTTAAACTAGAAAGCACAAGATATATTTCCTACTATGTCACATAACAAAGAAATGACTTAGGAAACATTCCATAAAATGCCTGGTTTAAATTATTAAACAAAATGATTTATTTTGCTTTTGAAAAGGCATTTCAAATCCAAAAGAACCACTTTTCTAAATGATGCTATGAATGTGGTTTCAGTAAGAGCTGCTCCCTTTGCCAGGCGTTTGGTAGGTGTGAACACATCTGAGTCCTTTTCTTAATGATACATAAAAGACACGGAGAGAATGGTAGCATCAATAGGCTCCTTATTTCTCTTTCTTCCGTATGGCACTGGATGAGATTTTAGTCAGAACTGTGGACAAGGTTGGTAGTTTTCTCTTGCAATGAAAAAAAACCTCAGTGTCAGACATTGACAGTACTTCAATAGTATCTTCTATTGACTGACAACTTTTAAGTCAATGCTACTTTGCCCAAGGAATGACTGTGATATCCGACTTCACAGTTAAGGATGCTATTTAGGAACTTCAGGGGGTGGTGGTGTTCTTACTGTTTAACAAATGTAAGCAACAGATCCCACAATTCTGCTGTGCAAAATCCCTTTTCATTCCACTTAATCCCTCTCACCGTTTCTTCTCCTGAACCTTCGCTTCATGGCCACTTGCGTTCTTTGAAGATTGTTTTTCTGCTCCCCCGTCCATGCGAATCACTGCAGGGCAATTCTGCTCTCCGAGTTCAGACAGACAAGGGGAGCTGACAGCCTGTATCTCAAGGCTGGATTTAGCACCATAGGTGGTGGCTGTTCTCTAATAAGTGTAAACAAACCCATCAGAAAGAGGAGCTAAGCTAGGCAAGCCTTTGGAAGTCTTCAATAGGGGGACCAGATACATATTTTTACAAGGCCTTAGAGACCTCATTGTGGTTTTTCTTCTTTAATATTTTTAATTTCTTTTAGCTTCTGTACTTCCAACTTCATTGTGATTTTTTTTTAAATTTCAGATTGTTTAAAAGATTGTAGGATTTTTTTTAAGAAGCCCATTTTATAAAATAGTATCATTTCTCTAGACCTTTATATTAAAAAATACTTTCAGGTTCTCTTTTCATGTCATAGATAGGATGGATGATAATATTAGATAAAGTTGATAAATTTAATTTTATGATTACAAAGGTATGGATTTCTAAAAATCTGCCAATGAGAGAGCTACTTCAAGTATTATAAATCAATCTCATTGCATTCATATACTCAAAAAATGTGTGAAGGATAATTTATAAAAATTTTTCTTTTTTAATATTTTTAATTTCTTTTAGCTTCTGTACTTCCAACTTCATTG
>JAAGEH010002528.1:9737027-9787422 GCA_011751065.1 Lasiurus cinereus
GAATCTCAATTTGACTTAATACAATTTCAGTAGCTCAATCATCCTCTTTTTAGAATGTGGAAGTTAAGATATCTTGCTACATGTATAATGTCTGTGGGATGCTCCCCATCTACAGATCTTTTCTTAGTAGATTCAATCATTCGAACACTATTTTCTATGTATATAAAAGGGTAATATGCTAAGTATCCAACCATCCAACCAGTTGCTATGACATGCACTCACCACCAGGGGGCAGATGCTCAACGCAGGAGCTGCCGAGCTGCAGTGACTTGGCAGAAGCAGTTCTCGGGTGATGCACCCACCCTGAAATCAGAGAAGAGGGAGTCCGATTCCTCACGGGACCATGCAATTCCACCTTCGGCTGTGGCTTATATTGGTGTTGGGCAGTGTAGCCCCAAATCTGGTTTACTGCACACATGCATTTGCGTTCCACACCTTGTACTACAGTAACTTTACAGAGTGCCCTCTCGCACTCCAGGAGCCCTCAGGGGGTGTCAGAGAGCCAATTTTTGTCCAATCCTCATAGGCCTGGGCAAGGGACCCCACCTGCCAGAGGAACCCTGCTCATTCCACAGATGCCAGGGAGGGATTGTGGGTGGTTGGCTCCGGGGCATGTCTGGCCATCTCACCCAGTCGCACCCTGCTGGCTGGCTTCTAATTAATTTCCTCTCAGTGTGCATGAATCCGTGCACTCAGTCACTAGTGTATTTATAAATTGGTAAAAAAAGAGAGAGAGAGATTTCAGCATACAACTTAGAACAAAAGAATTAACTTAATTATATACATCTTGGAAAGAGAACAGAGGTATAAATATTTCCCCCCCAAAAAACAACTAAAGCACAACACTAATTCAATAAAAGCTATCAGATACTTAGTCTAAAAGAGCGTAGGTTGTATTATACTATAAATTTAGAAATACTGAGTTAAAGTAAAAAACAAAGTTTAAAAGGTTTCTTAAGGTGACATTTACCAGATTTTAGTATATTATTAGGCATTGTGAATATCTAAGACAAAAATATAACATTTATTGTTTCTTTAAATCATTCAGTGTTAATAACCCCATCTCTTAGAGGAAGGGTTGGGTGAGTTGGCATCATTGCTAATATCTATTTATTTGTAAAACTTGTGTTATGTGGAAAAAATAGTTTGAGAAATGCTGCTTTAAATCAGTGATTTTCAACCTTTTTCATCTCATGGCACGCATAAACTAATTACTGAGATTCTGCGGCACACCAAAATATATATATATATATATATATATATATATATATATATATATATATATTTTGCCAATCTGAAAAAAATAGGTATGTTTTTATTTAGTCATACCAGATGGCTATTGTTGTGTTGGCTGTTGTCAATTTTTGATGTTAATGTCCCTGATTAAATAACCAAGTACTGCATATTTTAAAAATTCTTGTGGCACACCAGTTGAAAATCACTGCTTTAAATCATGAAAGCCTTTAGATTATTTGTTTGTATGAAGTCATTTCTTAATGGAGGTTATATATTATGATAGGATATATTATACAATATTTACATGCACATATACATATAAACATACATATATATGTATATATATATATCACATTGATTTATTATATATCATGTATCATTCTATCATGTATCCTTATAGTCAATGGATTTCCTTTTACAGTAGAGTTGAAGCACTGCTACTATATCCAAATTACTATCTTTCCCTGGGTAGGTCCCTATCAATATTGTACCTTTGTTTCTATATTTATAAAATGAAGTTTATGGATTAGGTTAGAAGAACCAGAAATTAGAATCACCTACAGATGAAGAAAAATAGTGAATCCTAAACCTCACTTCTGGAATATTTTATTTAATTTGTCAAAATATTTTGCAAAAGCTCCAAAGGATATTCCAATGTGTATCTATCAGCCACACACTTAGATTCTGTGCTATGACCATTTATATCTCTCAAGTATAGTCATTTGTGTTATATTACTAATCCATTTAATTCTGTTAATTCAAATTTACTGGAATATTTATTATATGTTTCACAAAGTTTATTTATGTTGCTCAAAGTCCATCTAATCTCTACAATTTGAATGGCACCTGTGTAGAAGTAATGAACTGGAGATAGTTGGCTGAGCATGCCAGAGCCTTTCATCTCAATGAGTATGCCAGGAAATTGACCTTCTTCAGTGTTCTGAGCCCTGACATATGAACATATGAATAGAATAGCAATAATACTTTCAAATGGCCAACTCAAATTTTACTTGTAACCTTGACTCTCTGCTCTTCTCAACATCTCTTAGTTTTTGTTTTGTTTTTCATTTTCTAGATCCATTAGGAGATCAATCTTTAGCCAAAGGAGTTTATTCTGACACTACACTAGTTTGTTATTTTAGACGAGGTGGTCAGAGTTTCGAAGAACATAATTTTTAGCTTTCATGCAATGACCAAAAGGAATACAGTGGTACCTCGAGATAGGAGTGCCCTAATATACGAGATTTTGGGGATACGAGCTGTCGAGCGAGCGATTTTTGCTTTGAAATACGAGCAACATTTGAAATAGGAATAATTGTGCAGATCAGCCAGCTGCACAAGACCCACCAGTTTACCGCAACTCGAGCGTCTAATAGTTTCCCACGCCTCAAGGTTATGGAACGAATTAAACTTGTATCTCGAGGTACCACTGTACATTGTCTTAAAGAGGTTTTTTGGGTTTTTTTTTTTTTTAGAAGCATCAGAGATGGACTGTGGAGGAGCCTAAAAGTGAGTGAAGAAATCAGGGTAGAAAAGCGTGTAGCCACATCTTCATGCAGGAATCTCTGGAGAATAAAGGTCACCAAAGCTGTTTCTTCCTTGAGGAAAGGAGGACAGGCTGTTGCACTCCTTTATCTCCGGTTCCCTGATCCAGACTACTTTGGGATTGCAGTGTGTGTGTGTGCCAGACCTCACAAATCTCCGTTAGAAAGATGGTTCTAGACCAGACACATTTTTCCGAGAGGAGTGAAGCTAAGAACTATTAGTAATTAGTACTCAGTAACAGAGAGGATGGGTGTATGTGAAGAGGAAGTAACCTAGATGGGGCACCAGCAGCATCTGCAAGAGTCTACAAGTAGCTTTGCTCAGGTTCACTGGCATCTGACAATAAGTTTACTTCATCCAGGTAGAACTACTCTAGGATTCTAATTGCTCTTAGTATCTATATGTTTATTTTATTTTATTTTTAAAATGTATTTATTGATTTCAGAGAGGAAGAAAAAAGGAGAGAGAAATGGAAACATCAATGATGACAGAATCATTGATCAGCTGCCTCCTGCACGCCCCGGACTGGGGATAGAACCCACAACCTGGGCATGTGCCCTCTACCAGAATCAAACCCTGGACCCTTTAGTCTGTAGGCCAATGCTCTATCAACTGAGCCAAACCAGCTAGGGTGTTTCTATATGTATATTTTAAACAAAATCGTACAACATGATGATTTGATAGGCATACAAACAATGAAATGATTACCATAGTCAATCATATCTCCTCACTTTGTGATGAGTGCTCCTGAAATCCTACTCTCTTAGCATCTATACTAATAAAAGGGTAATATGCTAATTAGACCAGGAGACTTTCTGGGAGACCTTCCAACGTCCTTCCCGACAAAGCGATGGTGAAGGGACTGAGGCAGAGGTGGTTAGGTGCGATCAAGCCAGGAGGGGAGGGCAGTTGGGAGTGATCAGGCCCTATGGGGGGGCAATCAGGGCAACAGGGGGGACAGTTGGCGGCAATCAGGCTGGCAGGGGGGGCAGTTGGGGGTGAGCAGGCAGGCCAGCAGGGAAGTGGTTAGGGGTGGTCAGGCAGGCAGGTAGGTGAGCGGCTAGGAGCCAGTGGCCCTGGATTGGAGAGGGTGCAGGCTGGACTCAGGGATAACCTTATTCTCCGCCCCCCCATGAATAAATTTCATGTTCTGGGCCACTAGTACTTCCATAATTTAATAGAGCAGTATTATCTGAAGTCATCATGCTTGTACATTAGATATCTTAAATTATTCATCCTACGTAACTGCACCATTTTACACCTTTTCCAAAAACTCCCATTTATCCCACCTCCCTATCTATAGTAATCACCATGCCGCTCTCTGCTTCTATGAGTTTTATGTATGCACCACCCTTACAGTGTTATTCTTAATTTGATTATAGTCCTTCCTGCCTTATAGTCAATTTTACACATGTCCTTTTATTTCAACTTGAACTCCCTTCAAGATTCCTTGCAAGGTAGATCTATTATCCATAACTCCCACAGCTTTTGTCCATCTGTGAAAGTCTTTATCTCCCCTTCAACCTCTAGCTGTTATGAAGGTGGCCAGAGATGCTGCTAAGTATTCTACGGTGCACAGAATAGTTTTCTACTTCCACAATGAAGACTGATCAATGCCAAACATCAACAGCACTGAAGTTGAGATATCCTTGTCTACAACTTTTGAATAAATATGGTCAGCCAATCAGTTTTCCAGAGCTCTATGGTAGACTCATTTATAAATTCCCATTTTTTGAAGCTTTCTGTTATTTTCCTCCAAAGCCTGCTGTGACAGGTCTGGCATCTATACTGCATCTAATGTGGACCATCACTTTTCCCAATCTTCCAAGAGTCAGCTCATTAGGGGGTTAAAGCAAGATCCAGGGACTCTTGCCAAAATGCTGCATCCTAAGGATGAAGCGATGTATCTAAATCCCCTTTATGCAGCTTTACATTCTGCTCACCTTTGATCCAGCATTTAAGGATTCTCGTGCAGTCTTAGCCACATTATCCAAGTATGTTAGCTAATCCTACAGCTTCTTTAGTGCAAAATTCCTCTTTTAGCAGATCCAGCATTTTCCCAGTTAATGCTGAAATTTTACTTAGTTACTACTTTTAAGCTGTGAGAGAAAGTGGAGATCTTTAGGAAAACAACTATTGTAAGGCATTTGGCTTATTTGAAGCTTCCTTTCAATTATAGGGTTCAGGGAGACTGCTTTCTAAACTATTTTTTTAACAAAGCAGAGGAAGCCACCCCTGTAAACCCAAAAAGTCCAGAAGAATCTTCAGTTTAAAGATTCTCATTTGCATCTGAATAGAAATATCCACTCCAAGTTCACCCTACTTCTTCCAATCACAGCCATGACTTTGGCAGAAAGGCGTTGCCTAGATCAGCGATTTTCAACCAGTGTGCCATGGCTTAGATTGTAAAATTAAAAAAAAAAATAGACAACAGCCAGCACAACAATAGCCATCTAGTCTGAATGAATCAAAAGTATACCTATTTTCTTTTAAAAATCCTATATAACAAAAAGGTAATAGCCCTAGATGGTTTGGCTTTGTGGATAGAGTGTTGCTCTGCAAACTGAAAGGGCCCAAGTTTGATTCCAGTCAAGGGTACATGCCAGGGTTGTGGACTCAATCCCCAGTGGGGGACTTGCAGGAGGCAGCGTATCCATGATTCTCACTCATCATGGATGCTTCTCTTTCTCTCTCCCTCTTCCTTCCTCTCTGAAATCAATAAAAATATATTAAAAAACAAAGAGTTAATATGCAAATTGACCATCACTCCAACACACAAGATGGCTGCCCCCATGTGGTCAAAGATGGCCACTCCCATGTGGACACAATATGGCCACCACAAGATGATCTGCAGGGGAGGACAGTTGGGGGCAACCAGGCTGGCAGGAGAGGACAGTTAGGGGTGACCAGGTCAGCAGGGGAGGGAAGTTAGGGGTGACCACTTCAACAGGGGAGGGCAGTTGGGGGGGGAATGCCTATAAGGGAGGGAAGTTAGGGGCAATTGGGCATGCAGGGGAGATTCAAGCTGTCAGGTGAGTGGTTAGGGAGTGATCAGGCTCGCATGCAGAAGTGGTTAGGGTCAATTAGGCAGGCAGGCAGGTGAACAGTTGGAAGCCAGCAGTCCAGGATTGGGCCTAAACAGGCAGTTGGATATCCCTTGAGGGGTCCCAAATTGTAGAGTGTGTAGGCTGGGCTGAGGCACCACCCCCCGACCATGCACTGGGCCTCTAGTATAATATATTTTTGTTGTGCCACATAATTTTAATAATTAGTATATGTGTATCATGAGATGAAAGAGGTTAAAAATCACTGTCCTAGAATAAGAAATTCAGTCTCTCAGAGTTTCTGCCAATCTTCCAATAAAATGCACATTTTCAGCTTAGTCTTCTGTAATAGAGACCCTGAATCAATTTTTTTTGACATTTGACTACAGATATTTTTAAGCCTAAAGTCTAAATCACACCCTTTTTGCCCAAAATCTTGTTCAAAAGCCTGAGTGCTCCCTGTATTTGTGGGACAAATATCACATGTGTGGCCCCAACACCTAATGACAATGAACCTTGAAGCCAGTGTTTGCCCTTGTCTCTCAAGATGTTTGAATCTGCTGGGAAGCTGCAGCATTCTCTTCAGAAAGCTGTTATGTGAGGAATAAATTATTTTCATAATCTCTTAATGTGTGTATGGAATAATAAATCTCAATATTCAAACCGTATTTTGGGTAGTGGTACCTTCTATTTATGCAGAGTGGCTGCAACATTTGCCCTCCAGGTATACAAAACTGAGGCATTTTTGAAAGTTTTCAAAGAATAACTTTGACAAATTTTTAAAAATTATGAATAATACATTATTAAAAATATATGGCCTTAACAGTATCCACCCAACTTCACAATGAGGAGAGATAAAAAATAATAATTTATTTAAAATGGAACATTAAAAAAACTCAGATTCTTTGTACATTGTTAGTTATAAGGCAAATCACACTTCTTATATATGTGAAAGTTATATCTACAATATATGCACTTTTGAAAGGGGCCTATGTCATGTATTTAAACATCAGGAGAAGTTTCTAGCATTACTCAGTGACAGAAAGATATGTATTTTATCTAATATACAGTCACAATATATATGTGAAATTTGTCATGGAATTTTATTTTACAGAAGGCATGAAAATATAAGAAAACATATTCCAAAGTATTTCTATAATTTTATTTCATGACTGTCATTACCATACAACTTCTTTATTTCATTGCATATTATGTTGGTCAAAAGTATTTTTAAGAAATAACCCATAAGTGACAACTTTTACATGATGCTATAAAACACTGTCATATATCGTTTAATAGAAAATTATAGTTTTTATACATTTTTTTTTTCATTTTAGCCAATCAACTGAATTCCTGAACAGCAGAACCACCATTCAGGCTATCACACTATGACATGCACTGGTGCCAGGCCAGCCAAGGAGGTGCCATGCGATTGGTCAGGGGGGCCTCACCATTGTCCCACTATTGCCTGACAGAGGGACACCCAGGCCACTGGATGGCAGGGCAATTGATCAGGGGGGAATCCACAATTGCCCCAAAGAGGGAGGCTACCCTCTGTGAGGTGATTGATTCGGAGGGTGCTCTGTGATTGTCCCAAAGAGGGAGGCCACCTGCGGCAGGGTGATCGATGCAGATCTCTGCAATCAATTGCCCCAAAGAGAGAGATCCAGGCCACCAATCAGCGGGGTGTGGCAGGTGGGTGTTGCCTATCTCTGTGAGGTGATTGATCACAGGGCTCCTGGACTCCAAGAGGGCGCAGGCCAGGCTGAAGGAACCCCTGAGTGCATGTATTTCATGCACTGGGCCTCTAGTAATTTATAATATAGCAATAGTCTTACTTTTAGAAGAGAGACATCTTTTATTTTATTTATTTATTTTTAAATATGTTTTATTGATTTTAGAGAGGAAAGGAGAGGGAGAGAGAGAGAGAGAAACATCAATGATGAGAGAGAATCATTGATCGGCTGCCTCCTGCATGCTCCCTACTGGGGATTGAGCCCTCACCCCAGGCATGTGCCCTTGACCAGAATCGAACTTGGGACCCTTCAGTCCACAGGCCAATGCTCTATCCACTGAAAGAAACCAGCTAGGACAAGGGACATATTTTAATAGATGGGATAACAAACTTTTGTAGTAGTTATTACTGGTTTACAGAATATAAGATGCTAACCACTGAATAAAATATTAAAAAATATTTTTGAACATTTACCTAGATAGTTATACTACAGTTTTAGTGAGACTGGATGACAAATAAATTTCATGTTTAATGATAGAATTATAGTAGAATATAAAATGAATAGATGAAAGGAACACCAGGCTGTCTTTAAATTTAAACAAAATGCACCCCTTTTTTACATTTTATGCAGATATTTTATACATACATTCAATATCATTATATGACTATGCTAGGTTCTTTATTTAATTGGAACTATCCTACTTTTAATAACTCACAAATGTTCATTATTATATTCCAGTCTATTAAAACATAAGGCATAAAGATAAAAGAGAAATAAGCTTTTCCCCCCTGAAATATTGATATTTTGAAATTAATGATTCTAAAGGGGATGCTGGCATCGCAGGCTACAAACAGATCAATGATCATGAATGTGAAATCTAAGCTATAGGATTTTGAACTGAACTGTGAAATAAGTGAAGTTTCACAGATAATGAAAAGAAAAAAATGTATTTCAGAGCTACATTTTTCCTGCAGTTCCTCATTATCAAGTATTCACTGACTCTCACATTATGCACTTGCTTTAGGAAAGAATTGAGATTTCACTGCCTATTGAAATAGCCAAGATTGTTAGTTCAACTGAAATTTTATGAACCTCAGCATTATAGAAAAAGAAAACTTCTTTAAAAGCTGATATTTTATAACACATTTTTCCATGTACAACCACCATAGCTCTCAGCCAGCTTTCCATTTCATAATTTAATTATATGTAGTTTTATGTAATGGTGTTAAATAATAAAAAATGAATAAAATAACTGTTATTTATGTTTAACAGAGTTTGAGAAAGCATAGAGTGAGATACTAAATGTTATGGGCTGAATTCTATCCTTCCTCCTATAAAAGACATGTTGAAATCCTAGTCCACCATACCTCTTACCCAGAAAGTGAACTGACTTTGAAATAGGATCATAACAGAGGGAATCAAGTTAATATGAGGTCATTAGGGTGAGCCTAATACAATGTGTCTGGAGTTGTTATAAAAACAAGAAATGTGGAGGCAGAGACACATATCGATAGAAGATGCTGCAAAGACACAGAGAAAACAGCATGTGAAGATGGAGAGAGAGAGGTTAGAGTTATGCTGTCACAAACTAAGGGACAGCTGGTCTACCAGAGGAGGCGAAAATGGTTCTGTCCCTACAGATGTCAGAGGGAGAAGTACTTGCCAACATCATGGTATCTGACTTTCAGCCTCCAAACATGAGACAATAAATAAGCTCCCCTATTTGTGGTGTTTTGTTATTGTAGCCCTTATAAACTAATAGTGAAAATATAATTCTGATAATTAAATGATGAGGTTAAGGTGCAGCAGTTCAGATTGCTATAAAGAAGTCAAGAGCATTAGAGAAGAAATAAGTAATAATAGACTTTATTTTTTATTTTTAATTGATTTAACAGATAAAAATTTGTTCAAAACAACATATTGGATAATTATAGCTCACAAGTGAAATGAATGACAGTGATGATATAAGGAAAGGGAGGTAGAAATTAAGAATATTTTTCATCATTAGGTACTTGCACTATCTGTGAAGCAATATAAGAAATTGGGAAATGGATTTGGACTAGTTTTAAAGATATATTATAAGCTTTATGAGAACCACTATAAAAAGAGAAAGAAAAAGTGTAATTGGTAGGGTAAGAAAGTAGAGAAAATATAGCTTATAAAAAAAGTCAATTAAAACCACTAAAGTTAAAAAAAAAAGAAATAGAAATCTAAATTAGGCACCAAGAACTAGCCTCACAAATAGAATACAGTAACAAATATGTTCAATAGTAATTTGACTATATCAAGAATTACTTTAAATATAACTTGGTCTAAATGCACAAAAAAAACCAACAGAGATTGGATGAGGATTAATAAAACCCACAAAACTATATGCTATATACAAGAAATATATAATCACATATGGATTAAAAAATGATGGTGAGACATATATCATGTTAACACAAATGAAAGTAAAACTGGAGTAGCTATGTTAATTTTGTACAGGGCACTAGGGGCCTGGTGCATGAAATTCATGCACTCTGAGGTGAGGGGGAGTCCCTCACACTGACCTTCACCCTCTCACAGTTCAGGAGCCCTTGGGGGTGTCCAATTGCTGGCTTAAGCCTACTACCCACGGGGAGCAAGCCTAAGCCATCAGTCAGATATCCTTACTGCTTCCACAGAGCCGGGAGAGGCTCCTGCCACTGACGCTGCACTCACTAGCCTGTGATCCCGGCTTCTGGCTGAGCAGTGGTGGCCCTGTGGGAATGCACTGACCACTAAAGGGCAGCTCTCCTGCATTGAGTAACTGCTCTCTGCTGGTCAGTGCAAGTCATAGGAATTGGTCATTCCACTGTTTGGTCAATTTACATATTAGTCTTTTATTATATTGGATACTTAAGAGCAAGAAAAATCACCAGGGATATAGAAAGGCATTGCATAAAAAAATAAAGATGTTACTTCTCTAAGAAATCATAATTCTTTTTTTTAATTTTTTAAAAATATATTTTATTGATTTTTTACAGAGAGGAAGGGAGAGGGATGGAGAGTTAGAAACATCGATGAGAGAGAGACATCGATCAGCTGCCTCTTGCACATCCCCTACTGGGGATGTGCCTGCAACCAAGGTACATGCCCTTGACTGGAATCGAACCTGGGACCTTTCAGTCCACAGACGGATGCTCTATCCACTGAGCCAAATCGGTTTTGGCAGAAATCATAATTCTTAATAAGACTGTGACTAACAATAGAATGAGAATACACATAAGATAAAAATATCTAGAACTTTCTTTGTTTATGAATGACATCATTATCTATGTAGAATATCTGAAGGAATTGACCAAAACAACCCAAAAAAACCCCTGAAACTAATAAGCAACTATAGCAAGGTTGAAGGATAAATGTTAATATACAAAAGTCAATTGCTTTCCTCTATATGAGCAATGAACAAGTAAAATTTGAATTTAAAAACACAATATTGCCTTGGCCTGTGCAGAAAGATCAATGGTTCACAGTGATTCAAACGCCCCCTAAAAGTCTATTCACTGTTAATTTTCATTCATTTGGTGATTATATTATCTTAGGAAATGCTATAATTGTTTTTACTAAAAATAGATGCAGAAGGGATTATCACATTATCAAACATATAATGAATCTTATTTTATATAGGATCAAATGCTATTGTCAATTAAAAGAGAAGTTATTAATTGAATATTAGTTGAATGAAGGAACTAAAGTGTTGGAAAAATGCAAAAGGTTGATAAATAGACTGAAGCCAATATGAATTTATTTTAAACTCACATTCTGTTTACTCAATAGCTCACTCCCTTTTGTTCCTTTTGTACTTTAGTCAGCTCAGGATGCTAGAAGTAAAATACCGTCATGAATTAATTTCTCAAAGTTGTGAGGCTGGAATTCTGAGCTTGTGGACCAGTGTTGCTGGGTCCTGGTGAGAGTCAATATTTTGGTCTTGACTTCTCACTGTGTCCTTACATGGCAGGAGGAACATGGGTAGATTATGGGAGGCCCTCTTATGGGATGAAAGGCTTAATCCCATTCATGTGGGCTTCACTCTCATGACATCATGAGCCCAAAGTCCTACCTCCTACCTCATCACATTGGGTGTTAGGATTTCAAAATACCAATGTCAGAGGGACACAATTATTCAGTCCCTTGCACGGAGATAACTATATTTTTTATTTCATAAATTTCATGGCCATTGTTTTCTAGGAACTGTTTTATTTTCTTTTTGGTGATGGCTATACAATTATTTGGTTAAAGGCCATACCCAAATGTACATGATGCCCACATTGGAAATACGGCTGATATGTACAGGATTTTCTACCTTCTGTGGAGGAAGTACAATAACAGAGCAGAGTCCTCACACAGAGGTCCAGAAGGGTCGTTCAAATTACTGTGCTTAACAATGTACCGCAATCCAGTAAGGATGGGCAAGAGGAATGTCATTCCAAGAGAAGAATGGCAAACAACAAAAGTTCTTTCTGTGTTTTCTCCTGCACAGACACTCCACTCTGATTGTGTGTGAGCTGATGGATAAAAAGAGGACACTGAACTGGGAGCTGTGTGGTTGTAATTTTGCTTCCTTCTTGAGGCTGAACACATTGTATTTCCTACTCTCTTACAGCCAGGTAACATCACTGCCTGAAGTACAAGGTCTATGAAATTATAAGACATACAGTATGGTTTGCAGTGGCAAAGAATCTCAATACTAATACAAAGGATTAAGATATGTGATAAACAGTCTCCACACACCTTGAGAGAGGCCTGTTGGGAAGAGGATATGTGACTAATAAAATAAGGCACATATTAGCCAGGTGAAAGAAAACATAAAAAGAGCAAAGTAATCAAAAAAGACAATGACACACTTCTAAACATAGGAGTGAGTTAAGGAAGGAAAAAGTTTCCAGTGGCTTATTTTATGTTTGGCCACATGTCATAAGCAATTTTCTTTTCTTTTTTTAATTTTTTTTTAGTGTTTAAAGTATTACATATAATAGTACATAGATCTCCTTTTTGTCCCCATTGACCTTCTTCCAGCCATCCCTAGCCCCCGTTGTATACCCTCATCCCACCCCTCCAGTGTCTTGTGTCCATTGGCCATGCTTATATACATACATACAAGTCTTTTGGTTGATGTCTTTCTACCCCTCCCCAACACTCCCGGCCTTCCCGCTGTAATTTGACAGTCTGTTCGGCGCTTTACTGCCTCTGTATCATGTGGTATTTTTCTTTCATTGCCTGGCTTATTTCACTGAACATAATGCTCTCCAAGTCCATCCATGCTGCTGCCAATGGTAAAAGTTCCTTCTTTTTTATAGCAGCATAGTATTCCATTGTATAGATGTACCATAGTTTTTTAATCCACTCATCTGCTTATGGGCAGTTAGGCTGTTTCCAAATCTTAGCTATGGTAAATTGTGCTGTTCTGAACATAGGGGTACATATATCCTTTCTGACTGGTGTTTCTAATTTCTTGGGATATATTCCTAGAAGTGGGATTACTGGGTCAAATGGCAGTTCCAGAAACAATTTTCTATAAGGTGTTGCCATTTTTGTATATATAAAAAATATTATTGTTTTATATGTAATATATTCATACATGTTAAGTACTTTATTTTTCATTTTATTTCTATATTGTAATTATATATTTCATATTATATACCATGCATAATTATTTTACTTATGTTTTATATTGTTATAGGCAATAACTTATATTATTATAGACAATAATCCAAAATGTCAAGACTTTTTTAATTACTTAAAAATTTTTATTGAAATGATGCATTGTCTTAGTTGTCTTAAAATGCCATTACATGTGTTCAACCTGCTTTTTCTTTAAGATTTTCAAGCACACACATTTTGTTTTGCTGTATTTAAGAATTAAAACTATTACCACAAGGTTACTTCCCTAAGTATTTTATGTGCAAAATGAAGATGTTAGATACAATCGCCAGTGACATATTTAGTTTTAATTATTTTAGCTTTGTAATATTTTCAAATCTTAATAATGATAATACAATATTTAATTCAACAAAATATCTCAAGGTGTAAAACTTATTACCTTTTTTTAAAATTAAGAAACCAAAAACTTTGCTAAGTTCCAGAAGTAAATATTTGAACCAGGATTCAAATTTCACAACATAAGCATTAATAGCTTGTTGTATAGTATACGCTACAGTGACAAGAGCCATAGAAACTGAGGTCATACAGTTTTCAGTCCAAATCTATGTGTGTGTGTGTGTGTTACTAATTAGATGTGTCCTTAATCAATATTTTAATCTTCCTGAGCCTCAATTCCTTCATTCTTATAGCAGACATTTACAGAACAAATCTTTGTTTTTTATTTTCTTCTAAATAAATTAGAACTTAGAGTTTATTGTTTGCCTAGGAATCTAGGAGTATTTATTCAGCTGTAGAATAAATAACCAATTCCCTTTAATTTTTTTTAACAGATGAGTGGAATTTATTGGCTTTGAAACAGAATGGCTTTAAATGCCTGAGGTTTTTTTCACATTTAAATTATTTTTAAATTGCTAGAATATAGATTTTTCCCAGTTTATGCTCAGGTTAATAATGCCATGTCCAATGTTTGTCATTTTAATGGCTTTTAATTGTCCTTTCGTCAATAATAGAATATATTAAATGTGACTTTTGTGCAGCTTGTCCACATGTAGCCATCGTTATTGGAACATTCAGATATATAGAGAAAGTTAAGAGCAAAATCATAACTAATTACTTTCATTTTAAGTTCTTTTTTATTTTTCAATTGTAGTTGACATTTAATATTATTTTATATTAGTTTCAGGTGTACAATTGTACTTTTGCTTAAATATCACATGTAGCATAAGTCATAGAATTCTAGCAATAAGTATTCTCATAGAGGCCACTAACTCCATTATTCTTCTTATATAGAAAACAGGTAGAGACATTATAGTTAGGAGCTATAGGTACTGACAGAGTGAAGATAAAAATGTACAATAATGCACTTGTGGATCTGTATCAATCTCCAGCAATTCATTTATTGAACATCCCATATTTCACCAACTTAACCACTAGAGGTTTAGATAAATTTTAATTAAGATGCAACTTTGGCCCTAGCCAGTTTAGCTCAGTGGATAGAGCGTCAATCTGCAAACCAAAGTGTCTTGGGTCCAATTCCAGTCAAGGGTACATACCTTGGCCTTTGTCTTCGTGCAGGAAAAATATCCTCGATCAAGGATTAAAAATCAACAACAAGATGTGGCTTTGACATTTTCTTACAAAAAGAAAATACAGTAAAACTAATTTAACATATTCTTAGTGATTAAGAAAAACCATGGTTGTTTAATGGTTAGCTATAGTCAATATATTAATGGAGGTAGAAGTCCTCATCTCCCCTGTTGCTTATAGTATTGGGGTACTGGGAAATTAATAGTTTCTCAGGAAACTTGTCATGTGCTATAGAAACATAGGCTAGGGTTTGTGGTACATAAGATGCATATGGAAGGAATCTAATTAAAAAAAAAAAACCCTGTAGTTCAGGGACAAAAAACATTTTTGTTGAAGTGATACCTAAAACTATCAAGTTTTTCTTTTGAGATTTTTATTGCAGAAAGAAAATCTAAAACAATTTTAAACATTATTCCCTGATATTTTTAATGTTTCCATTTTGTCTGGAATACTCAGTCATTTCTATGTAATGCATCTATTTGAGGACTGGGAACAAAACAATATTTATGGAAACCAAAAAGTATCCACTATTATTTTGACTTTTTATGTTTGAGTTTAATTTACAATTTAATATGGACAGTTCCTCTTCTGGGAAATAGATTTCTCTATCTATTTTGGCTATTCATAGAAAGTAAGTATCTTTAGCATCATTAAATGAATGGCCATAGAAAGTAAGTATCTTTAGCATCATTAAATGATTGACCAAGTAGAAATTAACCTTATCCATTCAACATTAATTAAGAAATACTTTTATTGAATGATATTAGGCGCGGGTTTTAACAATGAAAAATATAGATGAAGATCTTTGTCTTGCTACAGTGCCTTAAATTAAATACTCTTTACCCTTTTACTTAAAATTAATTTTAGGCCCCTTAATATATGAAATGAGCCTCTTAGGAAAACATAATAATAATAATTTTTATTATTTTTAAAGATCTTAGAAAGCACTCTTAAGTGTGCTAATCAAATTATCTCATTTAATATATATAACATTCTTTCAATGTCACCACTGTTAGTGAGAAAAAATCAGTTTTGAAGAAATAAGTACTATTACCGAAATTCACATAAGTACATATAGCAGCATTAGAATTTGAAATAGATTTTCATATTTCTAAAGTAGTACCTTTTAAACCACTGCCATCAATGGGTCATATCATTTCATTTAAAGAAGATTATACAATAATTTCACACTAATTTATAAAAATTATAAATTTCCTAAATGAAATATTTTTTTACATATCAGACACTACTTATACTATAGTATGACCATCTACCTCATAATAATTGTTCATCAATTTTTTTTTGGGGGGGAAACTTAAAAAAAAACAGAAAAGTTTTCTACTTAATAAACATTTTAAAACATTTACAAAATTGGCAGTTAACTAGATAGCTCATCTCATTTAAACAAATGAATTTACTACCTGAAGCTTAACTCTGCATTATGCAAAAGGTAGATTTACCTGTGTTAATTGAACCACTAACCTAGAACGAATCTTAAAGAAATCTAAAATGCTGAAGAGATTGCAAAAACTTGAGATAATGTTGGAAGGCAGCATTTCGACTTCAGCAAATGAGGTCTCAATGCATAGATTAGAGAATCTAACCCACTCAATATTTTCACAATGAGACTCCTACAAGCTAAAACCTGCTTCCAGTAACCCATCTTTTTTTTTCCCTAGAACTATCACAAAATGTTATCTGTATCACTCATCTTCCAATCGTATACCTCATTGCCTCCAATCTGGACCAGAGACTCATAATCCATGATATGCTTGTTGTCCCTCAGAACCCTTCCTTACTGATACTGCTATACCCTCTCATTTTATTTTGTCTAAATTTTAGTCATGTATCATTAAAATTGGGCCTCAGACCCCTTTAGCACTTTATCTTATCTGTCTGGAATTTCCCAAAGTGCTTCCTGTACTTACACAACTACACACATTGTTAATTGAATTTATTGGGCTGACATCTATATATATAAAAGCCTAAGCAACCATTACAATGATAATGGTTGGAATGATTGGGATGACCAGTTGCTATGCCATGCACTGAGCAGGTAGGCAGGCTAACAGTTAGGGGCGAGCAGGCAGACAGGCAGGTAAACTGTTAGAAGAGGGATATCTGACTGCAGAGATTGGGCCTAAACCAGCAGTCAGACATTCACCGAGGGGTCCTGAATTGGGAAAGGGTGCAGGCTGGGCTGAGGGACTTCCTCCCTGGTGCATGAATTTCTAGTTGGTTAATAAAATTATATAGGTTTCGGTATACAATTCTATAAGACACATCTGCATATTGCACTGTATGTCCACCACCCCAAGTCTAATCTCTTTCTATTACCATTTATGTCCTGTTGCTCTCTTCTACCTCCCCACACATCCCCGTCCCTCTGTCAATCACCATAGTGATGTCTGTGTTCATGATTCTTTCTTTCATTTTTCAATCCCTTAATCTACATACATTTTTAAAAGATCATTGTTTCTTTGACCGTTTCTTTCTGCATCTTTCTCACTAACAACAACAAAAATCCCAATCATTAGGATGATTTCCTTTTAACCCAACTCATTTAAATACAATTGATTGATATAGTTTCAAATTCTTTTTTAATTTGTTTTTTTAATTGAATTTATTGGGGCGACATTGGCTAATGAAGGTATATAGGTTTCAGATGTACAATACGGTAATGGTGATGAGAGGAGACTTGACTTGGAGTGGTGAGTGCACAATACAGGTGATGTATTATAGAATTCCAAACAAAAAATCTGCATAATTTTATTAGCCAGTATCACTCCAATAAATTTTTAATTGCTACATAATATTCAAAATACATATATCAACTATTATATGTCAACTAATACATGTCAACTATTCCTATATTGATGAGCATTAGTTTGGTTTCTAACATTTTGCTAAATTAAAAATAATAAATTGCTTATATGTGAACATGTGCATGAATCTCTCTTTTTCTATTTTACTCTCATCTATATCAATATGCAAAATGGGATAAAAGTATGCTTACGGTTGTTCAGTTGGAAAAGACTATAACAATTAATAAATAAAGCAAGGATAAGTGCTGTGTTTCCCATACAACTGTGAATCTTATATTTTGGTTTTTGCAGGACAAGTTCTTAAATTATCAAGCATGTGTTTGACTTTGAAGCACTGCATTAGCAAACCTATGAGAGTAATATGCACAGTAATATAAGGATCCCTATAATAATGGCGAATTTTAGGCTCCAAATAACTTCCTTCTGTATTATTTATTTGATTTTCACCAGAAACCTGAGCCATAGGGAAAGTGAGACAGTTGTGCCCACTTTACAAAAGAGGTCACTGATCAGTGGAGAAACAAGTTTATTGCATGAGGTCAGAAGAATTAGAACCAAGAACCAAACCTTTCTTTGGAACCTTCAGCTTCATACTCTAGAAACACAAGGGCAACAGTTTTACCAAGCGCCAGAAATAGAAAATACGTCATGTAAAATTTAAATTCTACTCACATGGATTAGATGTTCTATTTCTCAGTCTATATGTATATGCTTGGAAAGTTAACTTTCTAATTACTCACAGAATATTAAATCTAACAGAGGCATGAGAGATTTAATCTACACCTTAAATTGTAGATACGGTAACATATCTAGAGGCAAGATATTTTTTATCTCTCTGTGTTTTTATAGCTAGTCAGTAGCTCATAGCATTAGAAGCTGAATTTCCTGATTCCAAGTCCAGTGTTTTAATCCTATTCTGCACTGCATTTTAGTCTTTTAAAAAGGAAGTTCTTCCTGTTCATACAGGACTAAACAATTAACCTCAGCCAAAAGAGAGTTTTTTCATGTCTAAAGTACAGTGATGGATTTTGATTGGTAACCTTAGGGAGAACGAAGCAAAATTCTATTACCAAACTAATGAACTATCCATTACTACACTAGACAACTTTTATCATCTTTTAATGCAAATGTGTCACTGTTCCATACTTCAGCTAAGTGTGCGTCTCCTAGCATTACCCGGTTGACTGGACCATTGTATCAAAATGAATACAAAACAAAAAGTAAAAACATTTCTTTAGATATTTGCTTGCCCCTCTAAATGAAAAAAGAAAAGTAATTATTTCATAACCTACAGTTTTGTTTTTCAAATTGTCTTTCTAAGGCATATTTATAAAAAGGACTTATCTAGTTCTACATCATTGCTCTAAAAGGCATATTTAAAATTCCCAAACTTTTTAACGACTGAACACTTTTGAATACTTTCACATTGGAGGTGTTTCGCCTAAAGAATTCACTCGCCTAAAAATATATCCAGAAAAAGCTGTTCAACCTCCTCTAGCATATAGCTAGCATACAGGATGTGCCCTCGGTTCTGCCTGTCAGATGCTCACATGGGAAGCATCAGTCCCTTCAACATCTTCTTAGCAAAGGGGCCGGGAAGAGTCTCTTTTTTAGAGGCCATAGTTCCCAAGCTCCTGGTGGTACCATTTTCAGTGAGTGATTTCAGGTGTCTGTATACAGTGGTAGCATCTCCTTGGGCCCCACAGGAGCCATCGAGTGATATGATTTGACCATTATTCCTGCCTGCATGACCCCCAAGCCTATTTCTCTCTCTTTTGGGAGATTCTGGGAGTTATCTAATGTCTTTTATTATAACCACTGTATCAGCAAACCAGCTACAGGGGATTTCTACTTGTGTGTTGTTGTTGTTTTTGCAACTAAGACCCCCCCCCTAATGGGTACAAAGAATAACAAATCAATAAACTATGACCCTCAGAGCTGTAATCACCTTCTAGATTTCCGAGTAAGCTGTGGCAGGTGTGTTTGTTAATAGGAACATTTTTTTCTTGGCCAACTTCTGTGTTTAATGTAAAAACAGCCGTGAAAATTCTAAAATTTCAAATGGTTAACAGTCTACAAAAGTAGACAAATATGTATTTAATCACTATACAGTATAATATGTCCTATGATAATACAAATATGAGTGCATTCTAGAAGCACAGAAGACCCCCAAAATTCTGCCTGGATTTTGGAAAAAAATTATTAATATTTCACCAGGTACAAAATACATAAAAAAGGCATTTTATGAAGAAAGAAAAGCATTAGAAATCCCATGTATACTGAAAGTGAATGATGTACTGACACTTCATTGTGCAGCTATATAATGTGAAAGTTGTGGGAAACATTTAGAAAATTTGGGACTGACAGGAGAGCAGGGAAAGGCAGTCTGAGAGCAGATGATGAAGGGCCTTAATCATGTGTTAGGGATTTGACTATAAACTGTAGTACGCTGAATAATGCGCCCCCCCCATAGGATGTCCACTCTAATCCATCTCTAAAATCTGTAAAAGTTACCTTAAATGGTTAAAAGCACTTTGTAGATGAGATTGAGTGCCCTGAGATGGAGAGATTTTATCAGTGGTTTTCAACCTGTGTGCTGGCAAGAATTTTTAAAACATGCAATACCTGACTATTTTGTCAGAGCACTGACCTCTTTCCCTTTAGATTGTCAAATGAAATAATGACAACAGCCAACACAACAATAGCTGTCTGGTGCAGTGGTCGGCAAACCACAGCTTACCAGCCGCATGCGGCTCTGTTGACTGAGTTTGCCGAGCACTGGACTAAACTAAATGTTACCAGGTAGTAGGGACCTGTGAGGATTAGGCAATTGTGGCATATTGTGTGCAAAGAGGTAAAGGGTAGTATATGAAAAAAAAAAAGCTATCCATTACACCACTGCTCTGGTGTAAGTGTAAGTGAATCAAAAGTATAGCTATTTTTTGCATATACCTATTTTTTGGTGTGCCACAGAATTTTAGTAATTACTTTATATGTGCCACTAAATGAAAAAGGTTGAAAATTGCTCTTATACTAACCAGGATGTGTAATACTAATATAGTAACCTATATTGTCAGTCATAATAACTTCAATCACAGGGGCCCTACTCTGAGGGGAGCAGGAGAACCAGAGTCCAGGGAAAGAAATGTGGCCCCAGAAACCAGAGGTCTGAGTCGATGATTCCTTAGGAAGGAACCAAAAGCCAAGGATGGTGAGAAACCTCTGGATTCTAGAATCTGAAAGACAAGAAGACGGATTTTCCCCTGGGAGTCTCTGAAAGAACACCAATCTGCCACCACATTGATTTTAAATTTCTGATTCCAGAACTATAAAAAAATTAAATGTGTTGGTTTAAGCTGATAAGTTTGTGAGAATTTGTTACAGCAGCAATAGGAAAGTAATATATAAACCCTAGAACAGTGGTCGGCAAACTCACTAGTTAACAGAGTGGCAAACCGCGGCTCGCGAGCTGCAGTTTTCTGACCACTGCCCTAGAAGGAAAGGGAACATTATTAAAACATTTGTAATCTGAGTGAGAAATGTGCCAGATACTCATTTTATAAAGCAGAGCTGAATGAAGCATGAAGGCTTAATTAGAGGGAAGTTTAGAGTTAGGCAAAATAGATGTCCTTTGCAATAATTAATATAAATTCTCTGTAAATGAGAAAGGAAAGGAAGGGAAAGAATGGAGGATTGTGAGAGATAATATCTGGTAGAATATGTTTACAAAATGGATATGGCAGCTAAAAAGAGGAAGATCTTCAAGATTTTAATCATGTTATTTAAAACCAGTGACCCGGTGCATGAAATTTGTGCACATTAAAAGGGGATTAATTAGAAGGAATAATTTAATATTGCTATTTGACCTTTCTCTATAATAGAAATGTCAGAGATGAAAGAAAATTAGTAAAATGTATATGAAAACCTTCCTCCTGTCAGAGTCTGGGGAGCACTATGGGACCCAGATTCAAGTCCCTGCCCACCCACATGCACCTCAAAATCTCGTGAGACTCAGACCTGGCTAGCCCCACCCCATTGTGCTAGATCCAGACCCAGCCAGTCCCACCCTTGTCAAACCATGATGGGCAGAGGGCATAGTCTCATGTCCTCTGGCCTGGTGCCAGGATGGAGAGTATGGCCTGAGGTCCCCAGCCCAGTCCGGAGTTGGGGGCATGCCTTGAGATCCCCTGTAAAGCCCTGCCAGGCAGCAGAGGTACAATCTCAGGTCCCCTGACCCGGTGCTGGAGCGGGGGTGTGGTCTGAGGTACTCTGGCCTGGTGCCAGGTTGGGGGCATGGCCTGAGGTCCCCTGTCAAACCATGCCAGGTGGGGGATTCAGCCTGAGGTCCCCTATCAAGCTCCATGGGGGTGGGAGAGGGCATAGCCTCAGGTCCCTGCTGATTACTCATTAAGGCTCCTTATGGGAACTTGGCCTCAGCTGTGGGTGCAGCCATCTTTGTGATGGAGTGATGGTCAATTAGCACATTCCCTCTTTATTAGATAGGATACTGGAAGCCTGATGCATGCAATTCTTAGGCCTTCCTTTCCTGGCTGCCAACACCAGGCTTCCCCAGCTGTGGGCAGCTTGCCCCACCCTCTGCCCTCACCAGACTTGGCCAGGTGCTGCTGGTGCCTGCAGCTACCCCATTTTGACCCCTCAACTTATTGCCTCACCAGTGGGTGGTCTAGGCCTCCCTCTACAGGGCGATCATGGGGCAATGGCTGGAGCCCAGACTAATCTCATGACCCCTGCCTTGGCTGGCCAGGTGCCAGCGCGTGTCACAGTGTGGTTGTCCGGAAGAGTCATCCTGTTGTTTGGCCATTCAGTTGCTTTGCATATTATACTTTCATTATTATAGATGGTAAACATTTACAATATAGCAGATACTGTGCTAAGAATTTTGCAGCCACTGCCTTAATTGAATTTTATATCAACTCTATGAGTAGGATATTATCTTCAACATCTCCAGCTTACAAAAAAAAAACAACCTAAAAATAAAATTGTAAATTGGCCAAGCAGAGTAATTTGTCACAAGTTATAGAGCAACTGAACTGTCATATTAATTGATCATCACTGATAGGAATGAAGAAATTGAGGCTGGTACAACAGAATTACTGAGTACTTGCACATGCTCTTGTTTATTTCAGGCAAGAAATGGAATCTCCAAATACTCTAAGGATATGGGCTTGCATAATGCCTCCCTTGCTAATACAAGTGCTTAGGAATATATAACTTTGGGGGGAATATCAGTCTCCAGAAAGGGAGTCCCCAAGGACTGCTAAGCCATTCTGTAGGCAGTGTTCATCTCTTATGCCTGGAGCAGTTGTACAGAACGTGGGTGTCTAGGGAGTGTCACTCTGAAAAGTTTCATTATGTTACATACTTGCTAACCCATACTTAAAAGTTGTCTTCAGTTGCAAACTCAAGTTGGGCAAAAGGTCATGTGCAATGTCATATATGATTTTGCATTCAGCATATTTTATTTTCTTGAGGTAAAAGATATTAAAGAACTATGAAGAACTGAGGAAATCTCTAAGGTTCATCCTCTGGAAATTCAATGTTGCATTGATATTGAAGATTTAATAAAATAGGGAGCATATTTTAGTATCCTTATTTTCAGAGAAGTACATAACACCTAGCTAATCACTGTTAGTAAAACTGGATTTTGTTTAGGAAACTATATGTGGGATGAAGACTAGTTAAGAACATCATGATAATTTTTTTTAAATATATATTTTCTTGATTTTTTACAGAGAGGAAGGGAGAGAGATAGAGAGCTAGAAACATCAATGAGAGAGAGACATGATCAGCCGCCTCCTGCACACTCCCCACTGGGGATGTGCCTGTAACCAGGATACATGCCCTTGACCGGAGTCGAACCTGGGACCTCTCAGTCCACAGGCCAACGCTTTATCCACCGAGCCAAACCCGTTTCAGCATGATAACTTTCTTTTATCATTTGAACCGAAAGAATTTCATCTAGAAATCATCTATGGTTTTGCTCTCAGATCCAAAAAAGGAACTAAAGTGTAGCAATACTATTAAATTTGAGAGCCTTTTGAAATGATATGCATTTTAAGAGTCATTTTAATGTTTAAAGAGAAATTGGCTATATTTTAAGAGGACTACTTACAAATAAATGCATAAAATATTTGAACTAGAAATCTTTCTTACTGAACAATCAGCTCTAAAGACAATTAAATTTTGCCAATGAAAATGAATGACCACTTCATGTTTTTATTGAAGGTTTGCTTGTGAGAATAGCAGAGCTATTCTCTGGTGAATGCCTGAACATATATTTGAAATGGCACAAAATGTTGAAAAAGCTCTTATTCTGATGGATCAACCAATAAAATCCCTCAGGAAAAGTAATGGGAAGATTTTCACTAAATATATAAAAGGGCAATTTGGGAAAAGTTATACTGACCAAAATAAATTGAACATTGTGTTGCAGTCAATGTGGTTTGCCAACCCTCCCACGTAAGACAATTTTCTTCCATCTCTTTCAAAGTTAGGGAGTATTTCACCCTCTGAAAAGTGTGACTCCTTTGAACTCCAGAGCACAGTGGAAATAACTCTACCCCAGATCCAGGTCTTTGGTAGCTTCTGTCTTGCTCTCTCGGAGCCCTATGCCACTGATTGTGGAGTCTGAATTTCCTGTATGAGAAGCCACATTGGAAAAATATCAATACATGAAGAGATGGGTAGCCCAGTTGAGCTTTATCTTTCAGTTGTTTCTTCCAGGCACCAGTCCTACTAAGTGGCACCATCTTCGACTCTTCAGGCTAGACCAACTACCAATGAAAGCTAACAAGGGACCTAGTTTGTGCCACATGCAACATCAGATATACCATCTGATCCCTTCCAATATTTCTGACCTGCAAAACTGTGAGATAAAATGATAGTTATATAATAACTAAAATGATAGTTATATAAAATGTTAGTTATATTATGCTAATAAGATTTGGGGGCGCATGTGGATTTTGCTCGACTTCTCTGCTCCTCACATTTTTTCAGCTATAAAATGGAATTAATAATCATGTAGGTTTGTTTTGAGCATTAATTGAATTAGTGCACAGAAAAAGGTTAGATCGTCACTTGCTAATTCTTAGCATAGTATTTGGCACATAGCAATCAGAATTGACTGTTTTTGGAAAAATTTCTCGTTGCTAGGCACTGTGTAAAGATTCAGTAGATGGTTGTCCCTCATGCCAGAAAAGTGCACTGCTAAATCTCTGTGTTTGAGTAAACACTTTAATTTTTCTCCATCTGTAGGAATAAGTTAATATTGCTTCATCTGAATTCAATCGTCTTGTCTTATTTTATTAAAAACAACCTTTCTTAAAGCAGTTAGCCAGTATTACAGGAAAACTAACCATCTACTTTTCTAAATGAATATAGTACTTTTACTACATAAACTATTTTCCATTTGTAAGACATAAATGTTTTCTAAGCATGTCCTGTGTTAGGAGTCTAATAAATAAATCTTGTGAAGTATATAGTGAAGAATTATTATCCCCATTTTGAAGGTGAAAATCATAAGATTCAGTGATAGGTATGATATGTGGAGATCAATATTAAATGTAGGAGTGAAATGAGAACAAGTTCAGACTTTGTTTGTTTGTTTGTTTGTACATTTTGCAGCATCCTTCCTTCCTCCTTTGCTCCTGCATAACCCTTTGAGCTAAAAAAAAAAAAATTGCGTTGCAGCTTTTCAAATTATTTCCTCATATTTGAGATCCAGATTATTTTCTTCTAGAAGATTTATTTCAATATAAAATATTAATTTCAAGAATACACGTTACATTTGCTTGGAAATCTCTACCAAGGTTAGCATTTGGATAAATAAATCCCAAAACAAAACTCAGCAGAAATCTGAGTAAACAACTACCAGATTATTCTGTATAGAGTGGCTCGAAGTCCTTTACTCTAAGAGGAAAATAATATCCCACTTAAGGTGCCAGAACACTGACGCTTAATGTGCAACAACACAGTGCCTGTCAGCTAGGAAGTGGCGTTTCCAGGCAACCTCTCCAGCAGGTTCTTAAAACTGTTCTAGCCCCACAATCAGTGACTGTGCGGTGGCATCGCACTCTTGAAATGTTCCGGTGGAGTCTGTGGCCAGAATTACACATAACACATGTAGAAAAGGAATTCTCAGGAATGCATGCAACCAAAGGATTCTTTATTAAAAAATCTTAATGTAAACTTTAACATTAAAGTAGCTTCCATTTCATCAAATCTTTTGCTAAGATTGATTGTGTACATGTAGATAAATGGGCTCATACCAAAGATGTATAATAATAAAATAAACTAGAAAAAAAACATATATCACTCTAAAAATTACCTCTTAACACCTGTAACTTTTTAATATTAATTTTTAAATGTGTGCAGTGGAGACTGAGGCCATGGATGTGTGTCTCCCTAATTAATATATGTGTTAGTCAAATTACTGTCATGATGTGAAAAGTCAGCAAATCCTCATAATAAGTCATGTCTAAAGATTTGCTGTCCACAGGTCATGATATTTAGTGTTTACTAGTAGGCCTCTACATTATATTCGTGTGACTGTAAATAACAGCAATTCTATTTGAGTAGTTGTGTAACTACAAACAAATTATTCTCTCTCACACTCATTTTCATCACCTGTAAATGAGGAAATTAACAGTGTACCTCCTAAAATTGCAATTAGAATTAAATGCATTGAATCATACACAATTTCTGGATCATGGTAAAACCTTGTAAATATATCACTGTTATTTTAAGAGAAATAATCAAAATGTTTACTGAAAATACATCTTCAAAAAAATCTTGGCAAGTAGGTGACACTTGATGAGTGAAAATTGTACAAGCACAACCTGAATTAAATAAATATTCCAGTATTACGATATATAATTTGTTCTGATAACATTAAGAGATCCAAGTCTGTTAATATTCAATTTTGGATTATAATTAAATTATTTTTTGTATTATCTGTTTGGCTTCTCATAAACCTAGTACCTAGATATTGAGCTTATATAACCATAAAGTTTATATGTAACTCAAGTAACACAATTTAAAAAAACACATATTTTACTATCACCATGTGTTCATTTTTCCTTTATTTATTACTTTATCAAAAATATTTAATGAACACTTCTTTTATACCAGAGACTGCGACATATATTGGGATAAAATGGAGGGCAAAAAATAACGCATCCCTCCATTGTTTGTTAATGATACCCAAGTGCCTTGTGCTCTCTTCTTTTATGCAAGCAGTCAGTGTTGGTACAATACTAATTCACTTGAAATTTCACTATTTGAAATACAAACCATTCTCTTTCCAGAACTTGTAATTAAAACTATAGAATCCCCTGGGATGATTAACTTATTTCAAAATATATTCATAGAGAGAAGGGTCATATATAGACACATGTCAGAAACAGGTATACGTGCAAATGTGCTACTCTACAGACATTAGCTTCCCATCTAGCATAGTGCCTAGTGGATAGCAGATGCTCAGATAAATATAAAATACATACATGAACGAATGCTTCCAATCAGAACAGCAACCCTCTTATAATTTTCTGTTCAGTAAATATACAACACATATTATATTTCTAAAACTTATAGTAGCCTTGATAATTAGATGCCATTTTAATTAAAGTGAATGGCAGAGCTTAAGAACAGGTAAAAGATTCATAATAATAAGGCATCAATCTTTGCATTTCGCAATTTAGGGAAATAGGCAGAGCGAACTTTAAGGACATTCTCTGTAAAAACAACAACAAAACATGCTTTGAACCAGACCGTATGCAAGATGAAAACAGGAAGTGGGATAGTTCATGACAGGTATCCCTGTACCATCATGGGGTCCTCATTCCAGAACATTAGATAGCAAGAGGCTAAGAAGATGTCGGAGCTGACCTGCAGGCTGACTCCCTCTCTCTCTAGGAGGCTGTACCTCACTGATGCCAAGTTCTAGTTAGGTATCTAAAGAGACGGCTGTCGGTAAAAGAAAAAGTCACAAAGAAGTTGACTGTTCTGAGACCCAACGGGATATTTCTCTAAGTGTTACCCAAAACTATTTGTCTGGAAGGTATTTCTCCTTTTGCTGAGGTTCATTTGCTTTTTTTGTTTGCTTGCTTGCTTGTTTGTGTCCATGGCTAAATAAGTCACAGTCTTCCAGGACATGTCAGCATGGTGCCCTGTAACGATATGCAGCCCGCCTAGCATGTTCAGCAAGGTACGGGGAGTGTAAGTCAGTATACAGATGTGTTTCAGAGAATTCATGAGACTGCTAAAGTTCAAGGTAAAAGTGGTCATGCATTTTCCTTTGGGCCATTTTTAAGGAAGAAACTCCCATGTTTAATAAGCTCAAATGACTTAGTAAACCACGTATTATCTATTGGAAAATATATAGTGATAAATGCCTTTATCCAGTGTATGGTAGAAAGAAATGCACAAAGGTTGCCATGGGATTTGAGATTAGAGTCACCTGCTTCAGACAGAGGCATCACAGAGCAATTCTAGCAAAAAGTAATGCTTAAAATTACATTTAAATGATGAGTGGGAGTTAACTGGTTGCTTTAAGATGGAAAGAACACTTTTCTTGTGAGAGAGAAAAGTAAGTACAAAGAAACTGAATTGCTAAAGGCCTAATTCTTCATGAAAATGGCAAGTTATTCAATATGGTCAGAATTAAGGGTAAAAATAGAATCATTGTAAATGTAAAAACATGCTTACTGGTTTAACCATTGAATTATTCTAGTTCAAGTTTTTTTAAGCAATAGAATCTGTTGTTATCTGGCGTTTGGAAAAAGATGTATTGCAGGAAATAGAAGATACAGATTTTCTAACTTGTTCACCCAGCAAAATAACGCAAAACATAAAACAGGAGTACAGACAAGATGGCAAGACCAAATATTTGAATGAGATTATAACATTGGGAAGTAAATTTTTGAAAATGCATGAAATAAGAAAATGATTTAATAAAGGTCAAAATACAATAAAATAATTTCAGATGTTTTATATAACTTATTAGTTACAGAATAAATTATGTAAAAACTCAACTGAGAACAAACCTAAATCTATAGTTGAGAATTTATGGTGGGAAGTCTAAAGCATAAAAACCATCAGAAAGATTTGCCAAAGAACACATATGCATGACACATAGACAAAGACAACAGTGTGGTAATGGCCACAGGGAAGGGGGACTGGGGCTGGAGGGAGGTCTGCAAAGGGTGGGTTGGGGGGGGATGAGGACATCTGAGATAATGTCAATAAAAATAAAGTTAAAAAATCACCAGAAACAAGAGATGAAACTTTGGGTGGATGTTAAGGTTAGAATTATTTGTTTTATTTATTTATTTTTAGGATTAAAATTAGAATTGCATTAAGTTAGAGCAGGGGTTAAGATAGAGTTAGATTTTGAACTGTATCAACAGATCATTGGAATGAAGAGTCAATAACAAAAAGGAAAAAAATTAAATGTTTAAATCATTAAAAAGGAAATATTTTCTGAAAAAATAACCAACACACAGGCTGAAGAAAAGTTCATAAAAATTAAAACAAAACAATCACTAAGGTCTGAACTGTAGTTTTTCATAGCCTCCATTAATTTCCATGTTATATAATTATTTCACTAATTTTGAAAATTGTAGAAAACTTCCAAAATTTTTTTTAACTTTAAAAAGAAATCCTCACCTGAAGACATACTTAACAACAGAAAGGAGGAAAGGAAGAGAGAGAAAGAGAGGGAGAGAGAGAACATTGATATAAGGGAGAAACATCCCTGGGTTGCCTTCCACACAAGCATCCCAGGTATTGTTCTGACTAGGAATCAAACCCTAAACCTTTGGGTGCACATAATGATAATCCCCTCCCATCCAGGCTAAAATAAAACTGATAGTAACATCACGTTCATAAAGTAATTAGTTGACAGTGATTACTTTATAATGAACTTGACTGGATTCAATCTGGCTTCTCTATCTATTTGCTTCGGAAGGTTCTCTTTCTTCCGTGTTCCTCACTGTATTAATCATCTCATGCTATTGAAAACAATAAAGTGGACTGAGTGGCTTAAACAGCGATTTACTTTGTCATAATTTTGAAGACTGGGATCTGAAATCAGGATGCCAGCATGACAGGATTCTGGTGAGAGCCTTCTTCCTCATTGGTGTATGGCTACGTTCTCACTGTGTCTTCACATGGCAGCAAGAGAGCTCTAATATATCTTCCTCTTCTAAAAGAGACACTGATTCCATCCTGACTGCCAAGCTTCATGACCTCATCTAAACCTAATTATCTCTCAAAGACCCTGTCTCCAAATATCACCATGCTGGGTGTTAAGGATTCAGCACAGGAATTTTGCAGAGACACAATCAGTCCATTCACTCACCCTCCTCATCTATAAAATAGAGATATTAGTAGAGCATCTTTTTGGAGAAGGCTGTTGTGCAGACCAAAGGAGGTTATAGATATAATAATATTATAAGAGATGCTAGCTCGTGGTCAGTGCCACATGAGTGCTAGCTAATAACTCTTAGACATGATCCCTTACAAATAGACATAATCAAAATGTTTAATATAGGCAAATTGAATTCAGCACTTATTAAGACAGATGAAAAAAAATAAGTTATTCCTTGAATTCTGGAGATTTTTTAAATTATTTTAAACAATATAATTCATCTTAGTACTATTTTGAAATATAATATTTATATTATCACACTAGTGGATAATATAAATATAACTAAAAACAATTCAAAATAGTAAGAGAGGATACTTCAAAAAGAGAGGATACTAAAGAATTAAGTCTAAGACCATGCATCTAAGGCACTCTCATAAGAAGCAAAAACAAGGTAAATGTCACCATTAGTTTGTATTATTTAATTCTGCCTCAAATGTATCATCCCTGAAATAATAAAGTGCCTCTCTGCTCATTCTCTTCAAGGAAAACATATCTGGGGGTATATCCTATATAATAAAAACTTAATATGCTAAGTTCCAGTCATCTGGTCATCCATTCAACCAATCAAAGCATAATATGCTAATGATATGCAAAGGCCACACAACTGCTCACTATGATGTGCACTGACCACCAGGGAGCAGATGGTCCAACCAGTAGGTTAGCTTGCTGCTGGGGTCCAGCTGATCAGGACTGAACAAGATAGGCCAGACACATCCTGGAGCCCTCCCATGGTCCCTCCCTGGCTGGTCAACCTCCCGTGTTCCTCTCTGGCCCGTCATGCACTGGTGTGGACCCTCAGCCTTGCCTGCACCCTCTCACAATCTGGGACCTTTCAGGAGATGTCAGAGAACTGGTTTAGGCCTGATCCCACAGGCCAGACCAAGGGACCCCACTGGTGTAGGAATTTGTGCACCGGGCCTCTAGTTATTAATCTAAATTAAAAAATTATCCTGTGCTCAAATAAAATTATTGTCATTCTGGGAATCAATTTACAAATTCTTACAAATACTGTAATCTTATCTAATAATAGACAAAGACATAAATTGACCATACTTCTGCTACACCCATAGCCAATCAGAGTGAGTATGCAAATTAACTCAACAAAGATGGCAGTTAATTTGCATAGATGGGCACCCAACACTTGAGTTCCGGGAACATCCTGGCATCCAGGTCACTGAGGTAGGCCCCGCATGGGCCCTGAGCAGCCTGGGAAGGGACTAAGCCAGGGGCCTCCTGGGCAGGGCCAAGCCTGCGATCAGAACCAAGGGGGTAGGGGCGGAGCCCGAGATCCAAGGGAGCTAGGGCTCCCCTGCTCAGGCCTAAAGCATTGGCCAGAGGCTTTAGGCCTGTGCAGGGATGGAGCCAGTGATTGGTGACTATTGACAATCAATGTGAACTACAGAGGAAACATCTTTTCTGACTGCTCATTGGCTAAGCTATCTGTTTGCCATTGGTAATAATCTTAGTAACTTGGGTAATAAGAATCCAAAAAGGTGATTTAGGGTTTTTCCACCTCACTTCTGGAGAAAAAAACAAAGGTCTGCTGCTGAAGGGGCTAATGTCATATCCTGCCCTAGCAGGATCCAGGGTCCAGGTCAGGCATCATGCAGGAGGCAACCATTCAAAGTGTTCCTCTCACTTTGATGTTTCTCTCTGTCTTTCCCTTTCTCTTTCACATTTTCTAAAAGTCAATGGAAACATATCCTCAGGTGAGGATTAAAAAAAAGAAAGAAAACACATCTTGAAAATGCCTAAAAAAGTTGTCATTTTTTTATTGTGAAGGCACTGGAGTACATGTTGATGAAAACACCTTGGTTGCTGTGGTAACTGGCAGTGGCTGCAGCAGGGTGGTGATGGGGCTGGTGCCTTCCCCTGATCAGTCCCATTGCCTCCCACAAAGGGAGGCCAGACTGCGGCTTAGGCCTGCTCCTGCAGGGGAGCCGGGCCTAAGCCATGAGTAGGACATCCCTTGAGGGCTCCCAGTTTGTGAGAGGGGGCAGGTTGGGCTAAAGGACCCGTCACCCCCAGTGCATGAATTTTGTGCACCAGACCCCTAGTTAAATCATATTATTCAATGAACTAGTTTCTTTAAAGTGAGGTTATTATTGTTTGCATCCATGGGTTAAGCATATAGCATGAAATTCTTTGGTTAATCTTTTCCAGTCTCCCTTCCTTCTCTTTGAGAATCATCAATCTACTATATACTTCCATGTCTCTGGATTTATTTTGTATTTCCGTGTATTTTGTTCATTAGATTCCATATATAAGTGAAAACATGTGATAAGGCCTGGGGAGAGGGCGGCAGTGGGGAAGAAGGAGTCAATGGGGGGAAGAGGGTCATCTTTAATACTTTCAGCAATAAAGAAAAAAATTTAAAAATGAAGCATCTGGGACAAGTAAGCATAAAAACTGACACAAACAATATTGTTTCGTGAAAGCAAAATAAATTATTTCATAATAAATTGTTATATCCTAATGGTTTGATTCTTAATTCCCAGTTTTCTTTTCCTTTAATTCAATTATGAAATGGATCTCACTGGCCTAAAAACAAGGTGTAATGTCTGTGTTGCTTTCTGGAAGTTTCTAGGGACAAATTGTTTCTTTGCCTTTACCAGATACTAGAAACCATATGAAGTCTTTGGGTAAGTGTTGGGTTCAATACAATGTTCCACTTTAAAATGAACTCACAAATACCTTGAATGAAATCATAAAGTATTATGTCACGAGAGTTGTACACTTATTCTATTTTTGTGCTTTTTAGTCTTATTTAAAAATTTATTTTTATTGTTGACAGTGTTATAGATGTCACCCATTTTTCTCCCTTTACCTTCCTCTACCCAGCTCCTTCTCCACCCCAGACCTTCACAGCAATATTGTTTTTCTGTGTCCATGGTTATGCAAATATGCATATAAGTTCTTTAGTTAATCTCTTCCCTCCCCTTCTCCCCTCTGAGATCTGTCAATTTGTCCCATTGTTTCTGACTCTGGGCCTATTTTGTTCATCCATTCATTTATTCTATTTCGAATGAAGGCTTCTAATCATCATCCTTGGTATGCATTTTTAAAAGCATCTATTAAAGAAAATTACAATTTGTAAATTCAATGACAGTTGTTTCGTTTTTCTCTCTCCTGGGCTTATATTTTCTCTCTTCTCAATTTTGTCCTTGTTTAAACCTCAAGCCTGGTATATTCTGCTAGAACATCTTTGCAAGTAACTCAAATCACACAGATGAGTCGATTTTGCTTAACCGTATTACAGGTATGGAATGCAATCAACTGCTGTCTCTACAGTATGCTGCTTTCTAGTTCCTCTCAGAAAATCTGGGTGCTGCTGATAACTTACTTAGCTTACCATGAGAAAAATTCTGCCCACTCTGTTGCTAATGACCTTTGGAACTAACCACCTGACACGGGCATTAGAAATGGCAGCAGGGCAAGTGGTATACTTGTCTCAACACGATGAGCACCTCAGTACAACAGCCTCCTCCTCACAGCCAATAAGAACCAGAGACGACCGACCACCCTTTCGGGAACCCCAAGCTCGATGGAGAATTCTATGGAGGAGAACACAGAAATTGGGAGCCATAGAAAAAGAATTGTTCATTTATCACAACGTTGTTACATTGAATACTTGAACTTTTATAAAAGCAATCAGGAGCTTGGCATTGTTTTGGTTCAAAGAGTCAATGGAATATATAGCAAATAGTGTATATAGAACACTTTTGCCTCCAGGAAAATAGCCAATTTTGTATGAATATAAAAATCATATTCACTTTATTCTGTGACTGTAGTTATAACCATCATAGCAAGGAAAATGACTGACCAAAAGAAAGGGATTATTTTTGTCATTTTATTTACTTTTCCATTCAGTGGCTTTTAAAGTTGTAAGACAAAAAGTTTTGAAAGAAAAAAAAATCTCAATTATCTGAGTAGTAAGCATAGAAAATGGCATACTGTTTAATCTCAGATTGATTGGAATAAAAGCAAGTATTGAAATACTACTTTTTGTATCTAGATATATGTTATTAAAATATATTGCTAATGTGCATTTAATATAATTAAAACAGCTAAATATCTTTTAGGTACAAGGAAAACCCAGATAGTATCTGGTGTTGCTATTTGATCAGGCCATTTAGAAACAGAGAAGCAATCTTACTGACACTAAAGAGCTAACTTCTATAAAAATGTAGGTAGTCTCTATTTTTAAACCAAAGTATAGAAGTTTTATGGCTATGATAAATAGCAAAGTGTTTCATAACTGACCAATGTATTTAAAAATGTGTTTTGTGTATTGTTCAGTACTTTTAATGAATGTATTGAGAGAAAAGATAAAATTCTAATCTGCAAAATATTTTATTTTTTTCACATATTTTTATGAAGCATATATGTCAGTGATTTTCAACCAGTGTGCCAGGAGAATTTTTAAAACATGCAATATCTGACTATTTAGTCAGAGACAATGACCTCTTTTTCCTTATATTGTCAAATAAAATAATTAATAGCCATCTGGTGTTAATGAATCAAAATTATACTTTTTTTTTGGTCAAATCGGCAAAAATGTATTTTTTGGTATGCCGCAGAATTTTTGTAATTAGTTTATGTGTGCCATGAGATTAAAACAATTGAAAACTGCTGATATATGTTAAGTACTCTGGCCTTCTAACTTATATTTCAAAAACAAGTGTAAGAAATAAAGCATAATAAAAGACTGCCCCAAAATCTGCTAAAATCTTTTATTTCACTATTAAACTTCAGAATGATTAAAAACAGAATTAAGAAGTAACTCATTGTTGTTCAGAAAAACCAACCAATGTCAATTCTGATGACAGGATATCTCTCTAATGCAGTGGTTCCCAAATTTCTAATGCCGTGACCCTTTAAGACAGTTGCTCACATTGTGGTGACCCCCAACCATAAAATTATTTTCGTTGCTACTTCATAACTGTAATCTTGCTACTGTTATGAACTGTAATGTAAATATCTGCTATGCAGGATGTATTTTCATTGTTAGAAATTGAACATAATTAAAGCATAGTGATGAATCACAAAAACAATATGTAATTATATATTGTGAAATATTTATTTCTAATTACAAATAAATGAAATTTTGTCTTGAATCATGGTGTAGCATGGGCAACAGTCTTCATATGACAACAGTAAACTACATTGCTATACTTTGCTACACCGAGGAGTGGTCTGTTGGTTCCTAAGACCATAGGAAATAGGTGTTTTCTGATGGTTTTAGGCGACCCCTGTGAAAGAGTCATTCGACCCCCAAGGGGGTCGCGACCCACAGGTTGAGAACCGCTGCTCTAATGTATCTACATCTTTCCAACACACTGGATAAGGCCTTCATTACCTTTCACCATAAGCTTTTTCCTCTTGTCTTCCTTTCTATTCAGAACTATTCTCTAGCCTCTTGAATTCTGTAAGAGTCAAATATACAAAGCAAAAAAAAAGATGTTTGATATTAAAAACATAGTTTCACTTCTTTTTAATATAGAGCTATCTCCAAAGCCAGGTCACTTTCTAACTGTCCTTGGAAAACCATTCATAGTTGCAGACAACTCCACAGAGGACAGTATATCAGGTACAGCCCTCTTTTCATAGTGTTGGGGTCTCTGAATGTTACATTTTCCAAGTTGGAATGACAGAACCATGTCCTCAGTGTCAAACAACCAGCAGGGGAGGGCAGATTAGAGGGACCAGGCCTGCAGGGGAGGGCAGTTAGGTGTCTCCAGGCCAGCAGAAGAGAAAAGTCGGAGGGGGCCCAGGCCAGCAGGGGAGAACAGTTGGGGGGACCAGGCCTGCAGGGGAGGACAGTTAGGAGTGACCAGGACTGCAGGGGAGGGCAGTTAGGGGCAAATAGACTGGCAGAGAAGCATTTAGGCATCAATCAGGCTGTCAGGGGAGTGGTTAGGGGGTGATCAGGCTGGCAGGCAGAAGCAGTTAGGGACAATCAGGAAGGCAGGCAGGCGAGCAGTGGGAGCCAGCAGTCCTGGTTTGTGAGAGGGATGTTCCATTGACCTTTTAGACACAATCCTACCTGGATTGGGTCTGAACAGGCAGTTGGACATCCCTCAAGGTGTCCCAGATTGGAGAGGGTGCCGCCTGGGCTGAGTGACACCCCCACCCCCCTGTGCACCGAACCTAGTTTTAAATAAAATAGTTCATAGTCCTGCTTCATAGTTTAGAGTATAGATTTTAGTCACTCAATATGCCTTACAGTTTATAGCATATTTCCCCCCATTACCCTCTCACTAAAGATATTTCTATTATAATGTGGAATTTTGTCATAAGTGAATTGTACACAAACTACGGATTCTTTAGAAATATGAGCCTGTGGGAATAAGTGGGATAATCCTGAGATGAATGGTAATGATACATACAAAATTATAATCTGACTCTTAAAAGTTATCCAACAGCCATGGCCGGTGTGGCTCAGTTGTTTGGGTATTGTCCCATGAATTAAAAGATTACTGGTTTTATTCTTGGCCTGGGCATATGTGCAGGTTGTAAGTTTGATCCCTAGTAGGGATTGTGCAGGAGGCAGTTGATCAATGTTCAGCTCTCACATCAATGTTTCTCTTCTTCTCCTTTCCATTCTCTAAAAAAAATAAAATAAATTATGAAAATATTTTTTAAAAAGTTATCCAAGTTTACTGCATACTTTCCAAATTAGTTATGACAAGCTTGCCCTGATTACTTCTGTGCAAAGATAGCTACCAAAAATATTCAATATGATGGATAGTGTGATATAGGGGATCTAGGCAGTAGGTGACACTCAAGGTCACATAGGCATCATCGGTGTTGTTCCAGTTGGTCAATTCTTTCAGAAGAGGAGTTTGATAAATAAGATCATATTTCATAAGAAGAGGATGCTCAGAAAAACCCATCAGGTGAAGAAAGGCTTTAACAAATCAAATGTCTTCAAGAAATGACTACACTTTATTTATAAAAGTACTTTGCTTTACAGATAATAAATATCAAAGATCATTCACATAAATTTCAACATGGTAGGGGTGAAACATCATACGGGGCTAAACTCATTGGATGGATTATTTTTCTTTTCTACTTGGTGAGAGTAATAAACAGAAAAAAAGTATCAAGAGAAACAATTGTAGAAATACTTTCAATCCTGAACAATTCACAAGGATACTAAAATTTAATAATAAGGTCAAAATGTTCTGAATCTTAGGATCACCTTCCCTGCAGTACTGACTATTAAGTAGAACAAGAACAAGTGAAGTAATGCTTTTGTAAGACCCTTGTATTGGTAGAGCAATGCTAGCCATCCAACAATTAATCTACACATATGTTCCAGCTCAATTATATATATATGTGTGTGTGTGTGTGTGTGTGTGTGTGTGTGTGTGTATATATATATATATATATCAAGATATTTTCATGGAGATGGAAGGCTTCTGATTCAAAAAATCAGGCACGGACACAGACTTATTGGATTATCATCTTTAATGCATAGCTTTCAAATTCAGTGTTGGCATTCATATAACCTAGAATAAAATATACAGAAAATAGCACATGTAATTTTTTGGCCAGTCCTGCAGGGGTAGTGCTGCACAATATTTTTGCTAATATTTCATTTCTTAGAACACAGTCCCATGGCCACATCCAATTAAGAGAGAGGCCAGGACTTTATAGAATAAGTAGAGATTAGTGCATGAATATTCATGGACTCAAGGGGGGCCCCTCAGCCTGGCTTGCCCCTCTCACAGTCTGGAAGCCCTCAGAGGCAGGAAGCGACACGGTGATCAGAGGAAGATGACCACCAATCACACCTCTGCTGCTACCACTGCTGGTAGTTTAAGCCTCAGCCAGCCCTGTTTACCTGAGCCTAGGGCAGCCCAAGGTAGCTAGGCAGCCACCATCTGACGATTGCCTGCACCTTGACCATCCCTGGGTGGCTAGGGGACTTAGGGGACTGGAGAAATCCAGAGGCCTTGCCATGTGCCTGCCACCCTAGTAGGGTTGAGGGGACTGGGCGCCATCATCTTGTGGCTGTGGGCACCACCATCTTTGAGGGCATGGGAGTCAATTAGCATATTTTCTCTTTATTAGATAGGATTTTTTCAAGAAAAAAATAAGTAATTGGTGAAAACTAGCAGTAACTATAATATCTACCTAGGTATATGTACTGTTACCACTGTAATCAACATAAAATTCATTATATATGCAAAATCTCTGATTTGGTTCTCTGTATATTTTTTGGTTTATACATGAACTCATGACCTTTTGAGTCCAACCATTGTCTACTTCTCAAACATCCCAAACTCTACATTCTTTTCCACAAATAGTGATAGCTGAGTCATATGATTCAATTTTGAAAATTCATTGTCTCATTGACAGGAAATTTTTTTCAACATTAGAGCATAAACATGGTGGGATTCAGTCACCAACTAAATCAGAAATAGTTTATCTATAGAGCAGTCTTTGAATTACCTGGCCAAGGCATACATAGCTGTTTCATGATGTTTTCCAGTGCACATAGATATTATAAGCTCAGTTTCATTGGTCTTTCACATTGTCTTTAAAGGTATCCTGTCTAATAAAAGAGTAATATGTAAACTGACTGTACCTCCATCACACCCAAAGCCATGCCCACCAGCCAATTAGGAGTAAGTATGCAAATTAACCCAACCAAGGTGGCTACAACCACAGAGCAAGCAGGAGGCTTGAGTTTCCCTGGCAATGGAGGAAGCCAAACTCCCACAACACTGGCCTCTGCTCAAGGCTACAAAGTTTCAATTATAGAAGATAAAGAAATCTCAACAAAAATGGCAGCAGCCATAGAGCTGGAGGGAGCAGGAGGCTTGAGTTGCTCCCAATGATGGAGGAAGTCAAGTTCCCATAGCCTTGGCTTCTGTTCAAGGCTACAAAGTTTCAATTATAGAAGGTAAATAAATCCCAGATATCAAGGTCTCCACCTGGGTTGCTTTGGAGGCATGGATGGCCTGGAAATCGCCAAAGGCTTCTCGCCAAGGTCACTCCATCCCCCAGAGGAACCCCCACCCTCATCCTGTACACCCTTCAGCGCAAACCAGCCAGCCTCCATCCATGCACCAGGCCTCTATCCTATCTAATAAAAGAGTAATATGTAAATTGGCCATCGCTTCAACACATAAAATGGCTGCCCCCATGTGGTCAACAATGGCTGCTCCCATGTGAACACAAGATGGCTGTCACAAGATGGCCAGCAGGGGAGGGCAATTGGGAGGGATCAAACCTACAAGGGAGGGCAGTTGGGGACAATCAAACCTGCAGGGGAGGGCAGTTAGAGATGACCAGGCCATGAAAGGAGGGACTTTGGGGGCAACTGGGCCTTCAGGGAAGGTCAGTTTTGGGGGACCCAGACCTGCAGGGGAAAGCAGTTGTGGGATATCAGGCCTGCAGGGGAGGGCAGTTAGGGACAATCAGGCTGCCAGGGGAGTAAGAGGTAGGGACAATCAGGTTGGTTAGGAGTTGATCAGGCTGGCAGGCAGAAGTGGTTAGGGGCAATCAGGAAGGCAGGCAGGAGAGCAATTGAGAGCCAGCAGTTCTGGATACTGGTAGGATCAGACCTATACAGGCAGTTGAACATCCCTCGAGATGTCCCAGATTGGAGAGGGTGCAGACTGGGCTGAGGGACAACCCCCTTCCCATGCACAAATTTCATGCACCGGGCCTCTAGTTGATTAAATAAGTGGATCAGTCTTATCATGGTTTTAGTAATGTAAATATTCTATGGTCTTCTCTTCGTATCTTATGAGCTTTTATCCCCAAAGTCTTCCAATCTCTACTAGTTACACTTATCTTAATACATTCTTTTTATATTAATTAAAACTAATATGTTTATGTTTAATACTTCTCATCACTATTATCAAACATACATACATGATACTTAAATTAAAACTAAATAATAAAAACCACTGATAGTAAATAAACATTATTTTCTAAGCATTCTGAAAGATCTAAAAAGAAATAAAATCATATCTCTATTTTAGATATAAGGATACAAAGGAGGAATGTCCAGCAACTTGCCCCAGATCAGATAACTAACACATTCAGGTTAGGGTTAGTTGAATTCAACATTTATGGACTTAACTACCAACCTTGGACCTCTTATGATAGCCAATCATATCAGGCTACATTGACTATTGCTGTGAAGCCTCAAATCCACACAGGAGAAATTGTGCTTAGGCACATAACAGATTAGACACAGAAGACCTTCCTCTTTTTTGCTGAATTGTCTTCTCTAACAATATTTTGGAATTTTACTCTACATCAAATAATCTGAGGGAAAAAAAAAACTAATGTGGAAAATGCAGGATTTAATTTTATTGGGAAATAATGGCATAGACATGATAATACAAATCAAGCTACAAACCCATTTATTCAAACAAAATACCCTCTTGTCTGATTTGTCTTCATTTCCTCTCTGTTACGTGTTCTGCTAAGAGCATGAGTTTCAGAATAGCACTTAGGTGGTTTGTGGGAAGAAAATGATTCCAAGTAAGTGGTACATTCTCAGTTAATTATCTATAAATGTCTAAATAACTTTCTTCATTTGTTAAATTGTATTAAAAATTATCAAGTGTCTTTATTATTTTTCTTCTCCCTAGAATGTTCTTTCAAGTCCTGTGATAGCTTTTCTTTGAAGGAAAGCCTGATATATTAAAGTTAAATGTCTTTAAAGCCAATTTAACTCACCTTCTATATGTCATTGGAAAGTATGTAACCACCAAGGGGAAGGGTAAAATGATCCATTTCTCTGGTCTATCACAGAAATACACTGAAAGTTTTACTTTAACATTTAGAAAACTTTACTAAAAAAGAATTATGGAACAATAAGAGGCTTTTTCATCTCCAGATCCTTTTCATGAGAAATCTCAAGAGAAAGCTCATAACTGTTGTTTCTATATTCATCTGAAGGGAAGGAAGAGGACAAACAATTGAAGGTGAATTTAGCAAGATTTGAAGCAGTAAGACTAGATTTAAATGTTGAATGCAAAAGAGCTATCATCAGACACTTATAAAGAAGTATGAATATAACCGTGTCTTCATTAAACTTTCAGCTTCAGCTTTCTAAAGGTTGAGTAAGTATTTTAATTTTGTATCTATCAGAAATCATGTGTTAAAGGCACAGAAAACTTTGCTGTAGTCTATTTTTAATACATGTCTTCAAAATTCTATTTAACATACACATTTTAAATGATAGCACCACCTCTTTTGACTAACCCTGAGAATAATAAAAATACGTTAAGTAGCTATGCTTCAATACTGATTACCAGGTGCTATAAATTGAAAATCAAATCAAAACAGTGGCTATCTTATCTAATAAAAGAGGAACATGCAAATTGGCCATATCTCATGCCCACCAGCCATGTCCACCTGTCATGCCCACCAGCCAATCAGCAGCAAGTATGCAAATTAACTCAAACCAAGATGGTGGTTCATTTACATATCCCAGTGCAGAGCAATTATTGAAGACTGCGTAGAAGGAAGCCAACCCATAGACACAGACAATAGTGTGGTTAAGGCCTGGGGAGATGCAGGGTACAAGGGGTTAGTGGGGGGGAAAAGGTTACATTTGTAATATATAAGTGTATAGTAGCTCATAAAATATAATTTGTAGATGACCTCCAGCAAGCACCATTTTTATTCCTATTCATAGGTTCCCAGTATTTCATCTTTCTTTATTATTTTTAACATTTTTACATTGTCAAATTATTTATATCCTTGTAACTATAATATATTTTTGACACAAAATAAGGCATGCGTGAAGAAATATTTTTGAGTTGTATATGTTACTTTGAGAAACACAACATACCTTGATCAATAATATATTAAAATGCATTTCACTGATGTAAAAAAGTGTTCAAAAACAAGACCCCAGCATAATCAACAAAATAAACACAAAATATGTCTGAGCAGTAGTTGTACTCACATTCTATGTAAAAAAGGCTGAGTGCCTGCTAAGAGGTCCATGTTGCTATTAAAGGCTGTCAGAAGGCACTTAATAATCCGTGGTCTGATAGTGTGAGTTAACAACTCTTTACTAGTAACTTCAGCTGAGAAAGACAAGTATATGACTTTACAAATCATTGTAATGAGAACCCTCACAGTGCCCAGTACATCTAAGGTGAGTGCCAAATGTGACCCTGAACTCTTTGAAAGCCTGTCACCTGGTTTAAGAAGACTCTCCTTAGTCATTTGACTCAATGGCTGGACCCATTTCAGCAAATGAGAACAATATCTCTAAACTTTGTATCCTTCTGTAATGGTCTGCTAATGGAAGACTGGAAAGATAGAATTAAGATATTAACTATCAATTTTCCTCATTGTGATGAACTTGCAATTCACTTTGGTTTTTGTTTGTTTTCAAATGTCATTTCTTCTTTGTTTATGTTTGGCATTAATGTACTTGTTATTAAGCTACAGGGTCTAAAATCTTCTGGGACTTAATTACATTTATATTTTTACTAGAGGCCCAATGCATGAAATTCATGCACTGGAGGTGTGGGGAAGGTGTCTCCTTCAGCCCAACCTGCTTCCTCTTCAATTTGGGACCACTTGAGGGATGTCCGACTGCCTGTTTAGGCCCCAACCTGGATTGGGCCTAAACGGGCAGTTGGACAACCCTCTCACAATCCAGAACTGCTGGATCCCAACTGCTCACCTGCCTGCCTTCCTGATTGCCCCTAACTGCTTCTGCCTACCAGCCTGATTACACCCTAACCATTCTCCTGCCAGCCTGATTGATATCTAACTGCTTTCCTGCCAGCCTGTTAGTCACCCCTAACTGCCCTCCCCTGCAGGTTTTATCACCCACAACTGCCCATCCTTGCAGGCCTTTTCCCTCCCAACTGCCCTTCCCTGCTGGCTATCTTGTGGTGGCCATCTTGTGTCCACATGGGAGCAGGATCTTGTGACCACCTGGGGGCAGTCATCTTATGTGTTGGAGTGATGGTCAATCTGCATAGTACTCTTTTATTAATTAGGATAGAGTCCTGGTGCATAGATGGGGGCCAGGTGATTAGCCCTGAAGGGTGTCCTAGATCAGGTTGGGTGTTCCCTTGGGGCATTGGATGGCCTGGGCAAGGGGCCTGTAGTGGTTTGCAGGCCAGCCACATGCCCCAGTGATCCAAGTGGAAGCCCTGGTATCTGGGATTTATTTATCTTCTACAATTGAAACTTTGTAGCCTAGAGCAGAGCCAAGCTTTTTGCTCCCACAGCCATTGCTCCCACATCTTTGTTGCCTTAAGCAGAGGCCTGGACAGCCAGGGTTTGGGGAAAGCTTGGCTTCCTCCATTGGCCAGGGGCAACCCAAGCTTCCCTTCTGCTTCTCTGTGGCTGTAGCCATCTTGGTTGGGTTAATTTGCATACTCGCTCTGATTGGCTTGTGGGCGTGCCTGCTGGGCATGGCTTGGGGTTTAGCAGAGGTATGGTCAATTTGCATATTACTCTTTTATTAGATAGGATTTTTTTTTAAATATGTTTCATTGATTTTTTACAGAGAGGAAGGAAGAGAGATAGAGAGTTAGAAACATCGATGAGAGAGAGACATCGATCAGCTGCCTCCTGCACGCCTCCTACTGGGGTTGTGCCTGCAACCAAGGTACGTGCCCTTAACCAGAATCGAACCTGGGACCTTTCAGTCTGCAGGCCGACGCTCTAGCCACTGAGCCAAACCGGTTTCGGCATTAGATAGGATTTTTTTTAAGATATCTTTTATTGATTTCAGAGAGGAAAAAGAGAGGGACAGAGAGAGAAACATCAATGATGAGAGAGAATCATCAATCGGCCACTTCCTACACATCCTTTATTGGAGATGGAGCCTGCAACTCAGGCATATACCTTGTCCAGAAATCGAACCATGAACTCCTGCTTCATTGGTCAACACTCAACCAATGAGCCACATCAGATGGGCAGGACTTACTTTTAATTTTTCTTTATCCATATAGAAGTGGATTTCAAAAATATAAGTAAAGGCAAATAAAAAGAAATAATAACAACAATGACAAATAACATTCACATTAGATGAATAAATATGAAAATATATGGACTGGGTAGGTATTCTTTATGAAAGTGATGGTAAGCAAAAGCCAAGTTATTGTGATTGGTTTTCTGGAGTCACCATTTGGTGCTGTCCTTTCACAGAACAGGAGGGAGATCAGCTAAGGAAACCATTTCAGGTATGGGATACAGTGTTTTCTGCTACATGTTCTAGGTCAACATGTTTCATTTGTGTGTCCTATTTGTCAGACTGATAGCTAAACTTCCTGTTTCATTCTGATATTGAATATATTACAGATTTGATATTAGCAGACATTTCGTTATTTAAAACTTTATGTTGACTGCGTATCTTAGCCTTAAAATTTCTTTAAAAATAAATAAAATTCATGTTCTTCATAAATTCACATCCATTCTGCAAATGGATTGTTATGGCTAACAATTTTTTTAAAGAGATAATCACTTCTCAAGGAATAAGTTAACATAGAAACATGTGTCATTTCAACTAAAGGATTTCAGTATATTTTTCTCCCATAAAATCATTATTTCAAAAATTATAAATGATATAGTGATTCTTATATTTAAAGAAAACACTTCAAGGCCATGCTGTAGCCATTAACCCATCTTCAGCTCACTTTTCTGTGTACTCTCCACTGTGTTTTAACATTATCACTCATGTAAAGACCTACATACAAACTGTTTTGTGTTTAGTTCTCAGGCACAGAGGCAGATCTCAGGATTCACAATAAGGGTCTCAGTTATAAACTTTTAAAAAAATGATTTTTAAAAAAGTGGGATATTAATGAGATTCTGTCTCATGACTAGTTATATAAAATATATACATATATTTAAATGTGTTGACTTAAATACAGTGTTTGGCATTAATTACAAAATAAACCAGATCTACCCAGTGATAAGGTCACTTCTTGGTAGCAAATTAAGTGAAAGTAGAGATGCATTTTCTCTACATGATGAAAATGATATACCAGTACTCATGAACTTTACTACAGACTAGTGCTATTGACAGACACCTTAGAGGATACTCCATCCACATGTTCTTAGGGGAACTCTTATGACATTTATACTAATAAAAGGGTAATGTGTTTATTAAACCGGGTCAGCTGGAAGGAAGTCAAACATCTTCTGGATGTTTGACTTCCTTCCAGACATTTAAGGAGTAACCAGGCTGGCAGGAGGGCAGTTAGGAGGAATCCAGGCTGGCAGAGGGACAGTTAAGGGGTGACTAGACTGGTAATGGGGCAGTTAGGGAACAATCAGGCTGGTAGGGGACCAGTTAGGGGGAGATTAAGCCAGAAAGCAGAGGCAGTTAGGGGTAATCAGGCAGCTAGGTAGAATAGTTAGGGGTGATCAGGCAGACAGGCAGGTGAGTGGTTAGGAGCCAGCGGTCCTGGATTGAAAGAGGAATGTCCACAGGGACAGGGCCTAAAGCATCAGTTAGACATCTCCTGAGGGGTCTTGGATTGGAGAGGGTGCAGGCTGAACCGAGGGATACTCCCCCATCTGGGCATGGATTTCATGAACTGGGCCTCTTAGTATGGCATAACTAGCTACTAGGTCAGTTACAGTCATCTGTACCTAGAAATCTTTAAAGTATTGGATTGTGATGAACTTACTTTTCTTTTAAGTGAACTGACAGAAATAATTCAAGATTGTTACTAATAACTGTTTTTCACTTAGTCACCAGTATCTCAATATTTAAAATCAAGATGAGAAAAAAGGAATTATGCTCTAGCTAAAATTTGTGGGATTATGTACAATCACCAATTGATTTTACCTTTACAGAAGCAATATAAATTACTAGCACTGTGGTCACTTTCCTAGATAATAAAAATAAGTCTATACTAGAAGAGGCAAGGCTAAGTCAGAACTAAAACACATGTCTCCTACTAGGCATTGCATTTATTTTTTTATCTACGCTACATGGCACATTTTTCAAATATGAGATGGATGGTCAAGAACTGTGGAGGGTCTGATATTTAACCTTACTTGAAAGCTGTCAAATTACCGAGCCACAGTTACATAGGTGTTGGCAGAAGACACAGGTGTCAGAACAGGAGACAAAGGATGTTATTATTCATGGCACAGCAGAGTGCACAGTTTCTTGATAGTGTTAGGTCCCCTTCCACTTTCCCTCAAGTCCCGCAGAAATCATGTAGAGCAGGCACCTGTAGATGGTACATATACCATAAGCATGTATCCCAGCCAAAGACTGCTGAGCTTAAAAACCCAACTGTTTTAGAAGAAGAACTGTTGCAAACCTGCCCAATAATTATCACAGGAAGAAATATCATATTTTTATTTTAATTACAGCTTTACATTAAATGTATTTTATACAAGAGGCCCGGTACACGAAATTCAGCCCCAGCCTGCACCCTCTCCAATATGGAACCCCTCGAGGGATGTCCGAATGTCCCTATAGGCCCGATCCTAGTGGGAGCGGACCTAAACAGGAAGTCGGACATCCTTCTCACAATCCAGGACTACTGGCTCCCAACTGTTCGCATGCCTGCCTTCCTGATTGCCCCTTTCTGCCTGTCACCCTGATCACCCACTAACAACTCCCCTGCCAGCCTGATTGATGCCTAACTACTCTCCAGCCAGCCTGTTTTCCCCTAATTACCTCCCCTGTAAACCTGGTCACCTCTAAGTGCCCTTCCCTGCAGGTCTGGTCACCCCCAAATCCCTCCTTTGCTGGCCTGGTCACCCCTAACTGCCCTCCCTTGCAGGCTTGATTGCTCCCAACTGCCCTCCCCTACTGGGCATCTTGTGGTGGCCATCTTGTGTCCACACGGGGACAGAGAGATCACATGGAGGCAGCAATCTTGTGTTGGTTTGATGGTCAATTTGTATATCATTGTTTTATTAGATAGGATTAGATAGGAAAGAGACCCGGTACATGGATGGGGGCCTGCTGGTTTGCCTTGAAGGGTGTCCCAGATCAGGATAGGGGCTCCCTTGTGATGTGGGGTGGTCTGGGCGAGGGGTCTGTGTGGTTTGCAGGCCAGCCATGTCACCTGGTGACTAAAGTGGAGGCCCTGGTATCTAGGAATTTTTTATCTTCTATAATTGAAACTTTGTAGCCTTAAGTGGAGACCTGGGCCTGCCAGGATGTGCGGAAAGCTTGGCTTCCTCCATTGCCAGGGAAACCCAGCCTCCTGCTCACTCCGTGGCCACAGCCATCTTGGTTAGGTTAATTTGCATACTTGTTCCTGATTGGCTGGTGGGAGTGACTTATATGTGTAGTGGAGTGGTGGTTAATATGCATACTATTTTTTTATTAGATAGAATTAGTTTCAACTGTACAGTTAGACAATCATCTACTTTACAGTGTTCCCCCCAATATTTTAGGTAGTCACCTTGCACCATATATAGTTATTACAATACTAGAGTCCTGATTCTAGTATTGTTATTACAATTCTTGCACGAAGATTCATGCCAGAATGGGCCTTTCTTCTCCTGGCTGCCAATACCACCTTCACTCTCTCGCTTGGAGCTGCCTTTCTGCCTTCCCATGCTGCCCAGAGGCCTGGAGTGGCTTGGGTGATGCAGAAGTCGCCATGGCAACAACACAAGTGTACTGCCCCACTCCCAGCCACTTGGCTCCTGTGTACGGCACTGCCATCTTTGTTGAGTTACTTCACATACTCTCCTGATTTGCTGGTGGGTGTCACGAAGGTACGATCTATTTGCATCTTACTCTTTTATTAGTGTAGATTGTTGATTATATTCCTTTTGCTTTACTTTATATCCCATTATCTTTATCATCCTGGTCAAGCCCCGATATTCCCTGTCTCAGAGGGAAATGTGAGTATCTACCGAGGCTGTTTGCTATATAAATAAGCTTGAGAAGCTAGTCCAAAACAAGCGCTGATACAGGACATGCAGCAGTGCCCTGGGGCACTAGTTCCTCAATAGGAATCCTTCACCACATGATCTCCAAGGGAGCTGCAAACTATGGATGGGCTTGGATACTCATGGTAGAGCCTAAGTAAAACATGCCTATGGTAGAACAGCAATATCATGATAAGGGTCAACTCCCCTAAATAAATCACAGAAATATCAATGCCCTCACTTCCCTTTCTTTATATAAAGTATGTACTCTGGAACTGCTTGACGTTATCCTGTGCTAGGATCCTAAGAGCCTTGGCACTCGGAGGGAAGCTGGCAGCAGGCTTTCCTGGCACACAGGAGAGAGCATGCTCTTTGGTCTTATCTCTGCCTCTGTGCACGTCTGTGCAGCCTGCTGTGAGACGGGGCAGGTCCGTTTGTCAGAGAGTGTCATTTGTCAGGATGAATTATCCACAGGCAACTAAACTACTTTCTTAGGTCTGCCCGTGAGTGTCCCTAGGTGGAAACCTTCAGTCCCCATAATGAGAGTGCCACAAGATGAACTCTTCCCTTTAAATATAAAATCAGTCCCATTGCTTCAGTCACAAATCACTGGACGAGAGGAAAAAAGAGTCCAGGCTGGAGCTCAAACTTATGCCCGCCTGGCAAGGCTTCAAGGATCCTCTGTAACCGGCCGCTGTTTCCCAGGGAATGTACGATTCTTTCTGAAGACATGAGTTAGGGTGGTGGGACTTTCATTCATTTGGCTACACAACACTATCTTTCTAACGAGGATGACTTCCTTCTTCAAAAGAGCATATAACAATGAAAACATTGAAGGGCACAGGATTTAACCATTAAATCTGTCTTCCTTATTTATTTATGAATTAAATATTGAATATGTAACTTCGATATGCCAGAAAAAAAGAATTGTAGTAAGTTCTGCATGGTCTCTGATCCTATGAAATTTACCCTTTTTGGGAAAGAGAGACCTGCCCAGAGAAACAAATAAGTAAAAACTAAATAAGATATTTTAAGGGATTAGTAAGTATAAGAAAAAGAGAAAGAGTTGTAGGTAGGAAATTATAATGTTGGTCACATGATGAAAAAAAAAGTTATTTTTTGAGATGTTTAAACAATCCGTGAATAGTAAGTATAAGCATACAGTTTTACAGTTATGAGTAGAAATAAATAAAATGCTGAAGTGGGAAGTTGCTGGATATTATGAAGGAAAGGAAGGCAAGTCAGTGTGGTAACCATAGAATACATGTTCGGTGGACAGGTGTTCACAAAACGAACAGTGGTTCGCACTTTCTCTTCCTTTTATCTTCGGGTCCTAGAAAAAGTGGTTGAACTTACTGTACAGAAAACTGGAAACTTAACGTGATCACAACCATGGAAAGGGAGGAGGATCCCTGACACCAGGGAGCTGGCTTCGCACTGCCAGTTGGGACCATGGAGCTGCTATGAGTTGCGCTGGTGCTCAGCTAGATCTTGGTGTCCACTTTCTGAACACAAAAGTAGTTCACAAAACACCATCATTAAACTGGACCACTCAGTCAGCATAGTGGATCAAGACCAAAACAAGACCTCACTGTTAGCATGTGTGGACACAGACAAGATGACCAGACACCCCCCACCCCAGCGGATTTGAGGGACTGCTGTTTCTTTTCCCATTACAGCTTTCATAGTTCCCTTTTCTAGGTTGAAATATTAGAAAACCAAGTTGCAAAATGATCCCCGCTTCCCAACATCGTTTAATCTAGAGCAAATCTCCAGATCATCTTACACAAGACAAGAATCTTTTTTAACATCCTCTGAGTTGTTCCTCAATTCCCTTTGCAAGTTATACTTTTGCAGTCATACTTCAAGCATCATTTAGCAAAAGGCAGAGCCCAAGCCTCCGTGACCAAAAGCCCATCTTTCGCGAAGACCCCAGAGACAAACTGAACACAGAAGCTGCCAAGCCTCTAATGAAGTCAGTCCCAAGTTTCCACACATTTCACCTTTACCCCATAGCCCTTAAGGTTTTTCCTTTCCTGTTCTGTGCGGGATTGAAGAGCATAGTAAGATGTTCTCATCTAGGGTCTGTGGGTTGATGGAGGTGGGATCTGGCCTTCCCTGGCAAGCAGGTGCTTCTTGTTATAGGAACAGATACCTCTTTAAAAATGCATTTTTATTGATTTCAGAGAGGAAGGGAGAGGGAGAGAGATAAAACATCAATGTTGAGGGAGTCATTGATCAGCTGCCTCCTGCATGCTCCCCAACTAGGAAGCGAGCCTGCAACCTGGATCTGTGCCCTGACCACGGAATCACACTGGACCTCAACCAGTGAGCCAGCACAGCCAGGCTGATCCATACCTGTAACTGAACATGTTAAACTCTGGGTCTTTTGCTGTAAGGAACTTTCCATCCATCTTACAGATTGGGAAATTAAAGCTCAGAGAGGAAGGGAGAAAGAGAGAAAAAAAAGGAGAGAGAGAGAGAGAG
>JAAGEH010002528.1:9787522-9877272 GCA_011751065.1 Lasiurus cinereus
GAGCCAGCAACCCCTGGGTATGTGCTTCTGACAGGGAATCAAACCATGACCTCCTGTTCATAGATAGATGCTCAACCACTGAGCCATGCTGCTTGGTGGTAAGACATATTTTACATTATCTTTATGACTTGGATCTGGAAATTGAGGAGAAAGGAGAACAATTTCCAAACTGATAGCTTTTTATTATATTCACTTAATATTACTAAGAATTTAACATATTGTGTTCCAACTGCAGTATTAAAGGGGCCCAACTGGTCTTACCTATGATGTAAATCAATTATAAAATATCTAAGTAGGGGTAAGGAAAGGGTTATAGAAGAAAATAAAGATACATTTTTCTCAAGAGTAACTTTTCCTAGAACCCAAATTTAGGTATCATTACCAATTAGTCTACAAGAACATAATAACAGTGTAACATATGGAAATTGACTCAAAATTATAGGGAATTGGCAGTTCATGCTTATTATATAGGGTGCTTGGTGAAATGTGCTCATGCAAAATGACTTGAATTAGAATTTTGAGAACAAATAATGGTTTAGGTATTTTTAACACATTAAAAAAAAAAGACATTCAAAGTTACCCAAAATTCAATGCTTAGAAAAAAAATGACTTAGTCTTAAAAAAAGGTCAGCACTTAACAGTTAGAAACATTGAACACCAAAAGAGTCTTAGTTGGGAAAGAAAAACTCCATTCAATGCAGTTGTATCCAAAATAAATTGGTTATAGAAATGTGATGCCCTTTCATATTTAATCTGTTTTTCCATGGAGAGAGAGGGTTCTGTTCTCAGACAAGGGACTGCTCAAAAATTAAGGGTGTAAATACATCAAATAAGTAAAATAAATAAATAAACAAACAAACAAACAAACAAACATGTTTTTCAAAAAGGAGTGTAACTATGACAAAGATTGTGTTCTGCAATTTTATAAATGGCAGCACTCTAGTGTCAGGACTAGATATTGGTATTACTGTCAGTATTTGTGCTCTAGTCATATATATTCACTTTGGGGCATACATACTTCACTTTTAGTTGTCAGAATGTGATATCTGTCTCTGACTTAGATACTAGAGTCAAACAAATTGTATAATTTGGACCAAAATATCATGATAGGAAATTGTATTTTATGAGGAAGTATTTGGTGAAAAAATACTTCTGTTTCTTTTTTTAGAAATATCCAATTCTGGAAGTCATAGAAAATGAATTTGGAGGCAGTCTGCAGACATTTATTCTCATTTCTAAGTGAAGGGCCCAATAAAAAAAATGATCTTCTTCTACATAATTTTTCCTCCCAAAAAATTGAATAGAAGAGAAAATACCAAAAAAGTCAATTTTCCTGATTAAAAATGAAGCTCAACCTTGAGATTGTTCCCTCAAAGGACCCAGTCAGTGATATCACACTTTTAATTTTTATTATTAATTGTGATCTATATAAAGTTTGTCAATATTTAATCCCAACTATTTGTCCTTTCAACTGTAAGACTTTACAGGTAATCTTTTCATCAATACCTTACATTCCTTCGAACTTAATTATTTAAAAACCCGTTGTCCTATTGTCCATTCTGTAAAAGAAAAATGAACAGATTGCATAGCTGTGGATCTGACTGAATGTGTAGCTGAAGAGAAGGAATCAGTCTAGCACAGTGGTCTGCAAACTCATTAGTCAACAGAGCCAACTATCAACAGTACAACGATTGAAATTTCTTTTGAGAGACAATTTTTTTTAACTTAAATTTCTTCTAACGCCACTTCTTCAAAATAGACTCACCCAGGCCATGGTATTTTGTGGAAGAGCCACACTCAAGAGGCCAAAGAGCCGCATTTAGCTCACGAGCCTCAGTTTGCCGACCACTGGTCTAGCATACTGTCATGGTAAACAACCTTGGGAAAAGAGAATACATTAAAGTGAGCATGACCATACATGCGTACGTCCTAATGTGTGTGTGCAGGTGTTTCAACCATGAGATGGTCTTCAGCCATGGAGGCCAGATTTCTGGTAAAAAAAATTGGAGATTTTGGTGCTGTCTTCAGAAAATGGGACAGCTTTCAAAATGTGGTATTACCAGTCATCAGAATAACCATGAAACTAATTTTATATCAGAAATGCAATCAGGGATACTTTAAAGTGCATATCCATTTCAAAATTTTAAAAATTTTAAGGTTTTCTTATATCAGGAAATAGGGTCCTTCACCTATCCAGCACAAATAGAAGATATGATACTTTTATGTATAAATCAATCAATACCTATTGATCAATTATGTGCTGAATATTACTCTCTATTAAGGATAAAGCATTGCACCCACAGCAATGTTGTGCAGCAGGTAGATATATACAATTTTCAAATATTTTAGTGTATGATTTTTTTATTTTAGGCAAACTCTAGCTTTGTAACCATTTTATTGATATCTCTTTTTCTTACCCAAAGAGGAAATGACCTAAAAAAAAGTTCTCTGTACAGGTTTTCTAATTCCACTTTAGCTAAAGTTCTAAACTGTTAAGAGCTTTTTTACATCATGGACCATTAATCTATACACATAAAAGCCTAAGCAACTGTTATGACCGAACAACCAAATGACTAAATGACCAGTCAACCAATCACTGTGATGTGCACTGGCCACCAGGGGGCAGACACTCAATGAAGGAGCTGCCCTCTGGTGGTCAGTGCACTCCCACAGCCAACCTCTTGTGGTGGGCCAACCTCCTTTGGTCTTTACCCCAACCCCCCAGCTGGTTGGCTCTAATAGGTACTGGGCAAGATGGCCCCGATTGGCCCTGGTCAGCCCTGATTGGCCCCGCTTGCCAGCCAGGCCAAGGGAACCTACTCGTGCATGAATTCATGCACTGACCCTCTAGTTTTCTAATAAGAGAACACACTGTTTCTATTTTAAGGGACTTCCAACCACCTAAAAGAAGGTACAATATTTTATTTACCAATATTTATAACTGAGTTTGGAATATGTGGGTCTATGAAATCAACCTGTGATTATTAAATCAAAACTAAACTAATCAGCATAGATTATGTGGAAAAGTTTTAGTGGCTCCACCCGATGACCTACAACTATTAAAGGTCATTTTGGAGTTTTCTCACAAAATGTCTTTGGGTTTATTTTTCTACCTCTTTCCTTATATGAGAATGTGTAATTCCTACCTTTAGTGCTCAACATGTCCAGCAACCTCTATGAGTATACAGCTGATATTATCTTCCTTAATATTAGTATTGTTTTATATTATAATTTTTTTATATTTGGATATACGAAAATATTCCCAATCTTTATATTTTTGCTTAACTTTGTTATGACAAGTAAGGGTTCCTAATACTTTTCCCTATATTAACTAATGCAATTATAGTCACTTCTACTTCCTCTTAAAGACAGAATATTTTTAATACAACAAACTTAACATCCTGAGAGGTAACAGTGAATTTAGATCTGTAAATATTTGTTTTAAATCAGAAAACTCTAGTTCTGATTCTAAAATGAAATTACCTAGTGAATCAAAAATAGGCAAGAATGAACAAATGACATTATATTCAGGAAAAAATATACTGTGCTGGAGTTTACATTGAAATGTGTCTTTTCAAAATATTTGGTAAGAAGAAATATACACTGAGTACTTTCAGAATATTAAACTGAAGGTCGTATACACAGATAAATATTTGATACATATTATAAAAAAGAGATGCACTTGAAAAGCATTGCCTTGTTTAAGCAATAATCTATGAATTACATATAAAAATACATGAATATTAATTCAAAATGTGTTATAATTAACACAATCACTATTATTTAGAATTTACACTGAAAACAATCACCAATAGGTGGTGCTGCTGTGATTAAGTTTGATTAAACTTCATGCAAATCTGACCCCAGATTCTACTACTGTTAGTTTTCTGTATACTTCTATCTCACAGTCTTCTTAGCAACTGCTCAATAGTGAACTGGTTATAAAATGTCACTGAAGATAAAATGTTTCCAAGTATTTGGAAGTCTTTTTCTATCACCATCATTTAAAAAGATGAAAAATAGGTCAGAGATCATAGCTATAAAAAATACAGTGCTTAAGGTGGTACTTATCTGACAAATGAATATACAAGTGCTTGATTCCACTGGAGGTTATGAATTTTGCATAAATCCCTTTATCAAGGTTGAGTTACATAATGTCTGATTTAATGGCATATCTATGTGACATTCCTTGTCAAGCATTATTTTTCTTTGTCAGACTAAACATTTGATTTGTAAGATATAAAGAGAATTTCACTGACAGCAAAAAAAAAAGCATATTTTCAATTTCCAATTAAACATGAAGGATAAGTCTAGTGAATGCATAATATATAACTGTGGAAAAGTATGACTTTGGACATCTAATATTTATAGTAAAACACAAAAACTATTATAGTTAATTTTATTGTAAAAACATTTAATTATAAACAGTTTTGAAATGAATTCAGATAGCTGGTATAAGAACTATTATGATAAAATTTGATACATGAAATGATTTGTCACAATATAAATAACTTCTCAAAATGAAATGTTAATAACAAAACTTTAGTTTTATATTTATATGATAGGTTGAAAACACATTCATTTAAAACTATGCTAGATATTAAAAAATAATAATTACCAAGCTGAATCAAGGGGAATATTCTATAAATACATTGTTTTAATTTGGCTCTTCTCTTTTGAATAAATTCATAAACAAAATAAAAATTTTAACCATAAAAATGAGATTTTTAAAGCCTAAATCATAATTTTTATTAGCAATATTTTATCTCCTAGTTTTTTTCAATTTTGCCCATTCTCTCTGTCAATTACATTTTAGCCACTCTGCCATATAATATCATAGAGTATTATATATTTAGGCTGCTAAAAATATAATTAATTTAAAAGAAAGGATGACTTATATGACACATTCTCTTAGTTATACAAAATATTAAATGCTAGAGTTGAATTGCGGTCCTCCCATTCATAAATTGATGCCTTCAAGAACTCATGGGCATGAGTAACAGTGTGGTGATTGCAGGGGTGAGGGGTGAGGGTGGAAAAGGGAGATGGAGGTGGAAGGAGGCATAGAGGGGATAAATGGTGATAAAAAAAATACTAAAATAAGTTTTGAAATTAGAGAAAATAAATAACTAAAAATAAACAAGTAAAAACAATAACAACAACAACAGTGACCTTAATAAGAGATAAGGTCTTTAAAGAGATTACCAAATTGAAACGAAGTCATTAATTTCCAATCCAAAAGGACAAGTGTCTTTGTGAAGAGGGAAATTGAAGATAGATACCCATGAAGGGCAGACTGAGGTGAAGAGTCTAAAGAAGACATCCCCCAGAAAGCAAGGAGCAGGCTGGGAGTGGAGCGATCTCTCATAGCTTCAGAAGGAACCTATCGGACCTACACCTTGAATTGGGACATCTAGCCACCAGAATTGTGAGACAAATTTTTGGTGTTTTAGTCTCTTTGTTGTCATTTGTTTGCAGACCTAGCAGACTAACACATCAGTTATCAACAATAATAACTGAAAAATTTGACACTGTATCTTATGATTCAAACAACATTATAATGTGAGGAAAAAAATGCCATTTCATAAGTAAAACTTCTGATCCAATTATATATATACAACAGGCCTGGTGCATGAAATTCGTGCAAGGGGGTGGAGGAGGTGTTCTTCAGCCAAGGCTGCTTCCTCTCCAATCTGGGATCCCTTGAGGGATGTCTGACTGGCCATTTAGGCCTCATCAAGGTAGGACTGGGCCTAAAAGTGCAGTCAGACATCCCTCTCACAATCCAGGACTGCTGGCACTCAACTGCTCACCTGCCTACCTCCCTGATTGCCCCTAATCGCTTCTGCCTGCAAGCCTGATCACCCCCTAACCACTCCCCTGCCAGCCCGATTGATGCCTAACTCCTTACCTTCCAGGCTGTTTGCCTCTAACTGCCCTACCCTGTGGGCCTGGTCACCCCTAAGTGCCCTCCCCTGCAGGCCTATCATCCCTAACTGCCTTCCTTTGCAGGCCTAGTCCCTGTCAACAGCCCTCTCCTGCTGGCCATCTTGTGGTGGCCATCTTGTGTCCACATGGGGGCAGGATCTTTTGACTACATGGGGGCAGTCATCTTGTGTGTTGGAGTGATGGTCAACTTGCATATTACTCTTTTTATTAGATAGGATAGAGGCCTGGTGCACAGGTGGGGGGCAGCTGGTTTGTCCTGAAGGGTGTCTTAGATCAGGTTGGGGGTTCCCTTGGGGCCTGGGGTCGCCTGAGCAAGGGGCCTGTGTTGGTTTGCAGGCTGGCCACACCCCTAGTGACCCAAGCAGAGGCCCTGGTATCTGGGATTTATTTATCTTCTACAATTGAAACTTTGTAGCCTGGAGCAGAGTCAAGCCTTCTGCTGCACAGCCATTGAAACTTGCCTTAAGCAGAGGCCTGGCCACTTGGCTTTTTTCATCGATAGGGGCAACCCAAGCCTTCCTCCTGCTCTCTCTGTGGCCGTAGCCATCTTGGTTGGGTCAATTAGCATACTCACTCTGATCAGCTGGTGGGCGTGGCTGGTGGGCCTGGCTGGTGGGTGCAGTGGAGATAGGGGCAATTTGCATATTTCTCTGTTATTAGATAGGATAGTTCCCCTATCTTGAATGTTTGTACTTTTTTATAATTACAGTTCACTGAAAAAGTAATTTATGTGACCATTAAAAAATCACTTATATGTTAATACCAGAGGCTCAGTGTAAGACATTCGTGCAATAAATGGGAAATGGAGGGTCCCTCAGCCTGACCTGGGACCTCTCACAGTCCAGGAGATCTTGGGGGATTTCTGACTGATGGCTTAGGGGCGTGATCCAAGCCATCAGTTTCACATCCTTAGCACTGCTGCAGAATCAGGAGATGCTCCCCACCATCACTGCTGCACTCGCCAGCCATGAGCCTGGCTTCCAGCTGAGCAATGCTCCCCTGTGGAAGTGCACTGACCACCAGAGGGCAGCTCTTGCATTGAGTATCTGCCCCTTGGTGGTCAGGGCACATTGTAGTGACGGGCTGTTCTGTCATTCAGTCAATTTGCATATTAGCCTTTTATTATATAGGATTAAATAGATTATCATCTTCTAAGAAATCAGACTATTCTTGTTCCTTCAACTTGCAAAAAAAGAATAATTATTCCAAGAAATGTTATAAACAATTTGCAATAGAACATTTGATAAAGTAGAATATGTATTGCAAGCCATCTTGACCATAATGTATAATTTTCTGATGATATAGATTTATCTTCATCAGCAAGTACTTTTGTGGTAAAGGAGAGCATTCAATATTGAGGGCAACTACTGAAGTGTTTGAAAATTTTTTATTCTATTAAAATATGAAAGGCTTCTAATTTTGCATATTATTATTATTCTTTTAATATCAATGTGTTAACCTAAAGAAGATGCCCTAGTTCTTCCATCTCTATCAGGGAGATACATTTCCTTTTGGAACTTTTCATGTATCTATTTTTATAAATCTGGAAGCAAATAAATATGGTAATTCCTATTCAGATGATGATAACCTCTTTTAAAATTATTCTCATTTAGACAGGCAATACCTGAGATATGTGCAGAGGCCATTCACTGAGAGAAAGCTAATGTACTTGGAAAGGAAAAAGGCAGAAATTATAAATCATAAAAAAAGTATTTCTTCTTTTAGAGTTTTACCTGATTTCAATTCTAATTTGTTCATAATTTTCTCTCTCTTTTTTTTTTACAATAAAGGTGTAATCCAAAGCCAACCTCTATATTTTCTACTTAATTATTTTCAAATCTATGAGTTTAACATGTTTATACCAATTACTTTTGACTACTAAGACACTTCTAAAAAAACAAAATAACCATAATCACAACATACCATGGACACACTCAATTTCACGCACACACATATTGTACAGAATTGGAGTAGAGGCACTTACATTGTCTCCAGAATGGCTGCTCGACAATCTCAAGATAATTTAAACACATACATGTTAGGCATTTTGAATAATTACTGTGAAAAATAGAAGTAGTCAGATATATTAAATGAGTCATCAGGAAAATAGAGGACAAATGGAGACATGATATTTATTTTGTTTTTATAAAGAGAAGTTGAAAAAGCTTCATTGCTCAGAAAGCTCTTAAGGTTGGTGAAAATCAGTAATTCAGAGTCTTTGCAGTGTTAAACATGAGGCAAGCCTGTAAAACTCTCAGCTACTGAGATATGCCTTTTGGGGACTTTTAATTCTCACTAGGGAGAACAGAATACAAGTCTGGAACTTGGAGTCCCCAATGCAAAATTGATGTGAAAAATACTCATATATTTTAAAGGCTAAGGGGAGAAAAATATGACCGTTTTTGTTGGCAAGTATAATTCTGTTAGACTCTTTGTAGCTAATCGATAGCTTTAATTCTTGTTCCAATAGTTTTGACTCTTAAAATATATTTTTGGGATGGTATAAGAACTACTTTACTCCAGTCTCTTAAAGGTGTACTTTAATTTAAAGCCCTCACAATATTTGCAAAACCTATAATATTTCCTATTTATTGTTTAGTGTGCAATGTATGAGATCTGAGACACTGGGAATACTGTTGTTGTTGTGTGTTGTTTTTTTTTAAGAAAATGTAAACTGCTAAAACCCCTTCCTTGAAGACAGAGAATAGTATGTATGGGAGAAGCGTGAGGCATGGAATGAACAAATTCTATTAAACAAGAAATAGAAATGTTGAAAACAAGACTTTTAACGATATTGCCAATGGCAGTTTCAGGGCAAGCTTGTTTCTGAATTAGAATGTCAATATTTCTGGAAACTCTCTAACCAGAGCAGAAAGGTGCAGCCAAGATAGTGTTCTAATTTAAAAACTTAATCACGTCAATAAGAACCTGAACAGTTTCTAAGTCTCTGCTCCATGTCAGTTCCGGTTCACAAGCTTCTTCTTAACTTCCATTCCCTGCTGTCGCTCCCCTCTGCTTCCTACCATGTTATTTCCAGACCCAGGATACTTACTGCTTTCCCCTAAATGTAAATGTAATATTTTTGCTAGCTCTATAATTTTTAAATTATCATTTTTGGTAATATCTTCCAAATAGTTAAATCAAATCCTGAATCAAATATTTATAGAGCCTTTATCCACTTTCCTCAAAAAAGGCAAAAACCATTTCCAATTTTGTGAGGTCTCATGTCACTTTGAACTTTATTTGTCCATATTAAGGTTAATGTCCAAGTCAGTTTTTTAGGAAACAGAACCAGATATTGAAATGGAGATTATTGTGCAGATGGTTTTGTTAAGGCAGCTCATTTTGTTGTGTTGTTGTTGTGGGTTTTTTAAATATATTTTTATTGATTTCAGAGAGTAAAAAAGAGGGAGAGAGAGCTAGAAACATCAATGATGAGAGAGATAGGCTGTCTCCTGCATGCCCCCCATTGGGGATCAAGCCAGCAACCTAGGCATGTGTCTCTACAGGGAATCAAACTGTGACCTAACCACTGAGCCATGCCATCATGACTCAGCCAGGCAAGGGAGAGCACACTTTCAAGACTGTAAAAGTCTGTGAATCAGGAGAGGATAGGGGAAGAAGGTAGGCAAGAAGATGTGTGTAAGGATAGATTCTTACTGATTCAAGAGGCAGCTCTGACTAGCTCTTCAATATCTCATATGTTTAACTCATCAAGATGACATTCTTTGCAAAAGTCATTAACATGCCAAATGATACTCTTGAGAATGACAATGTATTGTTGTCTATATTGTATTGATAACATATATGAGAGAACAATGGAGGAACTATAGAAGAAAAGGTTTACAAATGAAAACTACTCATTGAAAATAGTCGAAGTACAAAATTTTTAAAATGTTCATGTTAACACAATCATATTGAAAATCAACAACAACAAAACCCAAAGTAAAACATATTAAACATGACTGGTCTACCTTCCTCCTGGATAAGGGATGCTAATTAACAACACTATATGGACCAGAATTGCTCTCTGAGAACTATAGAGACCTACTGAGAAGCTACAGTGCTCAGGCAATTATAAAACCAAGAAGGGAGTCCAGGAATATTATCTGCATTTGGCACACCCATTCATGGCCCTCTCTCTACGCAGTGTAGCAGAGCAGCCAGGAGGAAACACACTGTATGGGATCCTCCTTCAGGATGGACACCAAAGTGTGGGCCATGTGCCCAGGGCTCTAGCTTGTCTGAGTGCTGCTCTTGGGACTGGTTTGTCTCACTCAGTTCAGAGCACTGACAAGACCAGTGGTAGTGTTTGCCAGCTACTGAAAACAGGCAAGCAGCTCCACACATTAAAGCAGTCGTTTTGCAGGCAAATGATGGGGAGAGAAAAATCTCAGTAGAGGGTGGAGAGATCCTGCGATGCCCAGTAAGGCATACGTCTGCCAAGCCACCTTCTCTACAGGCCATGGCTGAGGTACAAAGACTAAAATCCACTGGTGGGCATGGAAGCCACTCTGGCTTAAGATCCTCATATATATATATATAAGCCTAAGCGAGCATCATGACTGAACAACTGGAAGGACTGGTTAACCAGTTGCTATGAAGCACACTGATCACCAGGGGACAGATGCTCAATATAGGAGCTGCTTGCTGGTGGTGAGTACACTTCCACGCCAACCTCTTGGGCCAGCCAACCACCTGTGTTTCCTTCCCCTGCCTGGCCAACTTCTCATGGCATCTGGCATCCGTTCCTTCTGAACCCAACCCAGTGACTTTTGCCTCCTCTCCTGATCCTGCCAGTGCCTTTGAGTCCTAGGATGGGACAGGCAACTGGGGGTGGGTGATGGCAGATGTGGTCCCTTTCCCACAGGGGTTGAGGCCCAGCTCCCTCCTTAGGGCTAGTAGCTAACCTCCTGCAGACTCTCTGCTGTCCCTCTCTCCCAGGCAGCAGGCTCAATCAGCCCAGCCCCTATCAGCATGTCCCCAATTGGCCTTGATCACTTGCCAGGCCTAGGGACCCCACCCATGCCCGAATTCATGCACCAGGCTTCTAGGATACCATAAAACGTGGTATGTCTTGGAACAAGTCTATGATCATAGCTTCCAATGTTCCCTTGAGACATGTACCTTCTCATTTAGGAGGCACCATTCAGAGAAATGCAAAACAAGGAGAGCCTCTGCTAGGAGCTTAAGTTCTCCCAGTGGTAGTGTAGCTTTTATCATAAAATATATTGCCTAGTAACGTAAGTGACACAACACATCTTTATTTGTTTCCAGGGATTAGGAAGTTAACCAAAGGATAAATATCCAAGCAGAAAAAGATTTTGTTAAACCTTTACTCTCAGTTGTTAGAACCAAGGTCTTCTGAGACGTGACAGCCCTTGTGATATAAACGTTGCTAAGTAATATATTCGGAACAAAACACAACTGATATCATAATTACATATAATATAATTCCAAAGGTAATTAATTTTTTTCAGCTATAAATTAGTTATACTATTAATAGAAAAATTTAGTATTGATGCTATCTATTTAAAATTAAGAGCTATATTTTCACCACTAAATATAGGAAATGCAGAAGCAAACTTAAGTAAATATTTTTTATTTCTTGGTACATTTTTCTAGTGATGTCTTATGTCTTAATATAGAAGAATTACTTTAAAAAGGACTGTAACATTGAAGATCCACATAAATTATGGGTAATCATTTGTTTGAAATGATTAGTTTATTCTCAATAACTGTTATTTAGTGCACAAGAACACAAAATAGAGTCTCTTCTTAGCACAAAGGATGTTCTTATTGGTAAGAGAAAAATATAACTAAAATCCTGTTCTTATGTCTTAAAATTCACATTGTAACTGGAGATTAGGGAATAATTTACCCATTTACATTTATGTTCAACTAGTAGCCCAGTGCATGAATTCATGCACTTTGAGAGGAAATAAATTAGAAGAAATATATTAATATTACTATTTGCCCTTTCTTTATAATAGAAGTATCAATCAAATTCAGGATCAACAATGACAGATCAACATACATGCATACAATTGGCACCAACAGGAGCTTTATATGTATCACACCATGTGAAAGTCAACTTAGCCTTTTAAATATATAGAATAAACTTAGAATAAACTTGCTTAACTAGACCTGCTTTCTGATGTAGCTAAACTTTTTCCAGCCCAGTGAAGCACCCCAACTTTTCTTTCAGGTAATTGTCAGCATCGCAGCAATAAGTATCAACTCAAAGCAGATTATTATTGTAGATCACACAAGGAGAACAAAAGGTAAAATATTTAACTGCAGCAGTGTTTTACTATATTCTGCACAGTGAGAAAACCTGAAGTCATTTTCAAGTTCCACCATTTCTTACTTCTTTTCAGTCAGGTCAAGTTTCTAAGTTTTCTAAATCTCTGTTTTCCATCTAATGTAAGAAAATATGATTCCACTGAGTCTCCTATCTACCTACTCCAAGACTTCTCTGAGGATCAAATGAGAAGAGGCATGGGAAAACACTTCAGAGACATATGGTTAAAGTGTAAAATATTCCCACCTGGCTCCATAAATTGTGTTCCAGGGCTAAAGAAACTGCAAGGAGGCTAGTTGCTAGGAAGAGGGTGTCAGGCATTGGTATGTGACATCGTTACCTGATGCCCACAGCCACCATTTCCAGGCTGGGTTGGACTGTGGCTACATTTTGCAACATGTGGTCTCAGTGGTATTAGCTGCAATGTGGTGGGCTGTCGCTTGGGGTGGTGGCAGGGCCTATGTTGGGGGAAGCCAAGTATTGCTTTGTGAGCACCAGGTCGGTCTGTGATGCTGTTTCTCTGTAAATGTCCAGTGTGTGTCAAGGCAGCTCTGTATTGAGCATCTGCCCCCTGGTAGTCAGTGCATGTCAGCGATCGGTCAGACACTTAACATATTAGCCTTTTATATATTTAGATACCTCGTATTTTCTGCAGTGGTGGGAAGTCCATTGATCTTCAGAAGCTCAAGTTAAAGTATGTAATGGATTAAAATATAAATCTACTACTTTGTGCTTCTTTTTGATTCCACTAATTTAATATTATTTATCTTCCATGTGTGTATTTCTGTGTGTGTGTGTGTGTGTGTGTGTGTGTGAGGGTGAATGTGTGTGCACATTCGGGTTGCCGACATTTCACAAAGTGTTTTATCCTGGAATTGAGACTGGACTGCAAAGAAAGTCAAAACAAGATATTTAATTATTCTCTGCACCTACATAATAATTTAGAGAGTGTAGTGTGTCTGGGTGCAATATTTAAAGAGAGTCTGCTGAATCCATCAGATGAGCAAATTCCTTCTCCACCAGTTTCAGCGTGTAGTGTGTTTGAAGCCTGCTGTGAGAGGTAAAGTTATTGGCAGGATTTGTTTTTCTTTCCTTTATCATTGCAGTGTCTGATCCGTTTGGATAAGCCCTTATCATTGTTAGAATCATGAACAGGAAATAAAATCACTGACATCAGAGGAACTTTATTCCTTTTCCCAGAGCAAATGTGGTGATTTGTACAAGGACTCAAATTTCCTGATTCTGGTGGATAATACATTGACCCAGACATTTATATTTAAAAGGAAGGAAGCTATTGGCAATTTCAATTTACTTTTAGACACTGACCCTGTGATGTTAGAGAGGCAATAACTTGCAAAAGATCAGAAGAAGGGATAGGAAGCAAACTTGTCACAGATGAGAACTTCTTTTATCTTTCCAGTTTGTTATTTGAAATAATTAATAATTGTCTGTGAACAAATGAAACTACTCCAGTTCTACCAAAGTGGCCTTTTCTATGTGCCACGTGCATTGCTTATGTCTATGGCACTAGGTATTGGAATCAGAAAAGCTATTTTGGAAAGGACCTGAATTTAGGATAATAAAAAAACTTCTGAAATGAGTCCTGTTCGCGTTCAGACTATTTGCGGCTGCACCTGTTCAGACATGGTTCCAACTGGCTGTGGTTTAACCACTCCCTCAACACTCTTGATTAAGAACATGGCTTCATCGAACAGGTTGGGATGCTCTCACACCTGTATTTGAATTTAGGGTTTCTTCTTTCAGAGGATGGTCTTCCATTCTGTACAGACAATTTTGTGTACAATTATTTCTCTGCATCTGTCTCAGAGGCGTTCCTATCCAGGAAATGCTATATGCTACCAGCTCACCGTACAGCAGAGAGTTAGACATTGCTTTCACCAGACATTTAACTCCCCGCCTCTGCCCACACAGCCCACACACACAAAAAACTGAGAGAGAGTAATCAATGATTAAATTTTGTGAGCCTAAGCTTTATTGTCAGGATAACCTGGAGCACAAATTCCAACTCTGTCCCTAACTGCCTGTGAAGCCTTGGATAAGCTACTATAGATCTTTAAATATTATTTTATTTGTCTACAAAATGGGTGTAATCACTCATTGTTCACATGGCTTTAAAGATTAAGAGAGATTGTGTATTAAACATGCTAATAGAATTCCTGATGCATAAGACGGTCTTAATAAATTGAGGCATAAAGTGTTCTTTAATTTTAAACCTAAGGAGGTTTAGTCATTCCAAAACCCTTAAATATTACAGCCCTATCTTTTTTTTCTAATTGAAATCATGTTATGAATTTTAATAATTGAAAATGTGTTTTAACAGTAGTCATAAAATCAACATTAGCACATATACAAAGGACAAGATGTCAGTTTGACATACAAAACACCATATATTAAAATTGGGTCATTGGCATGATAGGCCTATCCTGAATTCATTCCCAAGGTGTCTCTTTCTCTTATCAAGTGGGGACTTCCTTGGCAAGAAATATGTCTCTCTCTTCCTCCCTGAGTCCTGGCAAATAATAAATTTTCCAAAAATTGTTCATGAATGGTAATTGGATAAATATGCTGTATGGTAATATTTTAGAAAACTGTGTAATCACATTACATAAAAAAGAAAATTAGGAGTCTTGTGTTTCTGAATGTAACTCTAAAATCATGGACAATGGTGTATAGAAAGACATAATAATGTAGGAATGAATGAATGATGGAATGTTTATTACTATAACTAATCAAATAAGTGGATATTTTTCAATCCTCAATATAAAACTATTACTTCAACTTATATTCCTATTTAAAGGTTATTAGGAGATGTAAAATGTACCTTACAATAATATCATGCCTTTTTTATCTCTTTAACCACAGATATCTTTCCATTCCCATAGATTTTTCTATTATACTATACTGTTTTAAAAATTAGCCACTGTAAATGTGTAAATAATTTGAAGGGAAATATAATTTTACAACTGTACCTATAAAATATTATTATAAATTGAAAGACAACATTTTATTTTTTATTAAATTTTTATAAACCCTAATTGGAACTGATAACAGAACAATGCAATTTGATTAAATCAGTGCTTTTGTATACATAATATCTATGTCTATACAACATATGCTGTTAGCCCATAAATAATGACAACCATAGGAGAATCTCATTTCATACCCAATTTCCCTGAAATAACTCAGTGTTTCTAACTATATCTATACTTCCAGATTACCTTGTATAAAATCCCTACAACTTTTTAAGGTCTCAAGGCAGGATAAAAACTCATACTTTAAAAATACAAAAAGAAAACAAATAAGTAAACAAACAAAAAAACTAAAACAAGGAATTACTCATTTTTAGTACTTGTGTGTTTTTAGTTTGTCAGTGTCTATGCTATAGAGAGATAAAATTGGGGCATAATCAAGAACTATAGGCAATTATTTTGTGGGGCTACCTAGCATATAGGTATCGGATTCTTTAAAAAACATGTTGTATGCTTCATTTCTCATTCTCTAAAAAAATGACAAAACACTACATGTTTTGGCCAAGAAAGTGGAATAAAACATAGATGGAATGCTTTGTCTTTCAGGTATTTCTATATATTGTGTTTGTAAGATCATTTCAACTAGGAAACATGTTTTATAATAGAAATAATAAACAATAGCTTAGCAAAGTTGTGACAAATAATTTTCCTCTACCTATATATTTTTGCCATAAAACCATCTTTTACTCCTAAAAACATAAGCTTATCCCTTTCAACCTGCTTTTCACGGTGAGTTTTGTTCATTTTTCAGTTCAATTTAATTTTGAATTCTTGCCATAATGATGCCATTCTTTTTGTTGAAGGCAACACATTTGTTTCATCTGACTTTATGTGAAGTCAGCTACATAATAATTTTTCTTTCAAAATCATGTTTCTTTCTAATCTGAACTCATCTGAGTTTTTTATAACACTTTTAAGACCTATAAAATAAAGACAGAAAGAAAATACCATACAGTAAATTCATGGAATATCATCATAGTCTAATAATGTGAATTAAGAATGTCATATATATGCCCAGGCCATTGTGGCTAACTTGGTGGGGAATCATCCTGTGCAACAAAATCTTGATGGTTTGATTCCAGGACACATGCCTAGGTTGCAGATTCAATGCCCAGTAGGGGGTGTGCAGGAAGCAGTTTATCGATATTTCACTCTCACATCAATGTTTCTCTTTCTTTCTCTATCTCTCCCTGCCTCTTTCCCTTCCTCTATCTCTAAAAATCAATAAAAATATTTACAAAATAAAAATATCACTTATACTTATGTTCTTTACTTGATATTTAGTTTCCTGAAGGCAGTGACTAAGGCACATTGCCCAGGACATAGGAGTCACAAAGAAAGGTTGGCTGACTTAGTCAATGAGAGACGTAGGCTCTTTTATTACAAGACTAAAGGCCCACGGCATGAAATTCGTACACAGGAGGCGTGTCCCTCAGCCCAGCATGCACCCTCTCTAATCTGGGAACCTTTGGGGGATGTCCAACTGCCAGTTTAGGCCTGATCCCCAGCTAGCACAATCGCTTTCAGCCATCTTGTGGTGGCCATCTTGTGATGATGTCACACAAGGGCATGATGCCACCTAGGCTTTTATTATATAGGATTCCACAGTAAAAGAGAGAGAGAGGGGAAGAAGATATTTTTATGATTATCAGTGCAGTACTCTTCCCACTGTAGCATGCCACTTCTTGAATGAGATTTTGATACAACATGGGGTTTTGAGAGGAGAAATCATTATTTTATTTCTGTGGAAAATAATCTTATCCTGCCTTCAAGATTCATGATAGGTTATCAAGGAGGAACTCTGTCTGACCTGAAATGAACCTTGATTTAATCTTCACTATATAAAGCAAAACTTAGCAGGCAAGAGCTTTTTACTGTCTCTTGGAAGAAAAGGTAGCATAGGCACTCAAGAAGACAGATATTAATAGTGCTCTCTCTCACCATTAATCACAAACCTAACCCCTTTAGCAATTTATTCTCTTTGGATTTGTATCCTAGTGACTTCCCAACTCAGATTAATGCAGAGTAACTGGATGACAAGCAGAGATTTACAATTCTAAATGTCAAGCTAATTATTTACTGTTGATTCTCTATTCAACCTATCTGAAATTCATTGGGATGACTTGACCTTCCCTGGTGGCAGCAATATGCAGGACAAACATCAAGGTAGAATGCTTTCACTATTGCTAAATCTCAATAAGCTAATTCACAAATGCCACTAGGCTGAGAGAATGACCCTCTGGTAGTAAAGTTACCATGTTGAAGCAAAGTTAATGCACGACAACTAGTTTGAACTGGCCATTCGAGGACCTCATCAAAGGTCTGCCAATGACGTTCAGAAACTCACATGCTAAATCCAGCATTTTTTATTTACAGCTTGTCTTCTTTTTTGAATATACTTTCTCCACTTCAGTAACCTCTTAAAACAAATTCACAAAGCTATCTCCAGGTAGAATTTGTCAGACCATATATTTCTCAGTTTTTACTTGATACCTCATTCGTCTGAAGCTTTTCTCCCTATATTAGCATTAACATGTGTAAAAGGCTTTGAATCAGGACAAACAACATCAAGGCTGGAACAAAATGTGGTCAGTTACATTCTGTGCTTTATCTTACAGGATGTCTATATATGATTTGATCACCTCACCCCTGTAGTCTTGATATGGTGAAACCCTATAGAGTTTTCATTTTCTTTCTACTTGTAAGAAAATCTTGTGAATAATAAATGTTTTGCTGAAACTACTGATACAACAAAAGCTATTCACACTAATTAAACCTAATATATTTAACCCGTAAGGTCAGATATTTTACTTGTCATAAATTATATCCAATAATTACTATCTCATAATGTTAAAAAACTATCCAGAACAGGGATTGACAAATTGTGGCTATGAAACAAATCAACTTACTGCTTTTTTTAATAAATAAAATTTCATTGAAACATAGCCAAATATGTTCATTTCCATTTTGGGTACTTTTGCACTGAGTTGTTGTGACAGAGACATTAGGATCTATAAAGTTCAAAATATTTTGTATCTTTCCTTTACAGAAATGGCCTGCCATTGTCTGTTCTATACTTGATCTTCACTGAAAGGTCAAGAAGAAATTTACTTATGCTCTGAAATGGTCCATTACAATTTTATTTTTTGTATAATCCATCGACGTATACCTAATGGAAAAGTAACATGCTAATTGACGGTACCTTCGTGATGCCCATCAGCCAATCAGGAGTGAGTATGCAAATTAACCCCCATATTTTGCATACTCAGGTGCCAAGCTATGATGCAGACATTCCACATCATCCTAGCCCCTCAGGGCCTCCGGGCAGCATGAAAAGGCAGAAAGATGGCTCTGGGCCAGAGCAGAAAGGCTGCTCTGGCTAGAGTAAAGGCTTCGTTCGTGCATTGGGCCACTAGTCCTATATAATAAGAGAGGAATATGCTAATTATTCATTATGCCATGAGACATATCAACTGACCCCACAATGACTGGATTATGGATCCGCAGGAGGGTGTGGCCGAGAACTACAAGCAGGTGGCATAGAGCTACAAGAGGGGGCAGGGCAGCAAGCTATGAGGAGGGGCAGAGGGAACTACAGGAGGGCAGGGCAGAGGGCAGAGAGCTACAGGAGGGGAGCAGGGACCTACTGGGGCATGGATTTGTGTGCAGGGCTACTAGTATGTTATAAACATCATATACTGAGGCCTTATAAAAACAATTGCCTTGATTTTTTAATAATTTCTATATCATTAGGTGGATATAGCAACTGAGTCTTCCTAAGAAGTTCTAGAATTTATTATACATAATTGAAAATAGGCAGTCACAATAGTTTTATTTTCCCTTCTGGAAAGTTCAAAGTCAGTGAATACTTGCACCTTTTCTAGCTTTCTATGCTACGTATTAGCTGAACTTACTAGACTGCTTATAGTCCTAAGAGAAAGCAATTATTGCTTCGAAGAGTCTTAGAAGCAGAAAGATTTATATAGAGAAAGGGGGCATGGAAACAGTTGTATTAAAGGGTGAATTTGTTAGGTTTTAAAGAGTTCACACTTTGAGACATGGGTCCCTCTGCCAGTGGGAAGAACACTGCTAGTAACCTTTCAGGCAGATCTGTGCAATACACAGGGTGCAGAAAATGTTAAGGAGCAGATAGAGATGGATGGGAACAAATAGAAAGGTAACTAAAGTAGACTCATGATTTATTTCTTCATTTCTTCACACATTCATTCATTTAATTAAAATAATTATTAAACTACTAGGGACTAGACACTATGGTAGTCATTGAAAATGAAGAGGTAAATAAAAAAGCTTCTATTCTAAAGTGTTTCTAATTCTCTGAGTTAGCAAGATGTGCTATAAGGGGAGAGAAGGGTATAATAACAAGAAAAAGGTAAAAGCAAGTGGGAAAGGGTAGGTCTTTCTCATTCTAAGGTATATTAAAGATCTCTGCAGGATTTAAACTTAAATGCTCTTCACAAAAAAAGATAATTTTAAGATAATTTTGGGCAATTGAAGAAGAATGCATCAGGTCTTTTATATACACTGATACAATATCCATGTCTATATGCATGTATTCATACACAGGTAGAATTACCTGACAATTATTATTTTTTATTTTTTATTTTTTAAAATATATTTTATTGATTTTTTACAGAAAGGGAGGGAGAGAGATAGAGAGTTAGAAACAACGACGAGAGAGAGATGTCGATCAGCCGCCTCCTGCACGCCCCCTACTGGGGATGTGCCCGCAACCAGGATACAAGCCCTTGACCGGAATCGAACCTGGGACCTTTCAGTCCACAGACCGACACTCTATCCACTGAGCCAAACCGGTTTCAGCTACCTGACAATTTATTTTTACTTTAATCTTAATAACCTAGTGAGGTTTTAAATTTTTTTTAATTTATTGGGGTGACATTGGTTAATAAAATTTTATAGGTTTCAAGTGTGCAGCCTGATGATAAACAACAATGTAATAATCAGTGAGCTTTATTCGTTTCTGTGATGCATTGCACTAAACCTCTTCTATACGGTCACTTAGGAACTCACCATATTTCTGCCATATCAAAATTATGACTTGAAAGAAACCTTCAGCATTAGCATTTAGTCAACAAGGGGCAAGAGCGAGACACTGGAGATCATCCAGGAGTTTGCTAAGTCATGCCTTGATGTAGGCATCAGTTCTGCCCACATTTCATTGTCCAAAACACTGAAACATGACTTCATGTGGTACAAGGAAGTTTGCAAGTGAAATCTCTGTCTAGGAAGCCACTTTGCTGTAATTATTTTACCCCATAAAACAGGTCCATTTCATGGACCATCTCTATGTCTTCTGAGTTGAAAAGTTGTTGTATGTCAAGGAGCTAAAGAATAATCTCAAGCATTGTCAGAGTCCCTTTGTTTTCTACAGGTTTTGGTATCTCTCTTAGAACTTCTGTAACCATGATTCTTATATCACACTAGTGGCCTGGTGCATGAAATTTGTACACATTAAAAGGGAATTAATTAGAAGAAATATTTTAATATTGCTATTTGCCCTTTCTCTATAATAGAAGTGTCAGAGGTGAAAGAAAATTAGTAAAATGTCTATAAAATCTCCCTCCTGTCAGAGTCTGGGGCACGCCATGGTACCTAGAGTCAAATCCCTGCCTACAACCTGCACGAGATTTGAAAACGCAGGAGACCCAGACCTGGCTGGCCCCACCCCCATTGGGTGAGACCCAGACCCAGCTGGGCCCACGCCTGTTAAGCCCCTCTGTGATGGAGGTACAGTCTCAGGTCCTCCATCCCTGCAAGGAAGGGGACACAGCCTGAGGTCTCCTGACCCAGTGCTGGGCAAAGGGCATGGCCTGAGGGCCCCTGTTAAGCCCTGCTGGGTGGGGAGATGCAGCCTGAGGTACCCTGTCAAGCTCTAAATGTTGGGGGGGCGCAGCCTGAGGCCTTCTGGCCTGGTGCCAGGGAGTGCAGCCTGAGGTCTGCCAGCTGGGAGCTGGGGCAAAGGGCATGGCCTGAGGTCCCCTGTTAAGCCCAGCCCCTCCCCACTCCCTGCCCACAGAGATGCACACAGGCAGTGTCACGTCCCTAGCCAGGGATGCAGCTTCATCTCAGCACTGGGTGGGGACCCAGGCAGGCAGCATGATGTTCGTGCTGGGGACAGAAGTCCCTCCCCCCTCCCCGCCCACAGACTAGTCATGGCTGGGACACCATAACAGACATATTAGCATATTACCTCTTTCCATGTATAGATTGCATAATAGAATGCATATTCTTGAAGACAAGAATTCTATGTCCTTTTTTAAAAATATATTTTATTGATTTTTTACAGAGAGGAAGGAAGAGAGATAGAAAGTCAGAAACATCGATGAGAGAGAGACATTGATTGGCCGCCTCCTGCACGCCCCACAGTGGAGATGTGCCTGCAAGCAGGGTACATGCCCCCGACTGGAATCGAACCTGGGTCCTTTCAGTCCGCAGGCTGATGCTCTATCCACTGAGCCAAACCGGTCTCGGCTCTATGTCCTTTTTAACAAACCTTCCTCAGAGCTATACCCAATCCATGATCGTGCACAGTTATTTAGGATGACAACTCTTATCATTGCAACTGGTTATTTCAGTGGGAAAATCGGATGGGTATTTATCTATTTTGAGGTTAAGCTCATTGGGCTTATTTTATGATGTAATTTCTCCACATTCATAGATTTATAGGAAGCTGGAGATTATTGTATATTATTGGCATTGGCTAACATTTGTGAGGGTAACTAGAATTCTGGGAAGTCATTTTCGAGGGCCGTGACACTGACATTATATTATGGAAAAATGATCAAGAATGTCTTGCAAAACAGAGATTGAATCACCGTACTTTTACCGGTACCTCCTTGCTCTGCCATGAGGTCATAGTTTACTTTCACTCAGCTTTGGGTGTTCAGAAGCAGCTTTTTTTCTTCTGGCCACTTACTGATACTTTACAAGACTTTCCCCAGGGCATTGATTTGGTTTTTCCTAAAGTATTTTCAAGCAAAGTAGCCAAGGACTTGGATCAATTCCAGACAACTATACCGTTCGTACCAGGAGTCTAACAGGGCATGTATTGCTAGAAACATGAGTACTCTTTCTCATGGGATTTATTGTGCTCTGAGATCAATGATATAAAACGTTATAATATCATTACATTTTGAACAGGGAGTAATTGCGAGTTATCTGTTGCTTATTTGTAAAAGGAAAGTAATTAAAAGCCAGTGACTGTGTAAGACTGAGCCTCCTCTGGTAGAGGAATGATAAGTCAGCATAAACAGCATGGACGACGTGCTGTGTATCATAGAACAGAGACTCCGGGAAGACAAGCCTTCTTCCCGCAAGGCCGACCTGGGCAGTGCATCTCGCGTTTCTCACAGAAGCTCATCCAAAGCACAGGTTTGAAATGCAAATCATTTTATAGCTTCGCTGGCACATAGCTCTTCAATGGCTTCTCCTGCAGTTCGTACAACTACGGGAGGAACTACAACAGATGGTATTAGCTAACATCTTTCCGTTTCCTCTCGCTCCTCTCTTCCCTTTGCTTCACTAATTAATATATATTTTTTAGAATTCTTCAAAGAAAATCTGTTTTTTTTCAACTTAATAACTTGTTATTCCCTTTGTGTATAATGGTCCTTCACCTGACTTTATTTGTATGTCTTTTAGCTTTTCATTCTCAGTGTCAGTATCTGCACCAACACAGGCCTTCTTGGACAGTCCACTATACAGCCATTCTCAGGACAGTTCCTGGTTGCTGTTCCTCTTTATACCATGTAATATTTTCTACCACAGAAGTGACTATATAAATATTCTTTAATGCCATAAGTTAATGATATTATAAATTAATGCAGACTATCTTTAAAAATCTTAAGTTTGTTAACAAACTAACATATTACAAAAACACACTAGGGTGAAAAATTAAATGTAGAAATATTGAAAATTGAATAATAATGAAAATATTGTCAAAATCTGTGGATTATTATTAATATAATACTTAAGAAGAACATGAAAGAATATGAGTAAATAGATGTTAAAAAAATAGAAGGGATCCAAGAACTACATTCAAAAATGTCAAATGTAGCCCAGGCAGTGTGGCTCAGTGGTTGAGTGCAGATCCATGAACTAAGAGGTCTCCTTTCAATTCCTGTCAGGGCATACGCCCCGGTTGCCAGTTCAACCCCCAGTCTGAGGGATGCAGGAGGGGCAGTAGATCAATAATTCTCTTTCATCATTGATGCTTCCATCTCTCCTTCTCTATCCTTTCCTCTCTGAAATCAATAAAAATCTATTTTAATAAGAGTTTCAAATGTAACGAGTTACATTTATCTCAACCCTGGCCAGGCAGCTCAGCTGGTTACAGTATTGTCCCAATATGCCAAAGTTACAGCTTCATCCCTGGTAAGGGCACAGACAAAACTCAACCAATGAATCCATAAATAAGTGAAATGACAAATCCATGTTTCTCTCTCTCCAAAACCAGTTTAATTTTTTTTAAGTTATATTTATCAAACCTTCAAGAACAATTAATTTTATTTTGTAGTTGTACAAAAGTCTTTTAAAAATCACTTCATTTATCAACGAATTTAATAAGGCACTTATAATCATGTTTCTAAAACTAGATCAGAACAAAAAGACAACAAAATTACAGGCCCAATTCACTGAGGAATGCAGATGTTAAAACTCAAAGCAAATTATTAAGTGAGAAATTCTAATAGAGCATTGAATGCATATTTTATTATTAAAGAGGCTTAATTATAAGAATGTAAAAATGTTTTAGTAACAGAAAAACACACAATATGGTAATATCGTTGGTCACCATAACAGACTAAAGGAGAAAATCCATGTTCTGTAAGTTATTTCAGAAAAATACAACAAATATAGGTTTATCATGTTAGTGATTTAAAAAAATGCTTACTAGAGAAATAGAAAATTAGGTAGAAAATAGCTAACTTTCTTTTACCAAAACCTATAAAGCAGTACACTTAAAAAGTATACTTTATAAACATTTCCTTTAACATCAAGGATAAGAAAAAATGTCCAATATTATTCCTCCTGTTGCATTGTAATTCAGGCCTCAGCCAATGTTATTTATAAACAAAATAGAATTCTATTTTATTTGAGTATGATAGAATATTTTGCCTAGAAAATGCAATCCTATCTAATAAAAGAGTACTATGCAAATTAACCATACCTCCACTATACCTAAAACCATGCCCACCAGCCACATCCACCAGCCAATCAGAGCAAATATGCAAATTAACCCAACCCAGATGGCTACAGCCACAGAGAAGCAGGAGGGAGGTTTGGGTTACCCCTAGTGATGGAGGAAGCCAAGTTTTCCCCACACTCTGTCCCTCCAGGCCTCCGTTTAAGACAATGAAGTTTCAATAGCTGCTGCCCAGGAGCCAACAGAAAGCTTGGCTCTGCTCCAGGCTACAAAGTTTCAACTGTAGAAGATAAATAAATCCCAGATATCAGGGCCTCCACTTGGGTCTCCAGGGGGTGTGGTTGGACTGCAAACCATCACAGGTCCCTCACCCAGGACACCCTTCAGGGCAAACCAGCTGGCCCCCACCCATGTACCAGGCCTCTTTCCTATCTAATAAAAGAGTAATATTTACCACTCCAACACACAAAATGACTGTGCCATGTGGTTAAAGATCCTGCCCCCATGTGGACACAAGATGGCCACCACAAGATGGCCAGCAGGGGAGGGCAGTTGGCAGGAACCAGGCTATAAGGGAGGGCAGTGGTGGGTGATCAGGCCAGAAGAGGAGGGAAGTGGGGGTGATCGAGCCTGCAGAGAAGGAGAATTGGGGGCAAACAGGCTGGTAAGGGAGCAATTAAGCATCAATCAGGCTGGCAGGGTAGTGATTAGGGGGTGATCAGGCTGGCAGGCAGGTGAGCAGTTGGGAGTCAATAATCCTGGATTGTGAGAGGGATGTCTGACTGTCCATTTAGATCCGATCCTACTTGGATTGTAGGATTCCAGATTGTAGAGGGACCAGGCTGGGCTGAAGGACACCCCTCCTGTGCACAAATTTCATGTACCAGGCCTCTAGTAAAATAATAAAATCAATGTGCTATTATAACTAATTACATTTTAGCAATACTTTAGAAATGAAGTAAAATCTTAAGTCAGTATATATCTACACAGCAACAATAATATGAGAGTAATGTAAAATACATTAGAGCAAATAAAAATATTAAAGCTGTCTGGGAATTATATTACTGAAAAAAATAGGCATCCTATGAAAAAAATAACTTTAGAACTGGGTGATGCACATAGGGTGCAATATGTAGATGTTGTAACAAAAAACACCCACACCTAAAACCTATATGATCATGCTGACCAAAGTCATCCCAATACATTTAATAAAAATAAACAAAAAACAATGAGAGGAAACTGAAAAACAACAACAACAATAACAACAACAACAACAAACAACTCTACTGAAGAAGAGACAAATGATCTACATCAGGGTTTCTTCACCCCAGCATTTTTGACCATTGGGAACAGATAATAATCTAGCCTGTGCATTATAGGAATTTTTGCATCTTTACCTGAATATCAGTAGCATCTCTCAGTTGTATTAACCAAATAACTAACATTTCCATATAATATCCCCCAGGGGTCAAAATTGCCACTGATCTAAATAAATGGAGTTGCTCAGAGATTGAGCATCAAACCGTGAACCAAGAGGTTTCTGGCTCCTTTCCTGATCAGGGTGAGGGATAATCTGTACTCTTAAAGGAGATAATCTAACAATATAAAATGATGATTTATCTCCACAAAGTAATCTGTGATTTCAATGTAATCACAATGATAATTTCATTTGAAGATCTTTATAAACTTAATTTTATATACATAGAATTATATACATACAGGTAATGGATAGTCAATTAAAATTTGTAAAATGAAAATAATAATGAGGGAAGATTGCATACAGAGACAAAAAAACATACTTTTATGCTTCAAATTTATAATCATGATAACATTTAAAAACAATAGTAACAACAGTAAATTATTAACCAAAAAATAAAGAACTAAAGTATATTATATAATAAAAGCCTATTATGCTAAGTGTCTGGTTGCCTGGTGGTCAAATATTCAACCAATCAAAGCATAATATGCTAATGATATGCGAAGCCCTCTCAATTGCTCTCTAAGAGCACATATAAAAATGGATGAGTTGGATTAAAGACTTAACCTATACTTAGTAAACATCCAAAATACCTTTCTGTTCTTGGGTAAAGAAGAAGCTTTAAGCAAACAATATACAGATGATGTATTAGAGAATTATAAACCTGAAACTTATATCATTTTATTAAACAACTGGGGAGCAGACTTCACCCTTCGGTTCGACATCCTTAACAATTCCTCAGAGGCAGGAGAGGCTCCCGCCACTGCTGCTGCACTCGCCAGCCATGAGCCCGGCTTCTGGCTGAGCAATGCTCCCTTTAGGAGAGTGCACTGACCACCAGGGGCCAGCTCCTGCACTGCCTGGGATCAGGCCAAAATCAGTTCTCCAACATTCCCTGAGGGGTCCCTGAATAAAAGAGGGTGAAGGCTAAGCCAAGGGACCCCATCAGTGCATGATCGGGACTGGGCAGGGGTGCGGGAGGTTGGCCAGCCAGGAAGGGACCGTGGGCGAGTTCCAGGGTGTGTCTGTCCCATATCACTCAATCCTGATCAGACAGACCCCAGTAGCAATCTAAACTACTGGTTGCAGTGTCTGCCCCCTGATGGACAGTTCATATGATAGCGACTGGTTGACCAGGCAACTGTCTGCCCTCTGGTACTCAGTGCACATCATAGGGAGCAGTTGAACGGCCTTAGTGTATTATTAGCATATTGCTCATAACAACGGATGACTAGACACTTAGCATATTAGGCTTTTATTATATAGGATGTCACCTAAAAAATAAACTATGGGAAAAAATTAAAATCACAAAATAAGACCAATATAATTAATAGATTACATCAGAATTTTAATTTTTTGTTCATTGACTATAAGAAGAATGAAAGTTAAACTATAGTATAGGATATGAAAATATACTCTAGGGCCAAAACTGGTTTAGCTCAGTGGATAGAGCGTCAGCCTGTGGACTGAGAGGTCCCAGGTTCTATTCCAGTCAAGGGCATGTACCTTGGTTGCGGACACATCTCCAGTGTGGGGTCTGCAGGAGGCAGCTGATCAATGTCTCTCTCTCATCAATGTTTCTAACTCTCTATCCCTCTCCCTTCCTCTCTGTAGAAAATCAATTATATATATATATATATATATATATGAAAAGAAAATATACTCTAGGTATCTAGAAATGACTGGACTTTCACATATACAGTAGGCAAAGAACTGCAGACTGCAGATCAGGAGACAATCAAAGTAGAAAAAAGAGTTTGCAAGGAAGTAAAAATTCAGTGTAGAGAACAGGAAGCTATGGAAACTAATGAATATCTGAAAAACATGTATAATCTTTGGTAAGTAAAAAAAACCTGAATTACAATAAGATATGTCTCAGCCTATTAGACTGACAATAATCAAAAGTATTGAAAATGCCAAGTGTTAGTGGGGATGCGACTCTCACTGATGGTAAGATTGTGGGGATTGGCAGTCATTCTAGAAAGCACCATATGGGGACATGTGGAAGGTTACTCACTGCAGCCATATGCTTAGCCAGGGAAAGGGGTGGGGAGCAAATTGACTGTCCATCATCTGGGAAGTGGAGAGATAAAATGTGTCAGATGGCACCATAGAGTGCTATCAAGAAGTTAGAAGCTCTGACTTTCATATGCTCATAACATAATGGATAGATCATAGACTGGTAGTACATTGTAAAAAACAGAGAGAAAAAAGCATGAGAGAGGTAACACAATAACATTTAATATTAAGCAGAAGCTTGCATCCCATAATTTAAACGCTTTAAATGTTTTTCTAGTGGGAACTTTTGTTCTGCGGCTTTGGCAAATGTCACATAATTATGTTCCCCCCAGGCTGCACCCCTCCTCTGGAGTTAATTTGCCTTCTCTTCTTGTCTGCTTTCCTAATTACATTTTCATAACTATAGCTAGAATAGCACTGCTCACATGTAAATTGCATACTATCATTTCACTTTCCCTGTCTCCCTACTTCCTTGTTTACTGGTGCTCTAAAAGGGTGGGATAAACTGAAAATGCCATATTCAGTGTGCTGTGCTTCAAAAGCCCTCCTACCGCCAACTTCCCTCTCATGGTGGCCAAGTGTCCCAGGAAGCCCTACACAACTAAGAACACACAGATTCTCTCAAAATACACATACTTTTTCTTAACATTTTATCATAAAATGTAGAAAATCAAAGGACCTATGCCTGGATTCTTAATCACAGGAGATAAAGAAGGAAACAGCATCTTGAGTTGCTGAAAAAAAAAAATATTAGGTGAATAAAAAAAAAATATCTCATCCTCCAAATCTGTCTGATACAAATGATCCTTTGAGTCAGGAAACAGATGGAAGTGGAAAACTAGGCATCTTCTCATATTTGCAAGCTTTCTGTTTCACATAATAAATTATAGATATAATAATAACATTTTCTAATGCCAGAATGTTTTCCCACAATCCAGCTCTATCTGCTTTACACTTCAAATGTTCTTTCTCTCCTATGCATTAAAGAGTTATATTATATATATATATATATTTAAATTTACATTACACATGGAATAATAAATGATTATCCAAGATATGACATTTAATATATAAACTAAGTAATACATCACACTTATAATCCTATAAAATAAAAGCCTAATATGCTAAGTGTCCAGTCATCCAGATGGCCATTCAACCAATCAAAGAATAATATGTTAATGGTATGCTAAGGCTGCTCAACTGCTTACTATGACATGCACTGACCAATAAGGGGAACACACTTTGACCCATAGCTGAGCTTGGTGCTGGGGTTTGGCTGATCAGGACTGAGCGAGATGAGGCAGACACACCCTGGAGATCTTCCCAGGTCCCTCCCTGGCTGGCTAACTTCCTGTATCCCTCTCAGCCCCAATCATGCACTGGTGGGGTTCCTCAGCCTGGCCTGTGCCCTCTTGCAATCTGGGACCCTTAGGGGATGTCAGAGAGCTGGTTTCTGCCAGATCCTGCAGAGCAGGCCAAGGGACCCCACTGATGCATGAATTCATGCACCAGGCCTCTAGAAATATAATAAGTATACTTAAATTAAAATGGTAATTTCTGCCTAAATCTTTAGGTATAAAAAGTATAAAAATGACATATAAGTTAAGTCATTTCTCTTGTTTCAGGCCTTCTTGTTATTTTTACTCCCTCATTGTACTTGTTCAGAGCTTTTTGGACTCATGATTCCAACAGTTGGCATCCTGGAGAGGCCCAGCCGGTGTGGTTCAGTGGTTGAATATGAAACCATGAACTAAAAAGTCTCAACTTTGTTTTAACCACTGATATGAATGAGGTGAGGAGTATGTCTCAATTTACACAATTAAAAATAAGTGTCTGCAGCCAAGAGTAAAGGATTTTAGGACTCTAGAGCTCTCTTTTTAATTTGTGATTAGTCTAAATCTAGGTGGGTAAATAAAGTCAAGATGAATCCATACAATTTACTCTCAGGTCAGCCTCTGTTTCTTTATCAAAACTTATTGAGATTGGGTCAAATGGAAGTTCTATTTTTATTTTTTTGAGGAAACTCCATACTGTTCTCCACAGTGGCTACACCAGTCTGCATTCCCACCAGCAGTGTAAGAGAGTTTTTTTTTTCCTCCACATTCTCCCAGCACTTGAAATTTGTTGATGATAGCCATTCTGACAGGCATGAGATGATACCTCATTGTTGTTTTGATTTGCATCTCTCGGCTAATTATTGACTTTGAGTATGTTTTCATATGTCTCTCAGCCTCCTGTATGTCCTCTTTCAAAAAGTGTCTATTCAGGTGCTTTGCCCATTTTTTTATTGGATTGTTTATCTTCCTTTTGTTAAGTTGTATGGCTTCCCTATAAATTTTAAATATTAGACCCTTATTGGACATAACATTGGCAAATATGTTCTCCCATGCAGTGGACTATCTTGTTTTTTTTTTGTTTGTTTGTTTGTTTTGTTTTGTTTTGTTTTGTTTTGGTTTTGGTTTTTTTTTTGTGGTTTCCTTTGCTGTGCACTTTATTTTTAAGTAGTCCCATTTGTTTATTTTCTTCTTAGTTTCCATTGCCCTAGGAGCTGAATTGGTAAAGATATTGCTATGACAAATGTCTGCTATTTTGCTGCCTATAGCTTTTTCTAAGAGTTCTGTGGTTTTCTGTCTTACGTTTAAGTCCTTTATCCATTTTGGGTTTACTTTTGTGTATGGTGTAAGCTGGTGGTCTACTTTCATTTTTTTTTTGCATGTATCTGACCAATTTTCCCAATACTATTTATTGAAGAGACTGTCTTGACTCCATTATATGCTCTTGCTTCCTTTGTCAAGTATTAACTGAGCATAATGGCTTGGGTTGATTTCTGTTCCATTGATCTACATGTCTGTTCTTTGTCAGTAACAGGCAGGAATATATCCCAAGAAACATAAATGCTAACCAGAAAAGACATATACATCCCTATGTTCACAGAAGCACAATTTACCATCGCTAAGATTTGGAAACAGCCTAAGTGCCCGTCAGCATATGAGTGGATTAGAAAAGTGTGGTACATCTACACAATGGAATACTATGCTGATGTAAAAAAAAAAAAAAGAAATTCTTACCATTTGCAACAGCATGTATGGAACTGGAGAACATTATGCTAAGCGAAATAAGCCAAGCAGAGAAAGGTAAGTATCACATGATCTCACTCATGTGTGGAATATAATGAACAACATAAACTGATGAACAAAAATAGAGCCAGAATCATAGAAGCATCAAGCAGACTGCCCAACCTATGAGTGAAGGCAGGGGCTGAGTAGGTAAGAGATCAAACAAAGGACTTGTATGCATGCCTATGAGCATAACCAATGGATCTAGATGGGGGAGGGGGGAAGGCATGTGCTGGGATGGGGATAGGGGTGGCGGTGGAAAGGTTAATGGGGGAAAAAGGAAACATATGCAATACTGTAATCAATAAAGAATTAAAAAAAATAAAACTTACTGAGAGTTCTTTGGTTCAACAGAATTATCCAGTCTGGGCCAGGCGTTATTCTATGAATTGAGAACTTAGAAGACAAAAGAACAGACAGGGTCTCTGCTTTCTTGAATTTTTCATGTTAATTAACTAGTCAACAAATAGATATAATCATTTTTCATAAGTTGAAAAGGAATACAAAGTAAAATGGAACAGAGTGACTATAGCAAGTATGTGCCAGGCTGCTGTACATGTGTTTAGACAGAAGGCATCCACTTGAGACCAGGTTTTGAAGAGAGGTTCTGTAAGAATTCAATGTTTGAGCAGCAACCAGTGGAAAGAAGAAACCAGCCATAGAAAGACCAGGGCGCTGGGGGCTTGATCTCATAAGTTCCAATGTCCATTCCATTACCCCGCACTGTCTCCAATAAGGTTGCCTATTTCTGTTTTAAAAAGGGCCCATAAAATAATTTCTTAATTTAACTTAATGTATTTGGAGTTTGTTGATTTTGTAGTTTGCATTTTCCCTTAAACTACTGTAAGGAACAAAGGGAAAATTTATTTAAAAATAACCTTGGATTATGATATTTATTACTTTAGTTATTAAACTTGTAATGAATGCTAGAAAAAAAACTCTCTAAAGGAAATAAAGAAAATACTTTAATGTGTTCAGTTGAAAGACATACCAGATACATAGATGGTAGATATATGTTGAGCATTATGTAGACAAGAGTATTGTTTAATTATTCCCCCTCCACTTTTTTATTGAATTTTTCTGTTTCCATTTGCTTGTTTGTTTGGTACAGCAATAAAGCAGCCTGAAATCTCCTGATGGGGTGACCTAATGAAGGAAAGATGTTTTAAAATATCGAAGAGAAATACAAGAAATCAAATTTATTCTCTTCACTTAGAATCACCCTAACTCTAGGTGAATTGCATAGAAAATTACAATGCTTCTGTCAGTTGTAATTTTTTTTTCTTCAAAAGACAAGGAACAAAAGACTATTTATACCTTTAGAAACCATCCACCACCCACTTCCTCTTTATCCCCATCCCTTATTAATGGGTAATGTAGACACCTGCCAATATTTGCAAGGTAGATTTTTAAAGGCACAATTACTAAACTTTCTAGGAAATGTTTTGGGGATGAATTGATAAGATCAGAAAACAAAAATCAAAATGCAAAAACATGCTGGAAAAGCACGTTAGGAATCCAAATTCACAACATTGAAATTAACACAGCAGTGTTCAAACTTTATAAATGTGCAATAATTAGGCTAGAAGCAAAACATATGAAAGCAGAGAGCAATCATATGTTAACCTCGTCTGATGCTCAGAGAATAATCTCAGGTTCAGTTGAGAAGTTGCTACTGCTTCTAAGCGTTTTAGATTGCTTTCATGCTTAGTTCATCAGTTTGAAAAAAGTTGTGCACATACTGTAAAATTCTTCTGCATATGTTACCAGCTCTTCTTTTGCTGTTTATATCACCACTAATTAACATTTTTAATTAAGACAAAAAACACTGTTAGCATAATACATGAAAAATTGGAGCAGGTGCTTAGGGCAATAATTTGTATAAATAGCTGTTTGCCCTACGCCAGCATGTAAATTATAATCATTAGCTAGCTTTTTAGTGGATCAAAGTGAAATTCTGCCTTTTATTTAAGTTGAGGAGAAAATAGGAAGGAAAAATATACTACAAAAATAAGTGCAGACACTACCAAATTTTATCATCCTCATTTTACTCCTAGTATATGCTTCCTTTAAAACAGCCCTTTAGAAGCCTGTCTGGTCAGCTCTTTCCATCACCTCTGACCTCCCTGTATGCTCCAAGTCATTCGTAAAGGCATTGTTCTAAAAAGAAATGTTCTTCCTGACTATCTCTGCTATCCAACTCTCTTCCCCCATCAGAAGCAAGATGGATTTTTAAAAATACATTTTTATTGATTTCAGAGAGGAAGGGAGAGGGAGATAGAGAGACAGAAACATCAATGATGAAAGAGAATCACTAATCTGTTGCCTTTGCACGCCCCACACTGAGGATGGAGGTCACTACTCAGGCATGTGCTCTGACCAGGAATCAAACCAGTGACCTCCTGGTTCACAGGTCGACACTCAAGCACTGAGCCACACCAGCCGGGCCAGGATGGATTTTTTATAGTACTTTGTACTCTATGCCATTAAAATAAGTAGCCATTGTATTAAAATGAGTTCATAAATATGTTCATTTTGTCTCACAAAAGAGCAAACAGCTGGAAGATTTATATTGCCAGTGCATCGCTAAATTAAGGTAATTTGGATCATTGAAGTAAATTAAATTTAATTAGCTATCTAAAGAGACCTACTTCCAGGAAATGAATCACACGTAATATGTCAATTCATGTGGCTTCCAAGTTATCTCAAACCCATGGCCTCCCACTTCCTACTTTGCCTGCTAAGGCTTCTCTTCTGCCCAGATTCTGGTCAGATTCTAAGTTAATGGAGTCATTTGCCTCCTAGATGCCTCGGAAGAAACTGCAGATTTATTTGTGGTCTTTTTTTACTCTCTCATCTCTGATAGTCAAGGCTTACAACCCATCATGACAACTAAAATTTAGTGGGCATGTATGATGCACTCTGCTCAGGGATGCTCTCTTGAAATGCCTCTGCTCTCACCTGCTCTATCACTTCAGTCCTTGTCCCCGTCCATGTCTTATCATTTGCCTGATGATTCTGATGCCCTTGTTTTCATTTTCCATTCCTCATTCTTTCAACCTTCCTATTGTGGCTACATTACTTTTTTCCCCTAATTTTTAAAATAAAAATTGTTCATTTATCTTCTTCCCTATCAGGAAGTATAACTATGTTGGCCTCTCTATGAAGTAAATTATTTGTGGACTATGTATCACATATTCAATCTTTAATATTTCATTTTTAAGTATTCTAAGTAACTTTGATCTGTCCCTGGTCAATTCCTCAGGCTTGTTCCTCACTCTGACATTCCTCATTCCACACACACACACACACACACACACACACACACACACACCTCTGCATCATTGCCATAAGAAAGTGTTAGGTATCATTCCCTTTGAGAATTTGATCAGTTACTCTAATAAATTAAAAAAAATCATCACTGCATTAGGTTCTCCAGTGAAACAGAGCCAATCATATATATGAGGAGATTTATTGTAGGAATTAGCTCACACGTTTTAAGTCCCATAATGCACTGTTTGCAAGCTGCAAGCACTGGAAAGCCAGAGGTGGAATTGAGTTTGAGTCTGAAAGTCTGAGAACCTTGGGAGCGAATGGGGAACTCTCAGTCTGAGGTGGAAGATATGAGAAAGAGGTGCATATCCAGAGTGTGTAAGCAGGGACACCCCTATCTTCAGGCAGGAGAAGATGGCATCTCAATTCAAAAAGAGAGAGAAAATGGACCATTTCTCCACCTTTTTATTCTCTTTGGACTGACATTGGCGAGCGAGGATCATCTTTTCTCACTTTATTGATTTCAGTGCTAATTTCTTCCAGAAACATTGTCCCAGACACACCCAGAAATATTGCTTTACTAGCTATTTGGGCATGTCTTATCCCATTCAAGTTAATACTAAAAATTACTCATCATTATCACTACAAATCGGGTAACATTTAGTATATACTGTAGGCTGTCCTAAACACTTTAGAGATACAACTCATTCAATTCCTTGTGAGGTAGTCGGTAACATTTCATCGATATTACACATGAGAAAACTGAATAACAAAGAATTTACTCAAATAATTAAAAGGCAAGGTCAGAGTTCAAGTTCAGGAAGTTTGCCCTCAAATTCTATGCTCAGAACCACCAAGCTGGACTGGTCTTCTCACTGAGCTACTACATAGCAGTTGTGCAATAGCACTTTATTATTTTTAAGTCATAACAAAAATTCAATTATAGTATATCATGACTCAGTAAGTTTGACTTTCACAAACAGGAGGCGGTGCTATGCATGTAACTTGGGATGTTAGGATACATTTTCTGTTTATCATAATGGGGTTAGATTGCAAAACTGGTCTAGCTCAGTGGATGGAGCGTCAGCCTGTGGACGGAAAGGTCCCAGGTTTGATTCCAGTCAAGGGCATGTACCTTGGTTGTGGACACATTTCCAGTGGGGGATGTGCAGGAGGCAGCTGATAGATGTTTCTCATCGATATTTCTAACTCTCTATCCCTCTCCCTTCCTCTCTGTAAAAAATCAATAAAAATATCTTTAAAAAAAATGGGGTTAGAGATCAACCAAAGGACTTGTATGCAGGTATTTATCATAATCAATGGACACAGACACGGGGGCAGTGGGGGCTTGCTCTTAAGGGTGGGAGTGGCCAAGGGGTGGGGCTTTAATCAGGGAAAAAGAAGACATGTAATACTTTAAACAATAAAAAAAAGAATGAGGTACTTATAACACAATATCTTTACTTATGTCAGATGGCTGATTTAGTCCTTCACAAGAAACTGAACGACAGAAACTGTCCATTTGCATTTCCCCCAATTTCATACGTTGAAATTGTAACCCCCAAAGGAATGGACTTAGGAGGTGGGCGTTTGGGAGGTGATTAGCATATAAGGATGGAACACTCAAAATGGGATTAGTGCCTTTGTAAAAGAGACTCCAAAGAACTCCCTTGCCCTTTCTGCAATTGCTTCCTGCAAGGATGTGGACTCTTCTACACCAGGTATCTTGCAGAGTGCAGACTTCTTGAGCTAGAGCTGGGAGGAGGGCTGGATAAGATCAGGATCTTCTACAGAAGTGTGTAATAGTTTTTTAAAAATCCATTTTAATAAATGAATGATAGTGTCCTATTGTTTTATTTGACAATTACCTTATAATCATTCTTAATGTCTCATTTAAGATGTAATATATCGTTTTCTTGTTAACATGAATGGCAACTATTAGTGCTCCTTATATCTTCCTAAAGGTACTTTCATTCACCATATAAAATATTAATCGTCAGCAAAATTGGTGTATTCACATGAGAAAAATGAGTGAAAAAAAGAGAATCAATCTTTTTGAAAAATGGGCAAAATCTAAGTGTTCTTAAAGTAGGTATTCCCTCAATTTATAGTTCTCAATTTATAGCTTCTATAAAATAATAATCCCATTTTGGTGTTCACTTTTATGGGTCTATCTATAGCTCTTTGAAATATTGTGTTTGGATGAAGAGGTAGAAACTAAAAAACAGTAAAAGTAAAATTAAGACTTGAGCTTGATAGCCTCAGCAGAGGAATCTGCCAACAAAGATGGCTTTGTATTTAATACCCCCCCAAAAAAAATTCATTATTAAATATTTGTGAGTTTTGAACAAAGATGATGAAATCTGGCCTGCCACACACATCTATTATAATAATAAAAACATAATATGCTCATTAGACCAGACAGCCAAAGAACCTTCCAGATGTCATTCCGGACATCCTTCCAAATGAAGCCATGGTGGCTGAGGACAAGGCAGAGGCAATTTGGGGTGATCAGGCAGGCAGGTAAGCAGTTAGGGGTGATCAAGCAAGCCAAGTGGTTAGGGACGATCAGGCAGGCAGACAGATGAGCGGTTAGGAGTCAGCAATCCAAAATTATAAGAGGAATGTCTAAAGGCTGATTTAGGCCTAAACCCACAGGGATCCTTGAGGGATTGGGTCTAAACTGGCAGTTGGACATCTCCTGAGGGGGTCCCAGATCGTGGGAGTATGCAGGCCAGGCTAAGGGAACCCCACCCCAGGCATAAATGTCATGCACTGGGCCTCTAATACAAATATAATAACAACTAGAGGCCCAGTGCATGAAATTCACGTCTCGGGGTGCAGCCTCAGCCCAGCCTGCACCTTCTTCAATCTGGGATCCCTCAAGGGATGTCTGTCATTTTAGGCCTGATCCCAGGGACATCCCTCTCACAGTTCAGGACTGCTGGCTCCTAATTGCTTACCTGCCTGCCTTCCTGATCACCCTCAAACTGCCTCCCCCTACTAGGCTGATCACCCCTAACTACTTCTGCCTGCTGCCTGGTTGCCCCCTACTGCCCTCTCCTGCCAGCCTGGTCAACCCACGCAGCCTGATGTTTGGTTGTTTCAGTCATGATAACCCCCGGCTTTTTATATATTAGGATTGCGAGAGTATTTTGTATTATATGTTTATATTTATACTAGTAGCTGTGCACATGAATCCATGCACCAATATGAACACATTAGGTTGAAAATCGGTAAAAACTTGCTTTTTATCATTTATTGGTTTAATATGAATAAAGATTAGTTTTACCTGAATTTTTCAGAATATAGAGACCTTCTCATAAACTACTAAATTTCATGGGCTTAGATAATCTGCTCCTGACATTGTAACATTTTATTAGCTTAAATGGTTGCTGATGAGAATCACTTTGTCTCCTAAAAAACAATAAATGTATATGCCTATACTTAATATAGCCCAGAGACTGAATGGTTGCATATGTACATTGAAGCCAAACCCACTAGCATACTCCTTTACTTGGTGTAGATACTTAAATATTTTGCCAGGTGTGGGAACTATGGATTAGTTTATGTGGGGGAAAAATTTTTCAGCTGTATTTCAGAAACGTGTGAAAGCTGATAATACAGTTCCCCAATTAATATACACTAATAATCTGGAGAAAATCCCAGGTTGGCAAAGTGAAAAAGTCAAATTTATGGGTCCAGCAATACATCTAAATGTGTTACAAATAGTTCAGAAAACATTAAATTCTATCAAGTAAACTTGTAATTTTTAAGAACTATAGGGTCATTGGATCTGTGTATCTACATTATAAAAATAAAGATTAGTAAAGTGTACAGGGGTGTTTACCATTGTAAATTTGAGAGTTAGACACATCTGGAGTTTGTGCTGGCTTTGCCTTTAGAAAATGTTTGATTTTAATCTTGCTGATCATCTTAAATTTTAAATCTCTAGAGTTAAAACATCTACTTCATAAAATTGCCATGAGGCACAAATAAACACTGTATATAGAGAAAGTGGTATTGTGCCATGGAAGCTGCTAAATAAATCATCCTATATAATAAAAGGCTAATATGCAAATTGCCCCCTCCTGAGTTCCACCAACCAGAGTTTGACCAACCAGGAATTCAACCATTTGCTATGTTGTGTGCTGACCATCAGGGGGCAGCGCAGAATGAAGGAAAGCCCTAGCTGGCAGCCAGAAGGCCCCAATGAGTCCTGATCACTGGCCAGACCTAGGGACCCTACCAGTTCACGAATTTTTGTGTTCCGGGTCTCTAGCGATTATATAATAATCTAGAACATACAGATTATCTCCTTGGCTTATGATGTTTAAAGAAATAGGCAATATATAGCATTAAAATGTGATATAACATAGTATTTATATATTACATATAATAACTTAATTTGAAGGATCTTCATCTGATATCTCCGACTCACTCTTGATTTGTGAACTTTAATATATCAGTTACATACTGGTTTATTCCTCACATTCCATGTACTGTCTTTCCTCATGTTCTCTACACTAGATTATTGACAAATATGCTAGGCTCCCAGCAAAATGTGTGTTTGTTTCTTTTACTGTGTTAGCTTTTTACATTTAATTGAAATACTGGCTTAATTTAATGTAATTAATAGAATAACTATGAGAAGGCTTAAACTGTGCACATATGCATACATGTGTGTCTGATCCAGAGGAGGAACTCAGTGAAAAGCATCATTTGAACTAAAACATGTTATGCTATTTAAGTACATCTAAAATGGTGGAACTCAAACTGAAGATCAGTCAGAAACTCACTTTTGTTTTATATAAAAAATATTTTATATTAAAGTTGAACACTGCTGAAATAGAAATGTTTCCATTTTCTCAAACTGTTAAATGGATAAGAATGAATAATGATAGTGCTATCAGAAAAAAAATCTGATTAATAATAATAATTATCAGAAAAATAAAATCAACTATATAACAAAACTATTAGTTTTCTTTGGTTTTCAAATACTTCCCTTTCTATACTAAAGGGTTAAAAGTAAGTTACAGTTTAAGCAGTAATATAATGCATTTTTAAAAGAGACCCATAATATGTATAACATAACTTATACAGTGTTACATGTCAAGTATACCTCAATAAAACTGGAAAGAAAATAAAAAGAAACTAATAAGTTGTATGTCCTCCAGGAAAATAATTTACTTTTTGCTCTAAGTAAATATTAAACAGGAAAGACTATACATGTTGGGAGATTTTCTCGTGACTTCTTCCCTAACTATTTGACATATAATATTCCTCTGTCAATTCTTAGTATCATAGAGAAGTCCAAAACAACCCCCATTCAACCACTCAATGAGACAGAAACTTTATAGACCATTTGAGCAAATGTCTTGCTTATTTGTTTTTATACTTAAAAGCTGTCACCGGATGTGTATGATATACTAGACAATTGGTTTTGCTTCCAATCATAAATCTGTCATGGCCGGCTTTATCATTTGCTGCCTGACACTTCCCACTACTAATAACCTCGGCGAGGAATAAGAAGTTGGAGCGGAAAGCTCTTTGTGAGCCGCCTTTGTAGTGCATTTGTCAGTTTCATGTTTTTCACTCCTGGCTGCTGCTGTGGAGACATTCCTAATTCATTCTCATTTGAGAGTCCTCGCATTTTATCTGCCTTTCAGAGCCCGGTGTTATCTGATGTTATTTCACGCTGAGAAGAAACACTGACTGTATCAGTAGGGATAACTGCTGAGAAGAAGAACAAAAGAAATGCAGATATCTAACGGTCCAGAATGTTCACTAGGGTTGTGCTGAGCTAGACGATTTACTTCTATCCCAAAAGGATTGTTTCATAATCTATCAGTTCCTATAAACTTCGAAAACACGCCGAGGAAGTAAGAACTCCAGCACAAGTTCCCCATATGGGTGAAACTTTGCACGCGATCTTACTGTTGTCACTCTCTTTGTATTTCCCACAAGGAAACAGTTTGGCATCTGCCACAAAAGCGTCCTTGGCAACTTTGATCTGAAGGATAAAACTTCAGGATGTAAGCTCTGGAAACAGCCAAAACTTAACATTTCTTGACCTGATCGCTTTGCAACTGAACTCACAACAGTGCAGTTAGGAGTAAACACTTGGACCAACGATGACAGTACAAGTGATGGAGGAGCCACTCCACAATCCCATCCGGAGACTGTTTGGGGTGGGGGTAGCGCGCCCACCACAAGGAATGACGTTTCCTGGAAAAGCTAACTTGGCCTTCCAGAGCAAGGCTCCTGGCTGTAAGTGCCAGAGAGCAGAGCAGGGACATCCTGAACTCACCTCCTCTTAGTGACACCACAACTACAACTACCTAGAGATTGACCTGAAGACTAGCGGGACAGATTTCCTGCCACTGCAGTTCTAAAGAAAAAGCCACAGGGAGATGGGCAGAAGGGGTAGAGACTAAGGCGAGTGAGGATCTACCCTACGCCTACGGGGACTCACACGTGGGAGGGATGTCACAATGGTGGAGGTCTTTGCCAGAGAAGGAAGGGTCTGAGCCCTGGCCCGGGAGACCTGCACGGGGAAAAGGAGTCCCCAACACCTCTGGCTTTGAAAACCAGGGGGGCTTATGTCTTGGGGAGCCAACGAGCTTAGGAAAGGCAGGCTATGCTCTTTCTGAGTCTTGCCACAGAGGCAGCAGTTGGAAAATTACCTAGGTCATGTGTGAAGGGGATGCACTAACTGAATTTTGGTGTGATAGAACTTTCTCCTGAGTCAGAGATGCTGGTGGATGCTGGTGCCCCTTCCCTTCCCCCCACCCCCATTTCTTTATCCTCGCTGGTCTGGCACCGGCAGGCACCATTTCTGACACTCTCTATGAACCCTGCTAACACTGTTCATCTCAGCTGGCATATCTATCCATGAGGATTCACCCTAGCTGGTTCCCCACCAAAGTGGCCTTGCCCTGCCACACCCAGTGGCAGCCTCAGGCACCGCCAGCACACAGCACAGGGTCTGCGACAGCTCGCAGCTTGCCACACCAAAGGCTGGCCTTGAGCCTGTGGAGGAGACTATGCAATTCACAGTTTTATAAAATTAACTAACATTTATCTTTTCTATTAGAGTCACAATCCCGTGTCTGAAACACATTACAAAACTCACTTCAATGTATATGACTAGGATATAAGAATATTAAAGAAGCTAAACCATATGAACATATCTTGAAACTTGAAGACACTGACTACGCCTTGACATGCGAGCAGTTAGCAGCTGAGCATCGCTATATAATGCCTAGGACCAAACCAGAGAGGTCGGACCGGCATTGCCACCATTTGTCCACTATCCAGATACCATTGATGACATGTACACATAAGGAACTGTTTGATGTTGAAACTGGGACTCAAAGCTATCAGACATTGAAATTGGGACTCAAACATTTTTCTTTTGCTCTGGTGGGTTTATTTCTAGCCTACAGGGGTAAGATGTTTTTAAAGACAAGAATCAGGGGGTGCGGGGGGGTGGGGGGAAGCAGATGCAGAGGCAAAGGAGCAATGAACAGACTGTCCTGCTACAGTGGGAAGGCAGGGGAGGTTGCGGGGGAGGGGCCTGTAGGAGATCAACGGAAGGACTTGTATGCATGTGTGTATAGGCATAGCCAGTGGATACAGGGCAATGGGGGTAGGGAGTAGGGGAGGGATGAATGAGGGCATGCATTGGGGGGAGGGTAGGGCAATAGGGAAAAATAATAAATAAATAAAATTATATGAAATTCAAAAAAATAAAGCAATTAATTCTAAAAAATAATAATAAAATAAATGTAAATATATAGCATCCCTAGTCCAATAAATAAATAAATAAATAAATAAATAAATAAATAAATAAATGAAATATAAAAATCATGGGACAGAACTCCTGGCTGATTTTAGTTTTAGCCCCTTTTGAGACTCTAAGCAATCCTTTACAAGCATGACATACCCTTATTCTAGTTTGAAAGTTCATTAGATAATATTTGTAAAACTCCCATCAACCTTGGGACATACCATAATATAGCACTTAGTGAAAAATAGAAGTCAGGGTTGTTGTAGTGATAACTGTATTCTAATAATAAGTTTTGGTCATCTTCCTTTTGAAAGGCTAGTTTAAAAGATACTAATAACATTTGACATCATTGCTTATCAGTCACTAATAAACAGATTAGATTTATACTTACCATTTTATAATTCATGCTTATATGCAAATTATGCTATTATAATTATAGCCCATTGCTTATGAAGATAAACCTATTTATGTGTTAGGTTAATGTTTAATTGGCATGCATAGAATTACAAACCAAATGCAAAATAAGTACAGTGTAACACTGCACTTCATCTTAATTACATTCAGATATTTGTGAGGCTTTTCTCTTATTTTTCTTCTCTTAAAGAAAAATGAAAATATTTTACAAAAAACCTTCATAATAGGAAACACCATATGGTTCATTATTCATCCATTAGAGAAAATTGAAAAGAACAGCTTGTTCTCTTGTAATGCACTGATCCTCACTTTCCCTTCCAGTACAGTGAAATTCTGATCTCAGAATTTCAGGTTTGATCTCAAATCTTTGATCCTGGTTGCCGATGTGTTAACCCTCCATGATTCATTTTGTTGTGCTTCTTGGTGTGATCATTTATATACAAAAGATAGAACTCCTGGCTGTCAAAATAATCCTTGAATCCTAAATATTAGACATACCCGTATTTTATTATATAAGAAGTTAAAAAAATTGAAAATATACTTTTGTGCAAGTTTACATTCAAAATTGACTTAGCTCTAGTGAGTTTGGCTCAGTGGATAGACTGTTGGCCTGGTGACTGTATGGTCCCAGGTTCAATTCTGGTCAAGTGCATATGCCGAGGTTGCAATCTCGATCCCCAGTAGGGGGTGTGCAGGAGACAGTCAATCAATGATTTTCTCTCATCATGATGTTTCTATCACTATCTTACTTTCCCTCTCCCTTCCTCTCTGAAATCAATAAACATATATTTTAAAATGAAGTTATTCATCTATCTTTGAAAATTATAACATGTTGAGAACTATTGCTTTGGTAGATCAGATATAGAAATCATCACTTCTGAAGCAGGCACTTGGGGTTGAGGGAATGTGAAGAGAAATTAAAATATTTTATCAAAATTATGATATAACTATCCTCAGGCAATTATAGGAATAGACAAAATATTCCACCCTGAAACTGTTGGCCATAGGTAAGCACAAGATAACTTAACACAAAGTTAAAGCATAATTAGGATAGTACAAGAATCATTTAGTGTGAGTGAAGAGTCAACTGATGTACCAACATAGGAGGGAAGTCTGAGTGTGATTAGGTCATCACATGAGCTTGTTTCTCTATTTTAAGGGTTCCAACCTTATTTGCCTATAGATGTCATATAGATACCTTAACAGATTTGCATGACTTAATGGCATCTGTGTTTGGCCTCAGCATCCAGAACAATGGATAATGGTGGAAGGTGGTGAAATGAAGAGCAAAGTCACACTTCTACTCCTCTGATGATGGTTATGTTAATTACTAGTATCATAGTTTTCCCAAGGAAAGGCCCAAATGTGATATTAATGCATTTTTAATTGGAAAATAGTTCATAATTTTCATTTGGTTTCAATTTTTATTTTTTTAAAGCAACAAAATTGAGGAGCAGAGGTATATAGATTTCCCATATGCCCTCTGCCCCCACACAGGCACGGTTTCCCCACTATTAACTTCCCACACGAATGTGGTGGATTTGCTACCACTGCTGAACCTGCATTGACAAATCATTATTTCCCAGAGCTCCCTCTTGGTATTGTATATCCTATGGATTTGAACAAATGTGTAATGACATGTATTCATTACTCTAGTGTCATACAGAACGCTTTCACTGCTCTAAAAATCCTCTGTGCTCTGCCTTTTCATCACTTCCTTCCACTTAACCCAGCAACCACTGAACTTTTATTGCTTCCATAGTTTTGTCTTTTCAAGAATGTGATGGGTATAATTGGAGTCACACATTATATAGTTTCTTAGTAATATGAATTAAACTTCCCTCCATATCTTTTCATAACTTGTTAGCTCATTTCTTTTTAACACTGAATAATGTTCCATTATTTGGGTGTATTACAGTGTATTTATCCATTTACCTACTTAAGGTTGCTTCCAAGTTTTGGAAATTATAAATAAAGCTGCAATAAACACAAGTGTACAGATTTTTATGCAGACACATGTTTTTAACTCTGTGTGAATATCATGGGGCATGTTTGCTGTATTAGAGGATAAAACTACATTTTTGTTGTTGTTTTTTGTAAGAAACCACCGAACTGTCTTCCAGAGTAGAGGTGCCATTTTGCATTCCAATCAGCAATGAATGGATGACAGTTCCTACTGCTTTACATCCTCACCATCATTTGGCATTGCCAGTGTTTTGGATTTTGTCATTTTAATCGATGTGTACCCATATCCCATTGCTGTTTTAATTTGCAATTCCCTAGTGACATATGATGTTGAGCACCATTGCATATGCTTATTTGCCATCTGTATATCTTCTTTGATAAAATGTCTAGTTAGGTCTTTTGCCCATTTTTTAATTAGGTTGTTTGTTTTCTTACTGTCAAGTTTTAAGATTTCATTGTACATTTTGGAAACAGTCCTTTATCAGATGTCTTTTGCAAGCATTTTTTTTCTCCCAATCTGTGATTTGTCTTCTAATTCTCTTGACATTGTCTTTTGCAGAGAAGTTTTTAATTTCAAAGAAGTCCAGCTTATTAAATTTGTTCTTTCATGGAACATGCCTTTGGTGCTGTATACCAAAAGTCATAGACATACCCAATGTCATTTAAAATTTCTTTTAATTCTCTTCTAGAAGATTTTGTGTTTTGTATTAGCCTGTGATTGATTTTGAGATTATTGTGAAAAGTGTAAGGCCTGCATTCAAGTCCATTTTTTTAACCTATGGATGTCCAGATTCCAGTACCATTTCTTGAAAAGACTATTTTTACTCCATTGCATTTTCATTGCTCCTCGTTAAATCAGCTATGTGGATCTATTTGTAGGCTATGTATTCTGTTCCTTTTATTTATTTGTCTATTCTTTTGCACATACCATAACACTGTCTCAATTACAATAGCTTTATGTTAAGTCTTGAAGTTGTATAGTGTCAGTCTTCCATATTTGTTCTTCTCTTTTAGTATTATGTTGCTTATTCTGGGTCTTTTGACAAAAGTATGCATTTTTAAAAATATTAGAATAAATATGTTTATATGTTGCGTGTCAACACTGTATAGGTCAAACTAAGTATCTTTGCCAGTTTTTTTGAGCCCAAAGATTGCAAATGTGTTAAGCCTACACCAAAAATCCATAGAGTATTTTGAAAAAATTTCAAGAGTATTTCTGTTTAATGTTGGGGTAGGACAGTGAGAGGATATTTAGGAATCTCTTCAAAACTACCAATTAGGTGGAATGGAACAGGACTGATCCCTTAAACTTTGCCCTAGCCTTTCATGCACAATGATAAGAGCTTCTATTCATTCCAAACAGAAGCAGGCCTGCAGAGGCAAGATGTTTTTAAAGAAAAGAATCAGGAAAAAAAACAACAGATACAGAGGCAAAGAAGCAGTGAACAGACTGTCAAAGTACAGCTGGAAGGCAGGGGCGTTAGAGGGAGGGGCTGTAAGAGATCAAAGGGCTTGTATGCATATATATAAATATAACCAATGGATGTAAGACACTGGGGGGGAGGGGCAGGTACTGGGGGTAGGGAAGGCTGGGGGGAGGTCAATAGGGGAAAAAAGAAAGGAGACATATGTACTACTATTTGTAATACTTTAAACAACAATAATAATAATAATAATAATAATAATAATAATAATACAGAAGCAGGGACTGTTTCCACTTAGAGTTGCAGTAAGCCAGACACCATGAGGACTATATCCAATGAAGCAGATATCAAGAAGGACACTTGGTTGCTTAAGATACAAATCAGTGCTGCAACCATTCAAGAAGAATTTCATTGAAATATGCTAATTAGACAGAAAACCTCTTTCTCTATCTTTTTAATCTGGCCTTTTTATGTCATTTTCTGTGTGAAAGCATTAACTCCTCAACTTGGCCATATCTCTACCTGCTTGAGGCCCTTTGAAGTAATTTAACACCTGCCCCACCCAGAATGCTTCCTCTGACCACACACACACACACACACACACACACACACACACACACATTACCATGTTTGTTGATCCTCAAGATTATATTAAATTTTTCTATCATGTACTCTCATGACATCTTATACTTCTACTCAATACACTTATCCTCATTGAATTTGGTATTTACACGTCACTATCAGCATATAAGTTCCATAACGGCCAGAGCCATAAAAGATTCCTTCTTCAGTATATCCCTTGTTGCTAATGCAGTCTTTGCATACAATCAGAATATCTTAATATTTGTTGACAGAATAAATACATATAAATGAATATATTGTTGACTTTTGTGAACATATTATATTCTCAAAAAAATAGTAAGTAAACATCATTCCATTTGTGGAAACTTTAAAACTCTGGCAGTGGATTCAATAAATTACTGATGATTTTTTTCCAGTTTTACTCTAATAGTGGCAAAAATAGTCCTTCAACTTCAACTATACTATCATAACTTGAAAATAATTGCTAAATACAAACATATAAACTAGAAACCATAACTATACTGTTCACCGTGGTGTGGAGTTGATGATTACTTCACTTTTTATACATCTGCAACTATGTTAACATTAATTTAAGAATCACTTATAGAATGCTTTCTCTATTGGTTTAAAATTAGTCACTCACTTTAAGTGGATAGGTTCCAAATCATGATGTTCCTTACAATATTAAAAGTCCTAGATTGTTATGTGGAGATTTTGTTTTCTTGAAACTTCTAATAATATAACAAAATTGCAGTTCACAGCTGTGATGGTTTCTTGGTTTCCATAGGAGAGTGTTTTTTATTGTGAAGCAAGGACTGAGAATCTATCCATATTCAGATGTTCCTCTTGCATGATGGCTCAATTATTATTGTTGGTACTAATCATCTCAGTACTTGGCAAGACTCATTCATACTGCAGGAAAGCAAACTTTCCCAGAAATCAAAACACCAAATGTTCTGAACAAAATAATTGGAGGATAAGGGTCTCCTTAGAATCTGAAATTTTTGCTTGACAGAACCTTAACAAATGTGAGTGGGTGTCTAATCAAAAGGGTATTTGTCGAAGAGCATAGCTCACAATTTTCAACACAGCAAAGGAAATATTTGGTTCCTATGGTGCAACTGGAGCTTAAATTCAGGCAGACCATTCCAAGTCTCTGATCCAGATTGATTTTTAATTCTGAAGTCAATGACTTGAAGATTCAGTTTCTGGGTTTTGTTCAGATATGAAAGCAATGTCTTACTTTCCTACCAAAGACAGTAACGACAGAACTGTGTGTGACTACACTCAGCTTCTAGGAGCCCAGGTTAAGGGCCTGAAGTAAAGAAACATGTAGTGTTTTGTTCTGTATGTTTATGAAGTGGAAAAGACATTATCACACCCATATTGAGCATTGTATGTACATTCAACTTTTTAAAAAAATTTTAAATTTTTTTATTGATTTCAGAGAGGGAGAGGGAAAAATAGAAACATTAATACTGAGAGAGAATCATTGATTGGCTACCTCCTGCACGCCCCCTTCTGAGGATCAGCCCACAATCAGCATATGTCCTGACAGGGAATCGAACTGCGACCTTCTGGGTCATAAATTGATGCTCAAACACTGAGCCACACCTGCCTGGGTTATACATTCACCTTTTGCAAAATAAACAGAGCCATAGATTGAGTATTTATAATTTACTTTTTCTTGACAAAGTTGTTTCTCACACTTAACAATTTTAGGAAATTGGCACATCTCTGAAAATGTCAATAATCAAGGGTGAGGTAGAATACACCTTAGGAAATTTTTAAAACTACTTCTATCTTCTGATAAAAATCTGGTTGGCTATAAAAATAATGCTTTTTTTACTACCTGGTTTTCTTCCTTATGAACTGTATTTATATGTGTAATACTATATATTCATATTATTGTTGGAAAAAACAAAGAGTTTATAGTTTATATCAAAATTATTTTTATCTATCTGCTGGCTGCCTCTCTGTCTATTTTTCTCTGTCTACCTATCAAGCACCTACTTATTCATATTATTTTGGGAGAAGCAAAAGAGTTATAATGGTTGTGACTTTACTAAGAATTGTGCATAATACTCAATCTTTATTTAAAATGATCATACCAGGATTTTTAGTTGTCCTCTTTTACAACTGAGCATGTATGAAAGCAGATAGTCGGCAATTATTGTGCACAGCCAGATAGAAAGCACCTCGGTTTTAATCTGAGCCCTGAACCCATTGTCTTGATTATTATATGTCAGAGGTAAAGACATGCATCTCCTATATACATTTCTTTTCCTTAGTTAACATTATCTTCATGTAACTCTCATTCCCATGAGTGTGTTACTTTTTTTTTATGATTGGTACATCCAACTGAGTATCTCAAATCAATGTTTCAAGATTGTCCTGATTATTCACCCAGAGGTATATTCCTGTGTGTAATCAATCCATGTCAAATATATTGTTATGTTTGCTGTCACATATAGACCAAATCCATTGCTTTCATCTTGGAATGTTATCTTTTCCATCTTGGAACTCAATCTTAGTCAGCCTTCATTATTTTATAAGCTCATGCTGCATCTCTTTCCTGAATCATTTCCCATAACCTAAACCTCAAGCAACTGTACTCTGAAATTATATGGGTCATCTGCCCCAAAGACTGGAATTTATCACATTGTATTTCTTATATCAATACTTTTCATTCTACAACTATTCACATGCCTAAAATGTATATCACTATACTGAAAATGGGAGTGTAAAGATGAACAAGAGGCATTTCTTTCCCATAATTTGCTTACAGATTGAAGCCTCTATGGATTTTTCACTACACCAGGTGAATATGATTCCTACATTATACTGGATTTTAAGGTTTACAAATTGTCTAAATAGTGTACTCTAAAATTTTATCAGTCACCCCTGTATCAAACCTACTCTTAAGAAAATGATCAGAATATATCCCACAATTAGACTACATATAAATTCAGGAACCTGATACCCTTGCTGCCCAGAAGAATCTGGTACCCAATGCCCAGACTATAACTGCATGGAGGATAGCAAAGACATTCACTATATCAGCCTCCAGGACTAGAAGTCCACACATTTCTGCTCACTGCATTTAGTATCAGAATATCCAAGGAAAACATAACACAGCCATGCCCTCCATGAAACAAGCCCTTTACTCAGATGGAGGAGAGAGAGCAAGTTCAGTCCCCATAGTGTGCACTGGCCCTTCATGACCAACAGCTCCCCATACCCACTGTCCTTGTCCCTTCTTTCCTCCCCCTTGGGTGATGCAGGGCGACTGGCCTCTGTGCACCCCCTGGTGCTACAGCAGAAGCCCCTACTCCTGACCCACAGAATCTGAAATATTGAAAGTTGGGGGCCATCTGAGAGCCACAGAGGCACATAATTAAGCAAAACAAAGGAACGCTCACCGAATATAAAACAGAGAAACACATTCTTATCCAAGTTTCTAAGCCTGCCACGGCTGAGTGGACTCTTTATCTTATGCCAGTATTTCAGGACCAAGGATCAATTTTATGTGCCTGAGTGGCAGTCAAAAGACTGTATGCATACCTTTCCTAAACTGGTACTGAATGAGAAAACATATATATATATATATATATATATATATATATATATGGTATACTATATAATAAAGAGCTAATATGCTAATTAGACCAGATGGTGAATGACCTTCTGGAGCCACCTTCCTGAGTGACCTTCCAGAGTGACCAGTGGGTGGGGCCATGGGGCTGCGAGGTACGTAGGGCTATGAGGGCCAAGCCCATTTGCACAAATTGTGTGTATCAGGCCTCTGGTATTATATATGTGCCCTGACCTGGACGACCTCTTGGTTCATGGGTTGACACTCAACCACTAAGCCACACTGTCCAGGTGATAAAATATACTTTCAGAAATATTGATAAGTCAACTCATGTGGAGAGGTTAAGTCATTTGTTTTTTTTTCTTTTTTTTTCTTAGTTATCTATCTTCACATTTTTGTTTGATTTTTAAAATTTAAATTCTTTATTGTTGAAAGTATCACATATGTCTTCTTTCCTGCCCATTGACCTCTCCCTGGCCACTCCCACCCTCCTCAAAATATGCCCTCACTCCTCTACTGTCCATTGGTTATGCTTATGTGCATATATATAATGGTTGATCTCTTACCCCAACTCCACCCTCCCCTCCCCTGCCTTCCCTCTAAGGTTTGATGGTCTGTTCAATGTTTCTATGTCTCTGGATCTATTTTTGTTTATCAGTTTATGTTTTTCATTATATTCCACAAATGAGTGAAATTATGTGATATTTATCCTTCTCTGACTGGTTTCTTTTGCTTAGCATAATGTCCTTCAGGTCCTGGAGATGCTGGTGTGAATAGTAAGAGTTGTTTCTTTTTTGTAGCAGTGCAGTATTCCATTGAATAGATGTACCAAGTTTTTGAATCCACTCATCTACTGATGGGCACTTTGGCTGTTTCCAAATTTTAGATATTAAAAATTGTGCTGCTATGCACATAGGCATGCATAACTTCCTTCTGATTGGTGTTCTGAGTTCCTGAGATATATTTCTAGAAGTGTGATCACCAGGTCAAATGGAAGTTCCATTTTGAATTTTTTGAGGAAACTCCATATTATTTTCCACAGTGGCTGCACCAGTCTGCATTCCCACCAAGAGTGTAAGATTTGTTTTCATTATGTATGTACAGGGTACAGATGGATCAGACATTCCCTTATATCTACTGCACACTATTAGGGATTCCTGTGTTGTTTAACTTAGGGACTCTTCTTTACAACGAAAGAAGACACAAAACATAATCTGGGTTTTGGCAGAATGCTTCAGACATTTTTATGGGCATTTATGACTTTAAGATAATCACTTATAAAATAAAAAGTATTCTGTTGAATCTACTTTGTGAAATTTTGCAAGTAATTGTGGCCAACTAATGTTTTATCTTTGTTTAAATGGCAGCCCAACTTTAATTGTGCTTTACCTTTTTTCATATTTTCTCTTTGATATACCAGCTTTTCTTCTCTAAGTGGAAGTCTGTCATCTAAGCACATTATATAAGTTATTTAAAGTAATGAAAAGATGTCTTCTACTTTGACATATGTCACACATGCTAACATACTGCAATGTTGGGCAGGAAGTAGACAATAAAATTATGTAGATTAATGACATAGTTTCAGATGCAGGTGCAAATAACTTCTCAGCATTATATTCTAGCAGTCAGGTGCCTGAAATTCATGCATTCAAAGGGGGGCGTCCCTCAGCCCAGACTGCACCCTCTCGCAGTCTAGGAGCTCTCAGGAGATGTCTGACTATAGTGAGTGGGCCTCAGCCATCAGTCAGACATCCTTAGTGCTGCTGTGGAGGGGAGAGATCTCCCCCACCACTGCTGCGCTAGCCAGCCATCAGCCTGGCTTCTAGCTGAGCAACACTCCCCCTGTGGGAGCACACTGACTACCAGGCCTTGAGCATCTGCCCCCTGGTGGTCAGTGCATGTCATAGTGACCAGTCGATCTGCTGTTCAGTTGATTTGCATATTAGCCTTTTATTATATAGGATGTCTTATTATGGGCACGGCTTCTAATTCAATTTCTCTAGGTGGTTAAAGAGAGGGGCAGAGTTTTATGTGAAATAAGTAATTGCTCTACACTGTACTTCATATTTTCAACTCTTCTCAAAGAGATATTAATTAGCCCTATGTTCACTTAATATTAATTGACCCTATGATCACTGATTGCAGGATTGACTTCCACCATGCCAACCCAGCACTGACTGCTACAGAGACTGGGATCAGACCCTGCTTTTCTCTCCTGGCCTCTGTCTGGGCCGAATCACAGTCCCCTCAGCAGTCAGTGCTGGGTCACTGAGGCACCTGTTGCAATGGCGACCCAGCACTGACTGCAGGACTGACTTCTGATGTTCGGTCAAGCCTCCAGTCATTTTGGATGTATGGACCCTGGCTCTTTTGCATAGATTGCTATATAAACTCTTTGCCTCACACTCTTCCAATAGCATACACAGCTGACCCTTGAACAGCATGAAGGGTAGGCATTTCAAACCTCCACACAGTTGAAAAGCCACATATAACTTTTGGATCCCTAAGAATTTAACTCCTAAGTGTCTATTGTTGACCAGAAGGTTTTTAATGCCATAAGTAGTCAGTCAGTACATAGTTTGTATTATTATATTATGTACTGTAGTTCTACAATAAAGTAAGCTAGAGAAAAAAGATTTTATCTAGAAAATCATAGGGAAGAAAAAGTTTACCATATTTATTGGAAAAAACCCAAGTATAAGTGGACCTGTGCAGTTTAAGTGCATGTTGTTTAAAGATCATCTATATTTGAAATAGCACTTAGTGCAGTGCTATATTAATTTTAAATTTGTAGATAAAAAATTATAGCAAACTTAGTGGCTAAAATCTGGACACTATCATTCCTGTAGATGAGAATTCTGGGTGTGATTTTGCTGAGTCTCTGTTCAAGGACTCAATAGGTCACAGTCAATATAGGCCACAGTTGGCCAGGAAACATAATCAACTGGATGCTTGACTGGGGAGCCATCTGCTCCAAGCCCCAACACACTGTTGGCAATATCCACCTCCTTGCTGATGTGGGACCGACCACCCCATTGTCAAGCTGGCTGTTAGTCAAGGTTCATTCTCCTACAGACCACCTGGAGTCCTATCACATGGCTCTCTCACACCATGAACACTTACGTTTTGATAGCCAGAAAGAGATGCTGTCCCTCCAGGCCCCTGAAATAGATGCATTTACAACATAATCTGATCCAGAGGGTGAAATCCTAACACCTCTGCAATGTGACGTAACCTGAACTAAGAAATGATATCCACCTTCTTTGATAAAAGCAAATCACAAGTCCTCACAGTCAAGGATCATCCATGGGTGTGTCCACCAAAATGGCTGTTCTTTTGTCATAAAGGAAAGGTGAAGACATTTTGGCCTATGAAGTTTATTACTATTTTTAGTGAATCTTTTATTCCAATTTATTTAATTTTATATATATGTACTAGAGGACCAGTGCACGAAATTAGTATGGGGGTGGGGGCGGTGTCCTTCAGCTCAGCCTGCTCCCTCTCCAATCTGGGACCCCTTGAGGGATGTCTGACTGCCCGTTTAGATCCGATTCTACCTTCTGCTCGGCACAGCCATTGAAACTTTGTTGCCTGAAGCAGAGGCTTTCCAGGCCAGGGTATGGGAAAGCTTGGCTTCCTCCATCTTCAGCAGCAACCCAAGCCTCCCTCCTGCTCTTCCTGTGGCCTTAGCTATCAGGTTGGGTTAATTTGCATACTCGCTCTGATTGGCTGGTGGGCGTGGCTGGTTGGTGTAGAGGAAGTACAGTCAATTTGCATATTACTCTTTTATTATATAGGAGATATATATATATATATACACATATATACACATATAATAGGCATTTGGCTTTTTAAATCTTTTAATATATAAATATTTTATTCTGGACATTGGTTTATTTAGCCAGCAGAGAAAAGGACTATTAATTAATAAAAGTTTTAAAAAGCCAAATGCCTATTTTTCCCCCTGTATTGACCTTTGGAAATGAAGGCTTTAATTTGACAGATTTTAACTAAATCAGCCAAAGAGCTAAGGTCTTTTTTAAAGACTGTATTTCAACCCACTTCTCACTTCCACATTTTATTTAGGCACATTTTAATTAGCTTAGGGCTGGGTGGCCAGAAAAATACAGGGTTTGAAGATTTTAGAATACGAAATATTGGTATCTCTGACTGGGAACTCTGTTTTTCATGAGAGGTTGCCTGCTCACTGAATAAATTCTTTGCTATCTATCTATCATGGCCCTCAATTTTCCAACAGAATAGCCTGATTCATCACTGTTATGCCAATGACAACTTCTCTATTTGCTGTTGCCTGCTGATTCCCCTGAGGAAACTCTAATATTTCAGGCTTATGTGGAAGATATTAAGTTTGATATCATACAATTTCTGGCACCTTGTAAAAGAGTAAATGCATTGACTTTAAGTATTTAAAGAGAAATTTTAGACACTTAAAATTTAAAAGGACCTCAGACAAATAATATGAAAACAATTTTATACATGATGAAGATGAGGGCTAACAAGGAAACATGATATAGCTTAGACAAGCAAACCAATTAGTTATAAGAATTAAACTTACGTTTTCTACAGCAGTGTCTGTACGCTGTACTAAACAGTCTCTATGTGCCTTTCATGTCAGCCCACACGAAACAAATCATTGCCCCACTGTCCTAATGACAGAAGGAACCTGTTTTATGATGCTTTTTCTTCTCTTCACATTTCAGTTATTCTACCACTGCAGCTCTTTCTAGATCCCTTCATCCCTTTCAATAGGTCTCCCTTCTCCTATCTGCTCTTTCAATTACTAATAAAACACAAAGGTATTAAATCATTGTATCAATTGTTGTCAAGCAATGTTTTACTCAAAGGTAGACCGATTCAGTGTCTAGCATTGTCTCTGTCCCCGTTTTCACTCAACATTTCACCCTTCCTCACCTGTTCCTACTCACACACCATTAACCGCTATTGTCTGCTGCTTGGCTTTCTGATTTCTGGTTCCCTGGTTTTGAAAACGAGTCTCCTGAGGTAACAGGCCTGGAAATCATGAGCATTCACTATCCTGACATCTGACCCTTGAAGATGCCACCTGTTCTCTAGTAGAGTTCTGGCAAAAGAAAGAAATGTGAACAATTCAGAAGTGCACCACTTATATTCTCATTTGTTCTTATGGACATGGTTTTCAGGGAGGGTGTGATGATGATCTATGGGAAAGAGATATAGCAGGGAAAATCTGATTTTCTACTACTCTCATGAAATTCATATCCCAGTTTGGGAGAGAGATAATCAACAAATAAAAATAAATATATAATGCAATGTTAAGTACAGAAAATGTTCTGAAGAGAAATAAGCAGAAAAGGGAAATGTAGAGTAATGTAAGTTGACAGGTTGCTTTGATATTATGTTCATGGAAAGTTGGCTAAGAAATGAGCTTAGGCAGGGACCTGAATGAAGAGACCATTCAAATGACTATGGGGAGAGCATTTTCAAAGTGAGATCAGCAATGTGAAGATCTCAGTAGGAGAATAAGCTCTTTTATTGAGAAAAAAAAATAACTAGGGCCATAGTGATAAGACATTGAGCAAAATGGATCATATGGAGCAATGGCATGCAGTACAAATGAATCACATATACATAATATCAGCAAAAGACATAACTATGAGTCCATTTACATAAAGTTCAAAAACATGAAAAATTAATTAATGGTGTTAGAATAATAATCGTGGGGAGAAAGGAGTAAATAGGAGGTCCCTTCTGCAGGATTTATAGTGTTTCAGTTTTTGGATATGGAATGTTCTCTTTGTAAAGATTCATCAAGTTGTACACTCACAATTAATGCTCATTTCTATAGCCATTTTACTAAATAAACATATTTTTAAAATAAAAATGCTGATGAAAGGAGATAAGCCACACACTAGGGAGAGAAGATGAAAATATCCGGGTTAGAGAAGCCCATCAGTCCAGATCCTGGAATGGAAAAACTATAGTATAATGTAGCTGTTCAATAGGTTTTTCATATGTATTAGGTAACAGATCTGAAAACCAACACTACCCAGGTTCTAAGTAGGAGGAGCTTACAATAGACTTTGAGACAGACCAGATATGAATTTTAGAAATAGCAAAATTTTCTAAAATGGTGATGATCATATTGTTCTGTGGAATATTCTATAAAGCTGGATAGCATTTGTTTTATTAGGAACTTAATGGACACAGTTGTTCATAATTTAACATGTTATTCCACTAATTAAGGAGCTTGGTTTGTGCCCTAAGCCCTCTGTATAAGGTCTGAATTCTCATGATGGATTTTGTCCTCTTTTCTTCCCTTCCATTCTTCATCTCTCATTGAACTTATGCAATCTGAAAATGCCTTCTGCATATGACTATTGTTTGACTAAAATTTGTTCAATTCTGCGGACATGGCTCTATATTTGCACATCTCTTTCTCAGTTGCATATTTTCTAACAGCCCATATATGGACTTTTGTTTCTCTCTTGAACCCTTAACCCTGGACATTGACAGAGCATCCATGACTTTGTTAATTTTATGTTTTAATACATTCTTATTGATTTCAGAGAGGAAGGGGGAGGGATAAAGAGATAGAAACATCAATGATGAGAGAGAATCATTGAGTGGCTACCTCTTACACGCCCACAAGCTGGGCATGTGCCCTGACCAGAAATCAAACCATACGCTCCTGGTTCATAGGTAGATGCTCAGTCACTGAGCCATGCCAGCCTGGCTACCACTTGGTTTATTTATTAACTTCTTACCTGTCTTTGTTCCTGGCTGAACTAGAGTCTGAATGTGGACAGATGCTGTGTTTTCTGTATCCACAGCACCAAGCATAGAGCCTGGCACATAGGAGTCTTGATTTATTCTTTCTGAATATACGAATAAATGGGATGAAATGACAGAACTTGGTTAGAAATCATGTCTCTTTACTCCTTATCCAGGATTTTTTTTTCTTTGAGAATTACCCACCCAAATGAAGCTGGGGACAAGGAGAAATAAAAATTTCCAAAGTGATTCAAAAGGAAGTTTGAGGGCTCTGATGAAGGTAAGCAAGCCTTCACTAATAGCAAAGTGACTCCTCAGGACCTGCTAACATTTGTCATCTGAGAATCTGATGATCAGTATGGCCAGATACTCTTTGATGATTTTTTAAAAAAGATAACACATAGATGTGTGGATTTGAAATGGTGGCTAGTAATTCTGTCATCATCATCAATCATCTTTATTATTTATTTATAAACTAGAGGCCCCGTGCATGAAATTCATGCACTGTGTGGGTGGGGGGGGAGTCCCTCAGCAAGTCTGCTCCAAATGCAGACTGGGAGCCCTCAGGAGATGTCCTACTGATGGGGAATGGGCCTAAACTACAGTCTGGCCTTCCTCTGCGAGAGGTGACAGGGCTGATCAGAGGAACGCCCCAGCCCCATCACCCCACTGCCACTGCCACTGTCGCAGCTGCCAAGGTGTTTTCATCAACACAGACTCCAGTCCCTGCATCATGAAAAAATGACAACTTTCTTTAGGCATTTTCAAGATGTGTCTTTCATTGGATATGACATTTCTTTTCTTTCTTTCTTTTTTATCCTCAGCTGAGGATATGTTTCCATTGATTTTTAGAGAGCTTGGAAGAGAGAGGGAAAGACAAAGAGAAACATGAATGTGAGAGGGACACTTCGATTGGTTGCCTCCTGCATGAGCCCTGACCTGGGCCCTGGGTACATGCCCTTGATCAGAATTGAACCTGGACCCTGCAGTTGGCAGGCTGAGGCTCTATTCACTGAGCAAAACCAGCTAGGGCAGGAAATAATATTTCTTAGCCCCTCCAGCAGTGGACCTTAGTTTTTCCTCCAGCAGTGTGGTGGAAAATCTGTAGATCACCTTCTTGGATTCTTATTACACAAGTGACCAAGAACACTGTGAGAGGCAGCTTACAGGGAGCTTAGCAAATGAGCCTTCAGAAAAGGTGTTTCCTCTGCAGCTCCTGCGCAGAGGACCCCCTGCATTGTGGCCCCAGGGCTTCTGTCCACTAGGCTGGGGGCATGTCCCAAGCCACACTGTGGGGGCTGCGGAGGGGATGCCCCCAGTCCAGCAGTCCCACTTTCTGTCAGCTGGACTTCTGTCTGCTGGGCCGGGGGTGTGCCCTGAGCCACACGGCAGTGGCTCTGAGCATGCCCCCAGTCCAGTGGCCCTGCATTCTGTCAGCAGCCCTTCCTCCCTCTGCAGCCTGGGTGTGGGATGTAGCATCATCACCAGGGCAACAATGCCAGCATCCTGCCTTGGCACTATGGATGCCACCATCTTTGTCATGGAGTGATGGTTATTTTGCATATTGCTCTTTTATTAGATAGAATCTTGTGCTTACCAACAATCTCTCTGCCTCTAGTTTTCCACCCTTTACTAATCTACCACAGTCCATTCTAGACATGTCATTTTCAGAATGATGATTCTATTTTCAAGTTTTCTTCTGACATTTTCTTAAACTTATGTTGCTTTATTTGAAGCATTTTCATGTCATCAAAAAAAGTCAATATCAGTTAGTCTCCTCAATATGACAGAAACTGTGCTCTTGATTGACCTGATATTTTAAGAAAAATGAGATCATAAATTAGGAAGTGTTAGCACAGGTAGTTAACTAGTTATTAATAAAGCAAGAAAGCAATGGGAATTGGACGTTATGGAGCACAATAAGCTAGGGAGCATGAGCTAGTTTGCTTCACCAGGAAGCTGCAGTTTTTCTTTAGTTTTTCCTAAGCCCTGGGACACATTGACGAGGGTCCTCTATACATGAGCTGAGGAGGAAACACCTTTTCTGAAGTCTCATTGGCTAAGCTTCCTGTAAGCTGCCTCTCACAGTGTTCTTGGTAACTTGAGTAATAAGAATCCAAAAAGGTGATCTAGAGATTTTCCATCATACTCCTGGAGGAAAAACTAAGGTCCAGAAGCATCACAGCATTGCTCAGCCAAGAATTAACACCCCTCTCTCCCCTACTCTGGTACCAGAATTTGGAGGATACAAGAGAAGGTCAGCACATGTGCAATAGCAGTTGCTACTTCAACTTCAATAGGAGTTGGTACTTCAACATAAATGCCTGTTGGTTTAACTTGAAAAAGAATCATTGGTCAGCAGAGCCCTCTCTCTCTCTCTCTCTCTCTCTCTCTCTCTCTCTTGCTCTCACACTTGCTCTCACTCTCTTTCAGGGACTCACACACATAGAGTTCTCTCTGTAACCCATGTGGCCTTAGCAGCCATGTGGCCACTGCCTGAGTGGACTCCAAATGCAGGCTCCAGGTGGGAACTGGGATATTGCAGTACAGCGATGGATTGTAGCCAGGAATGCAATCTGAACTAGCCAAATGCTGGACTAAGCTTCAATATGGCACAGAATCTCTGGATATTGGCTCCATTTCTGGAGCTGATTTTTTATGGGGTGGACAGACAGAGATGGGACTCTGGGAACACAGAAAGGACACTTTTAATTTTGCATCAAGCACCCAAAACCTCATCCTCCCTGTGGGTTCTTAGAAGTGCTTTTTCTCAATGCACCACAAGAACCCCACTTCTACCAGTAACATAATTATTTGGGAATTTTCCAATGTTCTTATTTTTCCCTTTATAACTTGGAGACAATAATACAGGGTCTCTTGTCTTTTAAAATTAATTATGCATAATTAATATTTAAACATATTATCAGAAAAAATGTGAATTGAAGTTCACATTTTCCTTAGATTTGAATTCTTATTTCTGTCATTATGTTTTAACACATATTTTGTACTCAATTCTAAATAAAAACAACCAGTAGATTATATTTATCTTTAAATATGATGTTATAACTTTGTTAGGCATAAACTAAAACAACTCAAAGGAAGAAACCTGTTTAATTTTTGTATTGGGCCATGGATGGCTATGTCTATTGTTAATTGAAATCAGAGTTGAAATTTGTATATAATAATAGATTTTTCTATAGCAATATTAAGCATTTGGTTATTCAAACACTGGATTTATTATTCTGAGCATTTAGCAGAATATTCATAGTTATATGTAGAACTAGAGGCCCATTGCAGGGAGATTCCTGCAAAAATAGAGCTTCTTTAGGCCTAGTCTTGCAAGAATAGGGCTTCCTGCAGGCAGAGCGAAGCAGAGAAGACTTCGTTCCCTTCTCCGCTACCTCACTCACTTCACTGCTGCTTTGCTCCCTTATGCAGTAATTGGCTTCCTTCTACACTATTTTCAGTCTTTGCTCTATGCCTGTGTATACAACTTAACCACCATCTTGTTGGGTTAATTTGCATACTCGCTCCTGATTGGCTGGTGAGTGTAGCAGAGGTATGGTCAATTTATGTGTTTGCCTATTATTAGGTAAGATAACAAAGAGAGTTCTTTTATAAAGAACTTTAAGTCCAAAACTTAGAAATCTGACTTGAGTTGAAAGTTGAGAATAAAGGCAAATGTCCAACGTTGAATAATAAATATAATAAAATAGGCATATTTCCAGGGTAGAATAAGAGACATTACAAGAGGAATTTTTTCAAACTCAAATAATACAAAAGTATAATTTAAAGGTATTGTTAGCACTACAAAAAATTTTAAGTAATATTTAATATTTCTCCCAGATGTCTATAATAACAATTTACCTATGTTAATTTACTCTAGAACTTATTTCTAAATATATGGTGTAAATATTAAAAAAAAAAATTCCCTACCTTTATTCATGGTTGTCATAGGTTTGTGTCTATGAGGCTAATAGGCAAAGCTGGTCAAGAGAAAGCCTTGTTATGAAGACTCTCTCACATATTAGCCTTAATATCCTGTTTAAAACATATGTTTGCAATTAAGTCTCACTGTGCTCAGTTTTCTAGAATAACATATGAGAATAGGAGAGCTATAGTCATTGATTTTTCTATCCTTTCCATTCTAGTTGGCAGATGATTAGCTGTTATCTTTTCATGAAAAGACAAGTTTCCATTTTATAGAATATTTTTGTTCTTTTCTGAAATAGTATTGCAATTAACTCACCAACATTTTTAATGTATCACTTTCTATTTCTAACTTACTGTCTTAAACTGATACTTGAAAGGCAAATGAGGGAAAAAAGGAGCCTAATGGGGGCACAAGCCAGATATGCAAATGAGAGAATTAAGTCTTTTGAAATGACCTACAGATTGTGCTAGAATGACTGTTACTATGGTTACTTCCAGGGGAATATCCAAGATTAAAAAGAAAAACATAAAAAATAGGCTATTTGCTTTTTCTGTTTCTATTAACTATGCTAATTATTTGTCTCTTTGTTATGATTAAGGGAAAAAAAATACCCAAGAAAAGAATATTTACTTTTTTTAAAAGGACGAGTAAGAGAAGGCAGTTAATACCTCTGCATGAACATTTGAAAATTCATTATTTGTAGGAGGATGTAGTCCAACATCACAGATGTAGCTCTGACCTTGCTAATTCAACAGCTGACCCTACAATAATCTTAAGATTTCTAGTCTCTATATCAGTTATATTTTTGCTTTACAACAAATATTAACACAATTCAGCAGCTTAAAACAACAGTTAAATTAGTTTTAAATTGTTTCATGACAAATTACCAGCAATTTAGCAACTTAAAACAACACGATGTTATCATTATAATTTCTATTTTAGGAGTCCATGTTCTCTCTCTACAGTGGTACCTCGAGATACAAGTGCCCTAACATAGGAGATTTTTGAGATACGAGCTATTTTTGCTTTGAAATACGAGCAACATTTGAGATACGAGTAATCACGCAGATCTGCCGGATCGGCCGGCTGCACACGACTCACCAGTTTACCGCAACTCAAGCGTCTCATAGTTTCCCACGCCTCAAGGTTACGGAATGAATTAAACTCGTATCTCGAGGTACCACTGTACTCATAGTTTCATAAGGCTGAGTCCTCAACTGTAGGCTTGATTTAACAAAGATCCACTTCCAAGATCCCTCAGGTTTTTGGCAGAATTTATTTCCTTGTGGTTGCAGAATTAAAGTCCCCATTGTCTTGCTAAATATTGGTGGATTATTGCTTTCAGCAGTTAAAAGTTGCTATCAGGTCTTGTTATGAAGAATTTCTCTTGAGTTGAAATCTATTCATGTTTTAAATCTTCCTAGCATTTTCTCCTGATAATAGCCAGAAAATAATTTCTGATGGGTTTATATTTTTAGATAAAGCTCATTAGATAGATATTCTCCCTATTTTAAGGTCCACTTTGCCAAAGAATATAACCTAATCATGGAAGGAAAGCCTATTAAGTTCATAATCCCAGTGATAATGGAGTGTGTGCATGTCAGTCAGGTAAAAAATCCTGTCTACCGCCACCATTTATAAATGTAATGAACATGTTGGGCTGGGCTCAGCTAGGTGATTCTTCTGGTGTGAGATATTAATAGGCTGGTATCAGGGAGGTCTCTTATGCAACTTCAGTCAGCTGGTTATGAGGCTAGGGCTGGATATTTTATGATGGCCGTGTCTGAAGAGTTGTATGGAGAGGCCAACTGGGGCCTATCTTCATCTTGTCTTTCATCCTCCACCAGGATAATCTAGTGCTTATTACCATGGCAGTGGTCACAGTTCCAAGAGAGAGCTTAAGGGTACCAAGCCTCTTGAGGCTTAGACTCTGAATTCATACACTCCCCTCCTACCACACTATGGCCAAAACAAATCTCAAGTCCTGCCTAGATTAAAGAGGTGATGAAATAGACTCCACATCAATGAGATGGAAAGACTCTATGAACATATTTGATATCTACCATGGTTTACTCTTTCTAGATGAGAATAATTAACAAAAAGAAGAAAAATATATTAAAATATATATTCATATATACACAATTAGTTATTAACATTTATATATTTTTAAAATTTTACAGTGAATCTTTTTGGATTGCAGGGTCTGGGGAAAATGCAGTTGAAATTTAAAAGTGAAACACAACTACAAAAATGTTATTTTTTACAGCTATCTATATAATAAAGAGCCAGGTTCATAACAAACATTGCCACTGAAGGCTTGACCAGAAAAGAAGTCAGTGCTAGGCACTGACTGGGGCCATTGCTGGAACCCTGACCCACCACTGACTACCTAGTGGGCTGTCGATCAGCCCGGAGAGAGGCCTGCAGAGAAAGAGGCAGGGTCTGATCCCTAGCCCCTGTGGCAGCTATTTATCAGAACTTGCCTCTCTTTCTTTCCCCGCCTGGCTAACAGCCATGCATCCACCAGGGCTGCTGATCAGCCTTGCCTTTCTGATCAGGCCCTGTTGATAGGCCCAGAGATGCTGACTGTCAAAAAAGAAACTGACCAAGCAGAACCAAATCTAGATGAATGCAAGCAGCCAATGGTGCTGGCGGTGGAGCTTTTGACACTGACTGGCATAGAAACTGACCAACCAAATTGGCCAGCAGAGGAGGCCAGATGGGGTGAGTTCAGGCCTCCAGGGGAAGACAGTTAGGGGTTATCAGGCAACCAGGTGAATGGTTAGGAGCCAGTGGTCCCAAATTGTGAGAGGGATATCCTCAATTGGAGTGAGTTCAGGCTGGGCTAAGGGAACCGCCCCCCCTCCCTGCATGAATTTCGTGCAACAGGCCTCTAGTCTTGATATAAAAGGATAGGTAACAGAAAGATTGGAAGTAAAAATTAGGAGAAAATTTTAGCTGAAACTAAATTTATTTATTCTATTTTAACTTTGTCTTAACCAAAATCTTGAAATCTTAAAGGATGGAATGAAAAAATCTTTGACTTATTCATATTTTATCCTCTGGTAAGCTATTCATATACAATAAAAATAAAAACCACTAAGCATCCTTCCTCTGTAACCACTGTTTTAGCTTTTATAAATAGTTATATATATTCTTATCAGAGAAGTTCAAGGGAAATTCGCAAAACATATAGTTATTTTCATCTACTCAGGATTTGTTACATGCCAACTTTCTTCCCTGGCTTTTCATAGTCCCACAGAAAATAGTGGATAAATGAACTAAATGAGACAAAGTTATTTATTTGTAGGACCTTATAGTATCTCTTAGAAACTAATATTCAGTTAGGGCAAAATTGAACATCTATTCTCCATAATCAATATTGGCATATTTACACTAAGCTAATATACAGCATTGCTTTAAAGAAAACAACAGTTGACTTGTCTTCCAATGATAGCAGGAGATTCTGTTTTAGAAGACAAGCCAGACAAATGGCCTCAACCCTTAGCATGAATCAAGTCTTATTAAAACTGAGGATTAGATAGATTCGCTTTCCAAATTCCAGGGTTCTGGTGAGTCCAAGATTCAAGTTTGCCTCCCCTTCCATGACACCTTTCAAAAAGGCCATCTGCCTCCACACAGCTCTCTTAAATTCATTTTACTAATTGTACTGCCATGGCTCCCAGGAGAGTGAGAGGACATCTGCTTTCTTCAAATATGCAGATGTTCAAAGAATTTATAAACTTCTCTAATTTTTAAATAAATATTCACTACTACATACCCTTCAAGGTGTTTCTGAAAAAGATTTAGCAAAAAGAGAAATCAAGAGATGAAAGTATTCTGTTACTGAATGGAGTTAATCTTCCAAGAATATTTCTATACTCCTCTTATATGACCATAGGTTTACATACATCCTCATGCCTAAAAATATCCAATGTGATGTGCGCTCATTGTGCATTAAGAGGAGATCAGGTCTGAGACCTAGAGATATGGATTCGAACTTTGATTTTATTCATTCAACTACTAAGTAGTTCTTGTGAACTTAACCAATATCTCTTTGCTTTGGAAATTGGCAGTAGGATAACCAAGATAACATCTTTTCTCCCAAGGTGTATGTATTTTGTAGGAGGAAGAAGGATGATAAATAATTAATACTATTTAATATGTCAAGCGGTGATAGGATAAGGGAGGGTAGAGATAATAACTGTGACATGCCTATGAGACATCTGAGACTTTGCCTGCAATTCATTCCACAACCATAGATGATAAGTAACCATGAAGATCTGCTCTAGCCTCTGCCACATGGAGTGGTCCAGCTCCAGGCTAAAGAGTGTGTGTTGTGTTAGGCCCAACCATGGCAGGCCCAAGAGGGAAGCTGCCCTCCCCACACTGGACCACTTACACAGCAGGGCACTGCAGGCCCTGGAGGCAGTCACAGTCAAGGACTCAGTCCTGTGGCTGGTCATGCTCTTCATGAAAATACATTCTGTGCCTTCCTTCAGAGACTTCATTATGTAAGACATCCTCAGGCCCCTGGGCCAATGCATCTTTCTAGGGGAAGCAAGAGGATATCCTTGACTCCTACTTCAGGAGCCTTTTGTTTGAGGCTCCCTTGTCAGTAAGACAGCCCCCACCACTGTGCTGATCCAACGGCGTCTCACAGGGCACTCACTGTTCCTTGGAGAAAATGGAACAAGGGGTAGTTGTCACGTTCTTGCTTTAGTTTCTTGCTTCTACCGTGGCAGGAAGTGATTAACAGCTTTATTGTTACTTTCCTTTTGGCTGTTTTTTTTTTAAATTATTTTATGGGCGAAGGATAGAGAATTAGAAACATCGACTAGGGAGAAACATCATTCAGCTGCCTCCTGCACATCTCCCACTGGGGATGTGCTTGTAGCCAAGGTACATACCCTTGACTGGAATCAAACCTGGGACTTCTCAGTCTGCAGGCAGATGCTCTATCCACTGAGCCAAATCAGTTAGGGCTTGGCTTGTTTTTAATCAGGGACTCTAACACCTAGCAGCCCAGTTCTCTGTAGTTTACCTGAGCCACTGACAAATGGTCCTGGAGAGGCTCAAGCAAATTTACAGTTCTAGTAGCAGCTCCAGAATTTCCACGAACAACTTGCTACGCATGTCAATCTTTGACCATGAGGAAGGAAGAAGGGAGGCTAGGACGCATACCTTAAAATTGCACCATCTTAGAAAGGACCATGTTTTTACTGATGTACTATAACATATAACTCATGTCATAACACCATACAAATTTTAAGCTATCTGGAAGATATTTTTTTCATACTTTTAAGCATCCTTCACCTCTAATTCTATGCTGTACTCCAGGAGTGCCAATCAATTTTATAAATATTTATTATAAAGTTATTAGACACTGGGAATAGAGTGGTAAGTTAAAGAGACAGACTTCCCGTGAGAGTGGTCTTAGCGAGGTAGAACTTAATCAAATAATAAAAAGCAAGATGTAGTTTTAAAGGAAATTGCATGAAATATGATGAAAGAATGCAAAGGAAGAATATTTAGATTTATAGCTGGGGTGTGGGAGCCATATTTGAGGAAACATTTCACATGAGATCAAGTAAGACTATAGGAAGGGATCAGCTCCATAAAAAAAGTACGAGTGCTATTTCAGCCTTGCATGTAACGGTCTGGGGTGGGGCTCAGTTCAGAGAAAGATGCAGTATAAAAAATTAATTTGAAAAAGTCGAAGTGGCATAGAAGTATAGATCATTATTATGAATCATTACAATAATGTTGTCTAAATGTCAGGAAATTTTTATCTGTGGCTGAAACGTAAAGTAACAGACAAGCTCTGAACACAACCACAGAACTATAATAAATAGTTCAACATCCTATCTCAGAATACGCTGGCTCATTACGAGGAGCCAGAGCGGACAGGAAAGATGCCAAGATCTAGAACAAGAAGCTGCTGTGTGGCCAGGATGCAGATGCTGACACCAGAAAAGCCATTCCGTGGCTAAAGCTGCTCTCTGAGATGTAGGGACAGATAACTGTGTGTTACCTACCCTGCTTAGCACGATTCAGGGACCCTGGGAATATAGATGCAGAAAGCAGCAAGTTGACATCATAGTTGTCTATCCACAGTGACAGTGATGGGGAGTCACTAATGGCCAATGTCTTCTGCTCTTTTCTTGGTCTCACCTATTTAGATTATGGCAAGTCCTCAGATAACGTTGTGTCCTTATAATGATGACGCGGGGAGAAACATCCCAGCTGGGCCACTGTCTGTAACGGGTTTTCTCTAGCGACTTTGGTTTCCTTCCACCTACCAAAGATGTACCCATGAGGTGAATAGGCGTGTCTACTTTGTTCCAGTCTTAGAGTGAGTGCATGGGGGTGTAAGTGGCCTTGAGACAGAAGGGTGTCCTGTCCAGGGTGGGTGAATTTCCAAGCTGTACCCTGAGCTGCCTGAATAGACTCCAGTGACCTTACCTTGAAATAATTGGGGTGAAAAATTATTATCTTATTTGTTCTTATTCATCTTTCTTAAATGTGTGTATAGTTCACATTTATGTCAGTGTTTAATATGAGAAGGGGTTTGGTGTCTTTATTTAAAAGTTTAGTAATGTGTTTTTTTGTTTTTTTTTTGTGTGACCAGAATTATGCTGTATGGAATAAACTCTTATTTATATCAACTAGCCTAGGTTAACATTGGTCTTGTTGTATTTTGTTTCACTTAAAGTCAGTTTCCACAAAGCTATTGATGACGTTAAGTGCAGACTTACTCTACTAAAAATTGACTGTGGACTCATCCTATGAGTCTGCCCTTTGCCTGATAGAATGGGCTTTCCCTGGCACTGCTCTTCATTAGCTCCTTCATTTGTCTTACAGTTCTGTAGGGACTGGCTTATGCTGACATCTTCAATTTTATTTCCTTCGATCTCTCTACCTCTAGGGCAGCACTTTTTTTACACTCAACATATTTTCATTCTTGAACGCACTGTGTTTTGTCTGAGGACTGAAACATTATACACCCTTTTCTCTCTGCCAGTACACTCCTTCGCCTTTCTTTGCATCTCAAATTCCTCCTCAACTTTCATGTATCAATTTAGATATTTCCTTCAGAAAGTTCTTTCTGATCCCAAGTCTAGGTGACATATACCTGTTCTGTGTGTCCACAGGAGTCTATGTAGCACTCCTAGGTTATGATTACATGGATCAGGAACTATAGTTATAGACAGCTTGTTTAGATAAAATGGATGTTCTAAACAGTAGGTAGTTTGTTGTTTTTGTTAATCCTCACCGAAGGATATTTTCCCACTGATTTTTAGAGAGTGGAAGGGAATGGGAGAGACAGAGAGAAAGGGACATTGATATGAGAGAGACATATTGATTGGTTGCCTCCCGCAGGCACTTCAGGGCAAGGTATCAGGCCTGTAATCTAGGTATATGCCCTTGCCCAGAATCTAATCTGAGGCCCTTTAATCAGCAGGCTGATGTTCTAACCACTAAGAAAAATTGGCTAGGGTAACAGTGGTATACTTTTAAAACATTGTCTTGCAATACTGTGACACTCCCATTAAGAGGTGGGTTTAATATTCTCTTCCTTTGACCACTATAGACTGACCCCATGACTCATTTTTAGCCAGTGAAATGTGCCATGTATGGCCCAAACACTATATTAGAAAGGGTAATGCAGGTTCTATATTGTACATTGGGGTAGGGAGAATTCTGAATTGGTCCTCCAAGATTTCTTGTCCTAACCCAAAAGACATCATCCTTGATTATGTTATGTTTTGTGGAAAAGGAAAATTTTTCATGTATAATTAAGGGTATTATCATTTGACTCCATGTTAACCCAAAGGGTAATTATTTGGGTAAGCCTGACCTAATCAAATGAAGCCTTTAAAAGTATAAATATTTCTCAGACTAACAGCAGAATCCTATCTAAGAAAAGAGTGATATTCAAATTGACCATACCTCTGCTACAACCACAAGACACGCACATCAGCCAATCAGGAGCAAGTATGCAAATTAACCCAACCAAGATGGCTATGGCCATGGAGCAAGCAGAAGGTTTTGGTTTCCCCAGCAATAGAAGAAGCCAAGCTTCCTGCATACCCTGGCTGGCCCAGACCTCCACTCAAGACTACAAAGTTTCAATTATAGAAGATTAATAAATCCCAACAAAAACGGCTATAGCCATGGAGTGAGCAGGTGATGGAGGAAACCAAATTCCTGACCTGCCCTGACCTCAGCTGAAAGCTACAAAGTTTCAGTTATAGAAGATATATAAAGTCCAGATACCAGGGCCTCCACTTGGGTCACTGGGGTGTGTGGTCGGCCTGCAAACCACCACAGGCCCTTCGCCCAGGCTGCCCCATGACCCAAGGGAACCTCCACTCTGATCTAGGACACCCTCCAGGGCAAATCAGCTTGACCCCACCTATGCACCAGGCCTCTATTCTATCTAATAAAAGAGTAATATGCAAATTGAACATCATTCCAACACACAAGATGGCTGCCAACAGGTGGTCAAAGATGGCTGCCCCATGTGGACACAGGATCACCACCACAAGATAGCCAGCCAGGGAGGGCAGTTGGGAGGGACCAGACCTGCAAGGGAGGTCAGTTGGGGGGATAGAGGAAGGCCTGCAGAAGAAGGCAGTTAGGGGCAATCAGGCTGGCAGGGGAGTGGTTAGGCAGTGATCAAGCTGGCAGGCAGGCAAGCAGTTGGGAGGCAGCAGTCTTGGTAGGATTGAGCCCAAACAGGCAGTTGGATATCTCTTTAGGGGTCCCAGATTGGAAAGGGTGCAGGCTGGACTGAGGGACACACATACCCATGCATGAGTTTTGTGCATTGGACCTCTAGTAATAAATAAGAGAGATTTGAAGCACAGTTGGTATTTCAAAGGAACAGACATGATGTTAGCTGAGAGGGAGGGTGTGTCAGGGGGCCTTTGAGAAGAGCTGGGATACAGAACTCTAAGTGGTTTCCAGGGGGTGAGCATAGCCCCTCTACCAGAAATGCAGGATTCTACAACTGCAAAGAACTGAATTCTGTCACTGGAATAAACTTGGAAGCAGATTCTTTCTGAAAACCTTAAATGAGTATGCTATGGGCCAACAAATGGAATGTGAGACTATGACAACCATGCCAGAGACCCCAGATAGTCAAGGCCTTATTGTGAGTATGCCAGAATGGCATAGTGAACTGCAAGGTCACTTTGAACATGGGAATCTTAATCAGAATGTCCAAAACTAAGGTACCAAAAACAGATGCAAGGCCACACATGTCCTTCTATAACCCAAATGATTGATGCCCAAATGATTGTTGGTACCTAGCCTCTTTTGTCTAAGTAGTATAATACCTTACTGACCAGACAGTGTAAAGGCTGCTACTGTGTTGTGAGGAGTGCTGGGGAAGCTGAGGTAGGCACAGAGGATGTAGCTACTACGTGAGGCTGGAGAGGTTGCAGACGTTGCTGAGACAGAGAGCTCAGGTGCCACGACCACATGAGGTGGTGAATCTAGGGGCAGCATTCAGCTGCTCAAATAATAACTGTGGGTAAAGAGACTGATGCTGCTTCATGGCAAAGATGTTTTTGTTAACCAGCTGCTGTGCGGCTGCCTGTATGGAATTTTGCTGTGAAGAACTGTTTTGTCTGATGGCTCTACACTGGGTTCTACAATAAAGACTCATTCTCATATACCCACAACTTCTTGTGGCTTCTCTGTCTACCACCTGACATCCAAGAAGGTCCAGCCCCTGGCAGAGAGGCTTGGTCCTGATAGTTAGTGCAATAGGCAGGGTTTGAGAAGAAATCTGCCCCAACAATTGACATAGTCATTAGCAGAATTCAGAAGAATATATGGACTCAGAGCATATATTCTGACAGAGACTCAGATAGAGAACTTAGCTCACTAGATCTGAGCCTGCCCAGATCTAGAGAAGTAGCAGGATCAGAATGATAATAGATTAAAACACATAGTGGATATCTATTTTACAGAACAGTGAGATGTAGGTGTTTCTTTGAGCCAGTACATTTGGAGTAATTTGTTACACAGCAGTGGAAACCTACTTCTTGTTGAGTCACCATTTTAAAAATCTGAGGACTCCAAGCCAACCATGCTGTGAGCAGGCTGAGGCCACAGCTAGGTATTCTAGAAGACAATCTCAGCTGAGGTCCCAGGAGAAAGCCAGAATCAATAGCCAAATATGTGAGGAAAGACATATAATGATTCCAATCCCCGGCATAGGGTGACATTGAGCCATTCAATCTTCCCAGCAGAGGACTAAGACACTGCAGAGCAGAATTAAGCCACCCCTGCTGTTCTATGTATGAATTTCAAATGCACAGAATCCATGAGCAAAATAAGACATTCATTTTAAACTGCTATGTTTGGGGATAATTTGATATATAGCATTAGAGGGTAACTTCTGCCACCATAAAGGTATTAAGTAACTTACAGGGGCTCTCCTAGAATAGACAAGAAAAATGATTGCACTCAAATAGCCAGGAGTGCACAGATAGGAAAGATAAACATTGTGCTATTGACTGTTCTGTTTGAAACCCAACAGTTATACACATGCAGATCTGCATTGATGCGGCTAGAGATTGAAAGTGAGACACTGCATTGCAACTACTCCAGAAGATGCAAAAACCCTCCCCTCTACAGTCCTGCCTGGAAAAGCTGTTCTTCTATGTGGTCTTCAACACATGCTGCTCATATGTACCTCCAAGTCGTTGACCATGTGTAGAACATTTGAGGCCAGGGTATAAGCAATTTGAATACATTTTAGCTTTTCTGTCTATCCATCTATATAAAATCCTAAGTGACTTTGTGACTGTTTGACATTTGACTGGTAGCTATGCCGTGCACTGACTACTAGGGAGCAGACACTCAATGCTAGGCATGAAAACATGGAACAGATTGATGAATCTCAGAGGGAAGGGAAGAGGAGGAAGAGTGGGAGAGATTAACCAATGATCTTATATGCATATTAGAGGCCCGGTGCACAGATTTGTGCATCAGTGAGGTCCCACGGCCTGACCTGCAGAGATTGGGCTGAAATCCGCCCTGAGGATTAGGTTGAAACTGGTCTGGTGCATGGATTCATGCACTGGTGGGGTCCCTTGGTCTGGCCTGCGGGGATTGGACCAAAACTGGCAGTCCGATATCCCTTGAGGGGTCCTGGATTGAGCAAGGGTGCAGGCCAGGCCAAGGAACCCCACCAGTGCAGGAATCTGTGCACCAGGCCTCTAGTATAAGAACAAAAAATAATATGAGTAAAAGTGAATGTAGAATGAGTTACAGTATACCTCTACCAAAAATATTATCCATTTATTAATCCTTTTATTGGAAATAAGTTCCTAGAAGGAAGAGCAAGCAGTTCTGTTCATTATTTCATGTTCGATATCTGGTAGAATGGCTGACACAGAGCTGCTGCTTGTTAAATATATATTAATAAGCAAAAGGATTTTTTCCTTCTTCTTTTACAACCATTTCCTGCCTGCTTTGGCAAAGCTCTCTCAAACAATTTTGAGTATGCCATGCTAATTGAAACCTTTCTGAACTTTGAATTTACCTTTGTTTTGTCTTTGCTTCACCTGATGTTCACATGGAAGGATAATTTTATCATTAATATCTCAGCTTAAATATAATGTCTGCAAAAAATCTTACTGAGCTACTTTCTCCTAATTGATACCCACCAAATATCATCATATCATATCCCCCTATTTTAATTATCCACATGGAACATATTCATATAGGATAGGTTCTAATTGATTGACTTCAATTTATTTGCTCTGAAGTAATCTGTATGAGAACAACTACCTTGTCTAGCAGTGTCTGACATACAGAATGAATTTATCAAATAGGTATTTAATGAACATATTTTAGTCCTCTAACTTCCATCAGCTCTGCCTTTTGGAGTTTGGTGGCTTTATAATAACTAGAGGCCTAATGCACGAAAATCATGCAAGAATAGGCCTTCCTTACTCTAGCTGCTGGCACTGGCTTCCCTCTGGCACCTGTGATCCAGGCTTCCCTACGGCTACCGGCAGGCACCTGAGACCTGGGCTTCCCTCGCAGTCCTAGCTTCATCCTGAAGGTGGTCCAGAAGGAAGTCTGGCCTAATTAGCATATTATGCTTTTATTATTATAGATTTTTTTAATTGATCTTCCTGCCTTTCTGCTCTGTATTTCATGTTATGTTCCTTCTGGAACTAATATATATTTGGATTATTAAAAAGAATAGAATTCTCTTGTGGACAGCTCTGAAAACTATGTTCCCAATCACTCACCTTGCTAGCTATGAACTCTACTTGCCTTAGTTCATGATGTTCTGCAAAGTGGAAGAAAGTGTTAGCAACAAATGAGTTAAGCACAAGGAAAGCTAGAAACAGGGATGTGACTGTCCAGGCAGAATATGGGAAAGTCTGCCTCGTGGCTGAGAAGTGCAGTTATTAACTGAAAGACAATTTCAGAAGAAAATAAAAGCCAAAGTGACCTGAAGCAAATCCAGCATGTTAAATTAAAAAAAGGTCTATAAACCATCCTAGCAAAATTCAGGTCCATTCAAGTGGACCAGTCAGACTTGGTAGATGGAGCTCTACTAGAGGAGTAGAAACTGACTGTATCATCTGAGTCTGAGGTGTGGGGATGGTGAAAACATGTCCAAATTTTAATATTTTGTTATTTAAAATTCTCTTTCTGAAGGAATGGAGACTTCCTTAAGGCAAAATATAGTCCCAGCTATGGAGAGGAGAAAAAAAGAGAAAACGCAAGGGCCAATGACCAGGCAGGGCCTAAATCAGGGAAGACAGAAGGAAGTGTAGAGAATGCTTCAGCAGTTCCCATAGACATAATATTGCATCCATGACAGTTGAGAAAGCAGACGTGTTTTAACATATTTAATTCTCTAATATTAAAATCAATCCTTTTTTAGATGCTTTTGGAAGGAACTCTATTTAGTGTCTATTTTCAAATTTAAAAACTTGTTTTAGTTTTAGTTGTAAAAGAAACACACCTTGTGTTTCATCTATTTATATAAGTACACAAAAACAAAAAAACAAAAAACAAAAAAAGGACCTTCATTTTGTTGACAATACCATTAGTCTAAATGAATTTTAAATATAAGTTTAAAGCAAAATTATTCTGTTTTCATAGCTACTGCACAGGGACATTAGTGAATTGAAATGTGGAATCTGATGAACATAGTAAACAGAAAAATAAAATAGGTCCAGAGGCATGGAGGTATGGAACAGACTAACTCATTTCAGAGGAGACTGGGGGAGAGATGGGAAGAGATTAACCAAAAAAACTTATATGTGCATATGTATAACCAATGGGTAGAGATAATAGTGTGGTGAAGGTCAGGGATGGAACAGGGGTTTAGATCAGGGTTATAAAAGGGGAAAATTTGAGGACATTTGTCACTCTATCAACAATAAAGTAAAAATAAATGAAATAAAATAAAAAAAACTTTACAACCCTAATCATAAGAATAGCATGTATTTATTAATATAAATACAATTCTGTTTAACCATAATCTGATAACACATGTGGTTGTTTAAGATCACACATCCATAAAAATATTTGTTATTCTATTAAAACTGTATTTATTTACATATCTATTGTTATTCAATACAATACTAAACATTCTTTTTTTTGCTTGACTAAAGAACATTTGTAATTAATTGGCTATATTTAAATATTCCTTTGTAAAGTACTATAAGTATTCAGCTTGATATAAATTTGAATAAACTATGGATAGCAATGGTACTTACTTACAACCATATTATGAGGATTAAATAAATTAATATATGTAAAGGGCTTTGAAGCTGTTTAGTACATAACATGCATTAAGTAGTAGCTATTATTATTATCACTAGAGGCCCAGTGCACAAAATTTGTGCACCTGGGGAGTCACTCAGCAGGGCCTGCACCTTCTTGCAGTTCAGGAATCCTGGGGGAGCCTCTCCTGCCACTGTCACTGAGCTCACCAGCCATGACCCTGGCTCAGGGAGTCTGGCCAAGTGGTACTCCCCCTGTGAGAATGCACTGATTACCAGGGACAGGTCCTGTATTGAGCGTTTGCCCCCTGGTGGTCAGTACATGTCATAGCAACAAGACGTTCTGCCTTTTGATCAATTTGCATATTAGTCTTTTATTATATATTATATAGGATTATTACTGATATTATCTATATTACTGCTATTATTTATATTAATGTTATCAATAGTATAACAAAAGACTAGTCTGTAGGAGATAGTAGATAAGGTAGAATAACCACTCCTCACTAAGGCTTAGAACATTAGGTAGCATAGTGTTTGAGGTTTTATACCTTTTCTAGTACTAAAACACGTTACTATATTCATAACTCATAATGGAATTCATGTATAAAGTGGACACTCAAACCTATGTGCTTGCTGAAAAATGCCACTGATCACACTCTAGTGTATGGTTAGAAGTAAATTTGCATAAATTATCTGGGGGTGGTCTATCAAAGTCTATCAAAGATTAAATCATAACATTGGGTAAAAATATGTTTTATTTGGGAAGTAGAGAATGATCCATACAGTTTCAGAAATAAAAACAAAGATGAAATGACACCTGTTGGAATAAATAAATCTAGAGTTAGGTATCTGACTTCATAAATTGGCAGCAGACTGCTGATTAATATTTGCAACTGTTGGTCATCATAAATTGAGTTATGCTTTCAGAAATAATTCTGCAATTTGCGTGTATGACAAATTGAAGAGGAATACTACTAAAGTAGTGATATTGATTGGAGAAGATGGCAAACTTTATTCACACATCATGAAGAACTAAACTTCTGATGGCAGTGGGAATAGAGTTTGATCTCTGAGTAGGAAGATTAAAGTGGATTTGAAACACTGGAGTGCTGGCTATTGTATGGAGATGGGACTCTTCCTTCAGGGACAAAAATAAATGAAGGCATTTCTCCATCCTCTCTCTCTGCTGTAAGTTCCTTCAGAGTCTAAATAGTGATCATGCCCTTGTTTAGTAGAAGCTTTTATGGCATTTCCAACTCTATAAAATGGACTTATTATAATTTATCACTATATTTTCTGTATATTTTTATCAATCGATGCATACTGATTGGATGAGACAATATAATGACATGAATGAACATAATTAATTAGCCTTCTTATCCATATCAGTAAATTTTGAATATTTATATTAGCTTTGCTATTTTATTTATTTAATATTAATTTATTTTTAAATAAATATTGTTTTCATTCTATTATCTCCTCCTTAAAGTCATAGAGACTTAAAAGAAAAACATGATGGATTATTGGACATAACAACCAAAGACCTTGGAAACTATAAAAAGGTTTCTAGCATCCCTAATATCAGGAAATCTTTTTACAATATTCGTATCAGTTTTGATGTAAGTAGATTTTGCCTTAGTACAATTTAGAAATGCAATGATATGTAAATTAAAATATGCATAGACTAAGGCCATTAAAGCCTATATATTATTCATTAAAATGTTAGCCACGTTGTCTCTAGTCTTTCTGCCTGAAGGTAAAGAATTCTACCAGTTAGAAAACCAAGGAACACAAGATGAACTTATTCAAAGTGATCACATACTTAATCCAAATGCAACTGTGTAATTGTCTTGCCTTTAATTCTTCTAAGAAAGACATTGCTTTCAGAGTTCAAGTTATATCCAAGATTAAATATTATTCTGCAACAATGCATAAAACATCCACTAGCTATCAGTCAGGAGTGAGTAGTAAGCCACTGAATCTATCTCTATAAACATGAAGTTATTAAACATAAAAAGCAACTACCAGATGTAGATTATAACATATTGTATAAACACCTTATGTTTTATGGCTGCATGTGCAACCTATTATTGGATGGCACAATTAGACCCTAGAATACAATATTCAAAATAATACTTACAGTATATTACATGATTTGTTCCTGGGAATAAGGGAAAAGTATGAAATGGCAATATCAAATTGGTTTTCAGATATACCCATGGGCCTTCCCAGAGTCACGTACAATAAAAAGTTTAATAGATTAAGCACACTTCTCTCAAAGAGGTTAGCAAACTGAATGTATGACTTGAAATTTAGACAAGGCTTTGCAAAGAACTTCATGCTACCCTCCTCCAATAGCTCCTAAGATCCCAGTCCTCATTTCTGACTCAGGAATGAGCTCAAGATTGGAAAGAAAGCTTATTTGGGATGTTTGAACTAGACATAATAATAATAATAATAATAATAATAATAATAATAATAATAATAAAAACAACAACAGCAACAACAGTAATACAGTGATTCATTTCTGATGGCTAAAATGTGAAATATTTCTTTCCGGTGCATTGATTCTCCAATTTCTGCCATGCAGAGGCGAATAAAGCTGGCACACAAAGAATTTCACAAATGATTAGTAGAGGGGAAAATGTCAGCCCACATTTAAGTCCGTGGTTTTAGTTTTCCGTTATCCATCCCCTTTTGCTGGATAACGCAAAACTAAGACTTTTGCTCTACTTATTTCCAACGTACCAGGATTCTCCCAATAAGCTTCCTTTTGGCCATAGATTGTACAGGTTAGCTTCTTTAATTTTCAAGCCACAGATCCTCCTGTGTTTAGTTAACTTAAAAGTTACTTTTGCATTCAATGATATTTATGAAATATAAATTATGTAGGATACCTTATGATACTATAGATGCACACTTGGAAAGACAGCATTATAGGCTGCTTCATAGAATGTACATTCTAAGGAAGAACAAGGCATTTAAAAATGCTGAATTTCTCTATGACGATTTTGGTGAGTGTGATGGCAGAGAGAGCACTGGTTCTGAGAGTACATCTGAACCATTTCTGGGAAGCTAGGGAGGCTTCATGGAGGAAGTGCTATTTAAGCAGAGTCTGGACCCTGTTTTTATTTCCTGGAACAATTATTCCATCTCCAAACACTCAAAAATATATTTAGAGTAGAAAACTGCTCTTATACCCTTCCTCATTTTTTTCCCAATTCTATTGATTCCCTTGCTTAAGACGTAATATTTTATTCAGGTACCTAATGCTTACTATTAAAAAGCCAAGCTTTGAAATCATGAGTCCTTTTGTTGTCTAGATGTATAGCACTTGTATTTCAAAAGTCATGTGGCTGTCAGGATGTCTTCTATTATGAATATAAGAAGACTAATAAAAAAACTAAAAATAAAAAACCTTTTTTAAGTCCTAACTTTAACACTGAGAACATAGCATATAGAAAGGTATCTTCTTATAGAAAGATGAGGCTAGGGGGAAATTGAAAGGAAACGAGGTACAGTAGACACCTACTGCAATCCTTTCAGATAATCCTGTGAAAGGCAGTTGTAGTGCCTCATTGAATACCCAAGAGGAAGTAAGGAGCTCTCTGCTTCTGTAAAAATGTAGCATTTGTGCTTAAATCTGAACAATGCAGGGATTAACTGTAATAAGCAAAGAGTTAGAGTTTGGGGAAGGCAACACATTCAGAAAGTATAAGATCAGGTATGGTAAAGAAGGAAACTATTTTCCCCCCAAGAAACCTGCAAACAGTTTGGTCAGAGCACAAAAAGTGAGAAGTCAGCTGCCACAGATGAGACCACTGAGATGGTACCAGGCTTGGAGGCAGGTACACTGTGAAATAATTTGTTTAATCCTAAGGATGATGGAAATCCAAGTACAAATTATGTAATTGTGTGTGTGTGTGTGTGTGTGTGTGTGTGTGTGTGTGTGTGTGTGTATGCGGTCATGTAAGTATCACAAGTAGAAGCCCGCACTCCAAGAATCATGATAGAGCCAAAACCGGTTTGTCTCAGTGGATAGGGCGACTGAATGGTCCCGGGTTCGATTCCAGTCGAGGGCATATACCTTGGTGGGGGGCACATCCCCAGTGGGGGGCATGCAGGAGGCAGCTGATCCATGTTTTTCTCTCATTTATGTTTCTAACTCTCTATCCCTCTCCCTTCCTTTCTGTAAAAAAATAAAATAAAATATATATATTTTTAAAAAATGCTTCATACTGCATGATTACATTTATAAAAAAAAAGAAAAAAAGAATCCTGGTAGGATGTTACCTTCTTCATGTGTATGTTCCCATTAACCTTCAGGTCAATTATTTCTTCATAATGCTGGTGCAGAGAAAGAGTTTTACAAATTTGTGAAATGTCCCTGTATCAGCTGACTGCTTTGAAATTAACAATATTTGAGACACTGTGTTTCATTTGTGCTGGTGTGATGGAAAAAAAGCAAGCCTCCCTTTATACACTGTGTACATTGATACTCTTTCCTGAGGGTCTCAGCTTCATGTAATACTAGAGGCCTGATGCACAAATTCAGGCACGGGTGGGGTTCCTTGGCCTGGTGGGCCATCAGGGCCAATCAGGGCCGTCTGGTCTAGTCCTGATTGGGCTGACTGGGCTGGCTGCCTGGGGGTGAGGGGAGGTAGGGAGGGACAACCGTGGGAGGTTGGCTGGCTGCTAGAGATTGGCTGTGAGAGCGCACTAACCACCAGGGACAGCTCCTGCATTGAGTATCTTCCCCCTGGTGATCAGTGTGCATCATAGCTACTGGCTGGTCATCCGGTCATCTGGTTGTCATAGCTGCCCAGGCTGTTATATATATAGATATGCTTTGATGGCTCCCACCTGTGTTGTTGTTGTTGTTTTTAAAATATATTTTATTGATTTTATACAGAGAGGAAGGGAGAGGGATAGAGATTTAGAAACATCGATGAGAGAGAGACATTGATCAGCTGCCTCTTGCATGCTCCCTACTGGGGATGTGCCCACAACCAAGGTACATGACCTTGACTGGAATCAAATCCGGGAACTTTCAATCCACAGAGAAATGTTCTATCCACTGAGCCAAACTGGTTTCGGCCCACCTATGTTTTAACTCCTATACGCTGCCATTGCTATACTAGAACACCCTCATTTAATTGTGCATGTGTGTGATTGTGTGCACGCTGGTGGCTTCTCTAGAAAGATTTCTAAAAGCTCAGAAGGGAAACACTTGAAGTGATATGATATAGGAGTAAAGAATGAACTATTGTCATGTCACCTTTTATGGTTGGCAATATAGAACAAATGGCAGGTCTGTATCATTAAAAGGTGGTGGAGAAATGATACTGTACTTCAAAAATAGAAAAAATAGTTTCCACAGCTGAGAATGTAGGCATATTTATTTTTTCATGAGATCAATTTCGGAGAAATGCCATTATGTCTAGCTGAAGTAATTTTTATGAATATAAAACACCCTAACATATTTAAAAATATTGCTATCCATTGGCATTAATAAATTATGAACTAAAATGAAGTGCCCATTGGGAAGACATTTAGAATTTGGATGCTAAACTTTAACTTATGATATGGAAAAAGTCAAATGATACATTAATTAAATTAATATCTGGCCCTACACTATGGGAAGGAGGAGAGGAGAAATGATAAATATTAACATAAATGTTAGAATTGCAGCTCTGCATGAAAATAATTTTTTCCCGAATTAAAATAATATATCCAACAGGTAAATATGATAGCATAACAAAGTATACCATTCAACTTAATTTTATTTCTGTAATATAAATTGTAAGTTAATTCAATAAAGATAATGTTAAAAAATAATTCTATCCTCCAATATGAAATTTTATGTTCTGGATCATTTCAAGAGAATGAAATAGAAGTGTTTAGTTTAGAACTTTGGTAAATCACATATAAGCTTAAAATTTAGTTTTATTATTTACATAAAATTATCTGACTTGTTTTCATTTTATGAACAGACCAGTATAACATCTATATGGTACCACTTTAGAAACACAAAAATGAGTCCTCTCATTGCCTGCTCCAATCTTGTCTATGTTTTAGGTAACAATAAACATACTAACACATTCTTTTCTTTAATGTAAAGTAAGGATGTGATATTGCATTTTGTTTATCAAAGTAATATCATCATGCAATTCAGTGGGAGAAGATCCCAAAGAAAAAATTGGAAAATCTTACAGTGTGTTTAAAGACAATTTTTATACAAGAAGTAAAGAAGCTCTGTTTCAATTCCCCAATTTCAGACCAAAGTGGCCAAGTTTTCAGAAGTTCACTGGCACCCATTTTAAAACTTGATCAAATCTCTCACAGGCCACCATCAAAATTGTGGTGAATGCTATAGTCATCTTAAGGTTTCCCTTGGGGAGAATCCCTTCTAAGTTCACTTATACGGTTGTTGGCATGATTTTGTTCCTCCTGGTCTCTTGGACTCCAGGACTCAGTTGTTGGCTGGTCTATACGTTAGCTGAAAGCTGCCCTAAGTTTCCTCCATAAGTTACCCCCTACGATGACAACTGGCTTCGTTGACTGGATCCCATGACAGAGACTGAATGAAAGCCAATAAAATGGCAATGATTTCTATCACCTCTGTCATAGTTTCTTTTTTTAAAGTTAATCCTCACCAGAGGATATTTTTCCATTAATTTTTAGAGAGAGTGGAAGGGAGGAGGAGAGGCAGAGCACAAAAGAGAAAAATTGATGTAAGAGAGACACTTTGATTGGTTGTCTCTTGCACACATTGTGCCAAGAGCCAGGGATTGAGCAACCGAGATATTGTCCTTGAGCAGAATTGAACCCAGTACCCTTCAGTCTGAGGGCTGATGCTCCCTCCACTGAGCCAAACTGGTTAAGGCTGTCATATTTTATTTGTTAAAAGTGAATCATTGTGTTTAGCTCACACTCAATGCAAAGAAAGTAGGCAAAAGTGAATACTAGGAAGCAGAAATTTTTGAGGGGTACCCTCAAAGTATACCAACCACAAGGGGTATGTAAGTATATTCCTGCCAAAAACATTTTTTCCAAATTTCTATGAATAAAAAAGCTTGGTCCCCATGAGATGTCTGAAAGAACTCTTACAGTGGTAAGTGCTAGGAAGCTGCATTCTTTGGCCAACTAAATGCCATCTACCATTCTTCCTCAAATAATATATTGATGTGTACAGGACATGGGAAGCTCATAATTACAACCTGCCAAAAATAAAGGAACATTACAATAGTAGTTGTGTCATAAACAGATCCTACTCAATATTATAGAGTGCTATAAATCAAGAAGTTCTCACCAGTTACTTAAACACAAATTTCCTTCCTCAGCTGCATTTATATTGATTCCCAGAGATTTTACCTTGCTTGCTTTTATCTGGATTTTCACATAATGTAGTTGAAAAGGAGAAAATAACATATATCACTGTTAATTGTCCACACTCAAAGAAAACACAGTAATGCAAATCCATATTCAGATGGAGACGCTATCTAAAAAATTCAATGCATTTAATAGTACCTCACACACTAATGCATACAGGCAAGCCAAGTCAAAAATAAGAATGACTATTCAAGAAAGATTCTTTAAATACTTACCAAACTGCTATTAGATGATTTTTTAGAAAATGCAGAAAGATATGGAACATTATTCTTCCTATGCTGAGTGATTCATTAATGTTGAACTACCTTAGATGATACTGTGACTATCCATGCACGTTATTGGAAAAATGTAGCCCTGGAGAGTTAAACAAATGTAATGCAGGGAATAATGTCGGCCCAGGAGGGAAATGTATGACGTACTCACTATATTAACTTTGTATTGTCTTTGCTTCTACGATTGGTTAAGAAAACCTATCAAAATAGTTATTAATATTTTAGAAAAATTTTGGATAGGCTATTGTTCTGCATTTATATAGGAAACCAAGCAGATTACTAGACTTTACATTCAAGGATTATATTACCCTGGGCCATTTACACAATGTATGTTCTTTGCATTTGAAATATGAACTTGAATTTTAAGAGAAGGTTGTCCGCTTTAGTTGTGACAGTAAATAGATATGTAAATTATTATTGACTATCTACTATGTTCTAAGTATTATTAGGTGACACAAAAAATCTACAACTTTCTTCAGAATTACATTAAGTCAAGTTTGTAGATCATTTCAGCATATGGAAATAAATTTCACATCACAAAGGAAGTTATCTTTCACATATCTCTTTGAAGTAGCAACTTCAAGACTATCCAACTTATAACGTGACATAACTAAAAAATTCTGAACTCATTGTTTTATTCCTCTAAGCAGGTTTTTATCAAAGTATGCTTCCATCCCATCAAAGTGTGTAGAATGGTGTTCCTTTGCACATCATCCATGGATTACCTGATTAGAATCACCTGTACGATGTGTTAGCATGCATATTCTGGCCACAGACATAACCATTCTGAATGAAATCTCCAAGGGGAAGCCAGAAAATCCCCATTTTCACCAATCTCCCTGAGCTTATTACCTCCAGTAAAGCAGAGAATCACTTATCTTAGCTGTGCAGATGGGTCCATCTCAGCTATGGAGATAAACTTTCATTTGTGAAATGAGTAGTGAGGTCTTGAAAGTAATGGGAGCTGATGACCAGAAGACTGGAAAGTGGCAAATTGTCCTAAGAAGCATTTTGCTTTTCAATAACAATTATTGAAAGTTTATTATGTGTCAAGCATTGTACTGGGCCTTTACATACAGTATCTAACTGAAGTCTTCTATCAAAGAGAAATTTTGAATTCCCGATTTATAAATAAAGAAACCAAGATTGGGATAATGTACTGATCTAAGCTGACACAAACATCATAGGAGACATTCAAACCCACGTCAGTCTCATTACTTCTAGGTTACCTTGGCTAGAACAATGTGTTCCGCAGTGGTTAAAGAAAGTTTCCCTTGGAAATAAAACTCCTTTGGGGCTTTGGGATACAGAGAAGTAGCACTCAAAATAGCCACTGAAGAATAACTGGAGTTTAAATATGCATGATAAAGATGAGAGCGCATTCCTGCTTTGACCAAGAAGGTAAGTAAATCCTAAAGTTGGACATCACTGAGATGTACATGGCACCAAACACGGAAGTATAGAGCAATAGGTCAAGTTCCTTCCTGGAAGACTGAATGTTGCTCTGGTAGACCAGAGGTTACAATTCTTGCTCCCAACAGTGTGAGGAAAGGAACATTTTATTTATGTGATGGTAGTTGGTAGCATCTTTAGTTTGCACCTATGTATTGTTATAACTGAAACATTTAAAGCAATTGACCTCTCTGATCTTGGAACTTTCTTCACTTTGAAACTGAGAGATCTTGGTCCATCTAATTTCCTTTCATTACATTTTATCAATCCTTTGTCTCATTTGTTCTTCTTTACTTCATCTGGAAAGGGCAGTTTGTTCTGCCTGTTGTCCAATTAAGGACTCCTATGATTTTGACTATGATTTCTGGCAGGGGGTTCTTAAACTAGTGTCCAAAATGTTCAGGGTTACTATGGCTTAACAGTAACTGCTGGATGCCAGTGCAATCTGTATAGTTATTCATTCCTTGTTTTATGCTGGCAATGTCTGAATTTTATTTAAATTTTAACAGGGCTCCATATGGATCATCCTAAATCCTTAATGAAAAGTCAATTTCTCTTCTAATACTTTGATTTAAGAATGGAGATATGAATCAATCCTAGCAATTACACATTATATGAAGTTGTCTGCAAGAAGGAAAGAATGGTTTATTCCCTGGTCAAAAAAGACACACATAAAAAAAATCATCATTTCTTTAGCTGGACATTTTCCACTCTGGATGCTATTCTGGGAACTGATGCATCCATCTTGTGTCTGTTAAGAGGACTAGACCAAGTGCAAAATGACGTGCCAAGAATGGCAAACAAGAAAGGCAAAGTGTACTGATGTCCACTGAAATATTTTGAGGAGTAGTATCACCATCCTTGGGGCTTACTTATATTTGTATGCCTATGAATTTTTATTATTTAAATTATTTTAATTTAGTATTTTCTTTTACTTGCAACCAAATTCATCTTCACAAATTCTAGTGGAAAATATCAATAAGTTACTAAAATGTACAGATGGACATATTGATGTCTTGTAAAAAAGTATCCTCCGTATTATGTTCATTAACCTCACTCGTATACTTCAGTAAAGCAATCATTTTTCTGTTACGTAAATAAAATTTGATCATTTTATTCCACTGCTTTAATCTCAATTCCAATCCACAAAGGTATTTGCCTTTAGAAAACAAGTCACATTGCCTACCATTTTAATTTTTCTATTTCTTTATAATAAGCTTATTGAATTACTCTAACCCTTCAAAAATCCAATAGAAAATTCACGCAAAGCTTTTTGAGTGATATACTTGTCATGAATAAAGAAGTAAAAACATAGAGGGGTGAGCTGGCTGAACCACATCAGCCTTCAGCTTCTGCGGACGGAGCATTGTTCCATTAAAGGGGTGTGTCTAGGATTACCAGTGCTGGCCATGGCAAGAGGCTTGCCAAAACTGGGAGGGTCAAGGAGAAGCAGAAGATACTGAACAGAAACCAACAAGGAACATCAAGAAATAGTGTCTTCTGGAGAGCATGATACTAAGCGAAGTAAGTCATTCAGAGAAAGATAAATATCACATAATCTCACTCATTTGTGGAATATAATGAACAACACAAACTGATGAACAGAAACAGATCCAGAGACAGAGAACCATTGATCATACTGTCAAACCTCTGAGGGAAGGCAGAGGAGGGTAGGGGGTTGGAGAGAGATCAACCAAAGGACTTGTATGCATGCATATAAGCATAACCAATGGACACAGACGCTAGAGGGTAAGAGCATGAGCGCAGAGGTTGGGGGTTAATGGGAAGATAAGGCCACATACATAATACTTTGGTCAATAAAGAAAAATAAATAGAAAATAAAAGCACAGAGATTCTTGGGGTGGTGGAATTGCTCTGGATTGTCTTAATGCTGATATCCTGGTTGAGATCTGGTGCCATAATTTTGCAAATATTACACTGGGGGAAAATGGGTAAATGGTACTTGGGATTCCTCTGTATTATTTTTACAACTGCATGTGAATCTATACTTTTCTCAAAATAAAGTTTAATTATAAATAAAAGAAAAAATACCAGAAGTTCTGGATTCTGATCCTATATCCAAATGAATTTTAAAAGACATTAATTAGTCAGCCTCTATTTACTCATTTGTAAAAGAGTAAATAAAGTGTGTACTATATCCTGGAATTGGGCAAATAAAGATAAAATGTTTAAGAAAAAAACAAAAGAAATAGTGTCTTTCAATTATGGAATAAAGAAGGCTAACACTGGAATGGGAAGGAAAAGGACAGGTGAAGCTATACATTATCTTTTGAAATTCAGATGATGAACTGAATTAATTCTCATTTATTCACAAAAGTCCCTCCAGAGCAGGGTCTGATTAAATGGAGCAAGGAAGGGAGAGCCATCTAACTATCTGTCTGTTCCCTCTTCATTGTGGTAAGAACAAAATCCTTTCAGGTTCAGCATCCTCAGTGTAGGTATTCCCGTGGGAAGGAACCTTTTAGTTCCTTTTAAAATGTGTGTTGCCACTTAATAGGCGAAACTTGTGGTTCTGCAGAAATCGGTTTGGCTCAGTGGATAGAGCATCGGCCTGCAGACTGAAAGGTCCCAGGTTCGATTCCGGTCAAGGGCATGTATCCTGGTTGTGGGCATATCCCCAGTAGGGGGCGTGCAGGAGGTGGCTGATCAATGTCTCTCTCTCATTGATGTTTCTAACTCTCTATCCCTCTCCCTTCTTCTCTTAAAAAATCAATAAAATATATTAAAAACAAACAAACAACAATAAAAAAAAACTTGTGGTTCTCCTTCTGCTGATCAACACTGCTTCTGTGGAAAATGTAATTCAGATATGAATGCTCTGTTTATGAAAGATGTTTAAACATTGAGTATCTCAGGGGATGCTTGCCTTCCCTCTGCTTCTCCACCAAAGTTTGTATAGATATTCCTTACCTATAACCAAGTCCCATTACCTCTCTAAAGATCTATAATAATAAAAGCATAATATGCTAATTAGACCAAACAGCCAAACGACCTTCCAGATGTCCTTCCCGATGAAGCTACAGGTGTAGCAAAATTTATGTAGTCCCTTGCATAAATTTGTATATTGGACTTCTAGTCCTATCTAATTAAAGAGTAATATGCAAATTGACCATCATTACAACACACTAAATGGCCACCCTCATGTGGTCAAATATGGCTGCTCCCATGTGGACACAAGATGGCCGGCAGTGAGGGCAGTTGTAGGCAATCAGACCAGCAGGGGAGGACAGTTGGGAGGGACCAGGCTGGTAGGGGAGGGCAGTTAGAGGTGATGAGGCTAATAGGGGAAGGCCATTAGGGCAATTGGCCTAAGAGAGAAGCAGTTAAGCATCAATCAGGCTGGCAGGGGAGTGGTTAGGGGGTGATCAGGCTGGCAAGCAGAAGTGGTTAGGGGCAATAAGGCAGGAATGCATGAAGGAGAGCAGTTGGAAGCTAGCAGTCCTGGATTGTGAGAGGGATGTCTGACTGCCCATTTAGGCCTTAAACTACCAGGATCAGACCTAAATGGGCAGTCAGACATCCCTCAACGGGTCCCAGATTAGAGATGGTACAGGCTGGGCTGAGGGACACCCCCACCTCATGCATAAATTTTGTGCACTGAGCCTCTAGTATAATATAATTAAATATATTAAAGAAAAAATTTAAATGACAAGAATGCAAGCCCTGAAATTTATATTGTAATACAAAAAAACCCAAAAAACAACAAAAAACAACTACACAAACAAGATTATGAAGACAACTAAAAATAGTTTAAATTTTTGAAACAAATTTATTCAGCTGAAAGTTTATTTCATCAGATAGGAATATAATTTAATATAAAATTAATTTGATTCTTTCTGTTCTGGTTATAGTAAAATTATGAATTAAAAAATACCACACCAAATAGACTTTTTATTGAAATGGTATTCTATATGTCAGTCATGGTTATATCTGTTCTTCTTTTTCATTTAACCTAATTACCTTGAACCCATAAATAATGAAAATTGCCAGGGAACAATACTTGCCATAGTGAAATAGATTTTAGCATTAAGCAAGCCAAATTAAACGTCCACCCTGTTCTCTGGTACTGTTCTAAATTTGCATAAGTTATTTTCACTCTGTAAGCCACTGCCTATGATTGAGATATACAGATTTATAGGTTTGTGGAAAGAATTAAATGAGAATTTTCTTAGTAGAGTACTTGGCACTTAGTAATTGCTCAATGTATATTAATTCCAACTCTTCCTCTAAGATGAAAAGGAAAACTTCATTTTTTGTGGTAGGCCCATATTAGATGCCCACAATAATTTTATTAATAGCTAAGCATTGAACAAGTGCTTACGATGTGCCAATACTAAGCACATTACATGCATTTTCTCATTAGCATCTCAGAATACTATGGTGATGTAAAAGTGGCATTATCTTTATTTAACATGTGATGTACCTGGGCTAATGAGCACTGCAGCTATGAAACCCTAGATTCTAGTCCAGTTTGTCTGATATCAGAGCTCCTTTTCTTATTCTTAAGTTGATTTAACTCTGTGGATATGTGTGTGTACATGTGTGTTCATTTATTTATTTATTTTTTAGTAAGATATATTTGAACTAAGTATTTTCTAACCAAAAGAAATAAACTGTATGATTTTCTGTAAGCATTTTTGGAGTGTTTGCTCCCATTATTTTTTAAAGTTACACTTACCTATAACTAAGAAGGTTACTTTTAAGAATTAATAGTGATAACTGAAGACCTTTATAGTTAGTGTTTTGGATAGAAATTTCTTGACTTAAGTGAAAAATATCCTATATAATAAAAGCCTAATATGCCAAGTGCCCAGATGTCCAGTTGTCTGTTAAGCTGATCAAAGCATAATATGCTAATGATACATACACTAAGGCCGCTCAACCGCTCTCCGTGACATGCACTGAGCACCAGGGGGCACACTGTCAACCTGTTGACCAGTGACTATGATATGCATGGACCACCAGGAGGCAGATACTCTGATTGGTAGGTTAGTTTACTGCTGGGTCTAGCCAATTGGCACTGAGCCAGATGGGCCAGACACACCCTGAAGCCCTCCCCCTAATCTCTCCCTAGCTGTCCAACCTCTCACATCCCTCCCAATCCTTAATTATGCACTGCTGGAGTTCCTCAGCCTTGTCCGCACTCTCTTGCAATCTGGGACCCCTGGGAGAGGTCAGAGAGCCGATTTTAGCCCAATCCCACAAGCCAGGACAAGGGACTCCACTGGTGCATAAATTCGTGCACTGGGCTTCTAGTATCTATAATAATAAAATTTTAATATGCAAACTGGCCAAGTGGCTGAACAGTGAACGGCCATCCAGAGGACCACACAATGACACCCACTGGCACCAGGCCAGCCAAGGGAGGTGCAATTCGATTGGTTAGAAGCTCGGCCATCACTCCATTATCACCCTACCGAGCTAGGCTCAGGCCACTGGCTGGGGGGTGATCAATCAATCGGGGGAGCCACAATCACCCCACACAGCTACCCCGCAGCAGCACAGTGGCACCATAGCAGGTGGGCATGGCCTCCCACTGTGGGGGCAATCCATCGCAGAGCCTTGACTGGGTGGGTAGGGCCTACCTCTTTGGGGCAGTGATGGCCGAGCCCCATGGTTGATCTCCCCAAAGAAAGAGGCCCAGGCAATCCAGTGGTGGTATTGCAGTGTGTGGCCAGGGCCTCCCTCTCTGGAGATCCATCCCTGAGCCCAGACCTGGTGGGTGGGGCCTACCTCTTTGGAGTTATCAATTGTGGGGCTCCCAGACTGTGAGAGGGCACAAGTTGGAATGAGGGACCCTCGCTCCCCCCACCCAGTGCCCAAATTTGTGCACCAGGTCTCTAGTATTTTTATAATAGAGGCAAAAGTAGGTTTACAGTGTGAATACATGAAACAGTTTATTTATTATTATTTACTTATTATTGTGTTTTCTGTAGACCTATTTTTACCCCACCTTGTATATATAGATACATGATTTCATATATATATATAT
>JAAGEH010002528.1:9877372-9899902 GCA_011751065.1 Lasiurus cinereus
CGTATCACTGTTTCATTTCTTAAAACTTTAAGCTATACAGGTTTTCAAGGTTTTTTTTTTATCAGTTCCACATTTCATTCCATAATTAAGAATTTATATGCTATTTATTTACTAATTCTCTTAATTCATGAAATTTGCTTTGTTAAATACTATTTGATTCAGTGATACACCAGGAGCAAAAACAAAACAACAACAACAAATCTCTAGGGAATCCTTCCTTTGTTAATGATAGTATTGAATTCTGTGGAGATTAGAGGGAAAAAAATAAATTACTTTTGCCTTCAAAGTACATATATTCAACTTGAGAGAGAAAAAAATAGCTCTTCTAAAGCAATTGCAGCATAATATGAGACTTTAATGACAGAAGAGTTAATATTGTGGAAGTTAGGCAAGAGGGCAACATGGCAACGCTTTACAAAAATTACAACACAATTTATCCCATAAATACAGGGTGCAAGGCTTAGAAATGAAATGGTGAACAGATGATTAAGAGTGATGTCAAGTATGTGTGACAAGCAAGTTTTAAGATTAGATACTCAAAGCACTGTGATATCAGTTCACAGGGTCTGAGTCTAATGTGTGGTTTTAGAAGGACCTCTGGAAGTGACTTTTATATATGACCTGATTGATTAAAAGGAAAACCACCTTCGACCTCATATACAGTTTTGAAAAGTACTCTCAGAGCATGACATCAGAAAAGTTACTTCTACATAATGTATTATTTCCTTATCTCCTTAACTGTAAAAATGTGAGGAGGAGGAGTTGATATGCAATAATACTCAGTACAAGTTTTTTTTTCCAGTAATCATTTTTAAAATATATATTTTCTTGATTTTTTACAAAGAGGAAGGGAGAGAGATAGAGAGTCAGAAATATTGATGAAAGAGAAATATTGATCAACTGCCTTCTGCACACCCCCTATTGGGTATGTGCCCACAACCAAGGCACATGCCCTTGACTGGAATCAAATATAGGACCCTTCAGTCTGCAGACTGATGCTCTATCCACTGAGCCAAATTGCTGAGGGCTCAAAAATCACTTTATGCGTGTTATATGTGTGTGTGCTTTCCCTGTTTGATTATTTTTGTACCAAACTGCAGACCATTATTAAGTCTATTCCCCCAACAAAAAAATATACAAATATTTTGTGATATGCAAGATGACTCCCAAAGACCCTCTCATATAATCAATCAAATAATCTCATCATTCCCTTGAATGTAGAAGAGCCTGTGACTATAATGAGATATAACTCCTATGGTTATATTACATTATATGGCAAATGGGATTTTTTAAAAATGTAATTAAGTTTATAAATTAGTTGGTTTTAGTTCAATAAAGAGAAGATTATCCAGGTGGGCCTGACCTAATCACATGAGTCCCTGAAATCTGCATTTAAAGGCAGAGAAAAGGAAAAGTCAGAGACCCAAAGAACAAGAAATATTTGATGCACCATTGCTGATTTGAAGATCAAGGAACCACATACATAGCTAAGAAAGTAGTAAACTCTTGGAATTGAGAGTGATCTAACAGTAAACAAAGAAATTAGAACCTTAATACTACAGACACAAGAAACTAAATTCTTTCAGCAGGAAGGAGCCTTCAGATGAGGACTCAACCTGGTCAACACCTTGAGTTCAGCTTTGTAATATGTTAAATAGCGAACCCAGTAATGCCATGCGGAACTTCTCACCTATGGACCGAAAGCTCATAAATCAGTGTTCTTTCAAACCACCAAGTTTGTGGCCATTTGTTATGCAGCCATGGAAAAGTGAGGCATGCTTACATGTGTCAAGCACTATTTTAGAACCTTGTAATGATAGTCAAAATAAGGATATTTTTTTAATTTTTTCTTTATTGATTAAGGTATTACATATGTGTCCTTATTGCTCATTGCCCTCCTCCTTACTCACTCATCCCCTTACCCCCTTGTTGTTTGTGTCCATTGGTTAGGCTTATATGCAAAAATAACAAATAAAATCATCAATAACTCTCCATATCTTCGTGGCTTACTCTACCAAAATTTAGTTTTACTTATACCAATTTCCAGGCAACTATCTAGTGCATAGTTATGCATCAACTTGAGCTTTGTTAATCTTGTACCTTCACCATCTCAACACCAGCTGCTCCTCATGATAGCTAATGAACACTGTTTTTACACAACTAATAAATCTACATCAATTGGCTTAAACTAGTCACATGACAATCTCTGGTTGTGTGGGAAATAAATGTACCCAGTATGAGAACAGGGTTTATGTGTGCAACAGAAGTCTCTATAGTTGGACAACTAAGAAGACCTAAATCAGTGACCAAGACAAAGGCCATGTCTTCTTGAAGATTACTTTCAAGTACTTCAGGGGAACCATTTGCCTCTGGGGACATTAGGACATTTAAGAAGGAACAAAGTAGGTGAATATTTACATTTGAATTCCAAATGAACAAAATTAACATTGTCAAGATGCCAGCCAGTCTGTGTGTGAAGGTCCCACTAACTTAACTGAGGGCAAGATAGAAGCAGGGAGGAGAAGACAATCACTTTCCCTCTAATGGAACTGGGAGAAGCCAAGGAGACAAGTGAAGAGGGCAGAAACCCATGCTCTCATATATACACCTTTCTTGATTTGAACCTTGGGAAGATTGCAAGCATATTCACACAACCACACCTGGGCTGGGGAATGTACAATCGGGCTGGGTCCTACAGAACAAAAATATGTCTTAAAACACCTCTTTTCTCCCTTTTTTTTTTGCTGACATTTTAAACTCTGTCAAGCAAATCCATGGGCAAATAACCTGATGGTATTAAGCAAATTACTGCCAAATAAAAATAAAAATAATAAATGAATAAGTAAACAATAAATGAATAAATAAATTAAATATGTAAATAAAATGTGAAGCAAAGATAATTTTTTTAGGATAATATGCTGGTTCAAACGATATAGTGGCAAGGCAATTCTAAAAATTTACTTCAGCTCTTTGCCCTTACTTCTCAGGCTTTATGTTTTCAAAGATGATTTTGGACCATTTTAAGGAGCCATTTTTTACCTGCAATTTGGATTCTTCTGTGACTGTCAGCATCTTAAAAAAATAAATGAATGTATTCAAATATCTAACAGTACAATATAAGTCACTATAATAATTAAAATTTTGATTTTCTTTGCTATTGTTAGGCTGCTTATCAAAAACAGATTCCTATTTATATGAAATACTGTGACGCAGACACTTTGAATCAATTGTTTAAATACATTCTACATAGTTCAACTCCCTAATTACTTTTAATTTTGTAAGTCCAAAAGAAATAATTCCTCATTTTTTCATTGTTCTATAACCTTCTAATTCAAAGGGAATATTATTTTATGTCATATTACAATGCAACATTAATTATTCTGCTTAACAAAGGATAGTTGTTCATACTTTATCTTAAATAATTAAAGATTTGCAGTTAACCAGATGCTTTTATTTGTGATTTATTATATTAATTTATCATTGCCATTATAATTCTTTAATTCAATTTACATAAAATAGATAGGCAGTAAATTATGTTTAAAAGTAATATTTTTATGCATTAAAATTTTTCAAATTTGCATTATGAACCTTCAACCTGGTACTTTACCACATTCCATGAGGAAACTTTCACAAAATTCAGAGACTTTCTAGTCAGGTAAGCTGGAATACGAAAGGATAACAAAATATCACAAATGAAAAATAATTATAATACAAGCCAAAATAAAGTAAGTACTAAGTGAAAAGAACATACAACATAAAATGATTTCTTCAAGTGTTTATTGATGTTTATTACATGCTAGATTCTGTGATAGGACCAAGTGATATGATAATGAACAAAAGCAGGCTTAAAACTGACTTAAAGATTTTAGCCTCCTGGGAGAGACATACCTTGAGCCTACAGTCATGCAAGCAGATGTAAAGTAGCCACTTGACTAAATTGTCTAAGGGAGGTCAGGGTCTAACTAAACAGAACTTTTTTTCAGGAAGTGATGCTTGGATCAAGAGGAATGTGGGTGAGAAATGGAAATTAAATACTCAATTAAATGGGAATTAAATAGTCAGTAAAGAACAATCCAGGAAGAGGAAATAGACACTGAGTGGCCAGATTATTATGATCTCTGAAAGCATAATAATCTGGCCATTCAGAGAGTGTGTGTGTGTGTGTGTGTATTGGAGGCCCAGTGCATGAATTCATGCATGGTTGGGGTCTGGCCAGCCTGGCCAGGGTGTGAGGACATGAGTGGTTGGCTGGTCTGCCTGCTGGTCAAACTCTTAGGCGAGAGGACAATTTGCATATTAGCCTTTTATTATATAGGATATACACTGAGTGGCCAGATTATTATGTCAGTGTAAAAATCATGAGTCCTGTACTAAGACTAGTGTAATAGGTTCAAGAAATAAATGAAGGCCCTTGTTTCTGAATACAGTAGAGAGTGAGATAATATTGAAAATGAGTTGATTTCTGTGGAAATTCATCTAATCCTATCAAAAGCAACTCTTTCATCCAAATTAAAGTGACTAGTAGGAATGAAAAGTGCCAGATATTATTTATGTAGCTATTAAGAGTATTTAGTTTCTACATTGTCATAGGATTGAAGAAAGCCCAAATTCACCTTGGGTTAGTCTCTTCTTTTTGTATAAGGTCCCTAAAAACAATACATAAAGGGTAATGAAAAGAAGAAAGTAATATTCTATCTTTAAGTTTGATCTGTGCTTATCAAAACATAAATGAAGAGCTCTCTGAGAAATAAAATGGGTCAATAATTTACATTTGAACTCTTTGCATCAATTAACCATCCGCTCTCCAGTCCTTTTGATCAGGAGACTAAGCCAATAAAATATTATAAATAAGAACTTATAGAAAAGAGAGAGGGAGGATGTAGGAAAACATTTAGAACGACTAAGGAAGTTCTTACTAAAGGTTATCATTTTAATAAATGCCTATAGAAAGTGAGAAAGCAAGCTAAATGGATATTGGAAGGGAATAAGTAAACAATTTCATGATGAGATATTTTTATACTAAATCTGGAATGCTTGATTAGTTTTACTTCCAAGGGCAGAAAAATCATAATATAAACTATTACAGGAAATTACTAATCATTGAAAGACTATTTGTTCCAGTTATTTTGTTAATTAATATATATATATATGAAGATCTATATATATATAAATCTCCTTTATTTATCATGCTAACTATACCCAATAAACATTATTATTATCTTGAGGATACTGAGTCTCAAAAAAGTTTAATTTGCCAAATTTCATATATATTGAAATAAGTAAATCAAAATTTAAATGCCAAATTCAATGTGGTGAAAACTCATATTATTGCCTCTACCTCTGTTTCTGTAGCCTCTCATAATTGGGATATGAATAAAACTGGAGGCACTCAGAAAGCCAGTTTCCTAATAAGTTGAAAAGTCTGATTATGAATCTGAATTAAGAAAAATTTTTGACTGACTGTTTCCAGAGCATATAAAGGAAGCTAAATTAATGGCCTCATATAATAGAGACTGTATTATGATTTTTTTAATCAGCATTTTAGTGAAAGAAAAACCAACAGAATGCCTTTTTCAAAATTTTATGTTGATCCTCCAACCACAGTGTTTTGGTTTCACTAATTTAGTTTTGAGCCTCGGGGATATTATAACCAAAGGTTCCATAAGCGAGTCTGATTCACAGTATCTAGCAAATCACTGAGCAAACTTTTAAAGGACCAGATCAAAATCACCCGAAAGCAATTTCGCCATAGGGGAAATGAACTTACAGAAGATTAGTAGGGATCCTTGTTCACGATCTGTACTTTTAAGGACAATACATCTGCCAATAAATAAGCTAAATTACCTTTGTAAACTCTTTATCAACTCTGACCCAGGTAGTGTGCAATTTCCTTTGCAATGTGTTTCCAGATAGTGGGTGCTGATTGGATGGTATCAATCTTACAAATTGCACTCCCACATGTAATTTAAAAGGATACATGATGTGACCAAGGAATAATAAGAATGAGTCTGCCCATTGGAAATAGAATGTTACAAATTTTACTTGGTGAAGTTTAAATATATCAGGTACATGTTTGCTCTATTCTGTTTCTTGAAGTGTTTGCCCGTCTTAATTTTTGTATAAACCTTTAAAACACAACTTAGATTTTATAAATCCCCCTATCACTTTAGATTACATTTGAACTTTAAACTCAAGGTTCTCGGGGAAAAATTTAATATAAATTCACTTTGTACCTGACAACTACAAGAATTGAGAAAATTTGAGAATATTGCCACAAGACCATTTTTTAATTAGACAAACAATTGTGATATTGCGAAGGTCATTTATTGTGATTTTAGGAATTAAAAGTTATCCAAGAGTATACAGTTACACAATATATAGTGAAAGCAATTTATTGCTGCTTTTCAGTATTGGAAAAGAAAAAGTTCATGCTGTCATTGATTGACCTTTAGAAAGAAAAATGTAGCTGGCTTATGGGTAAAAAGAAAGAAATATATAGTTTTTACCTTTACAAGTAGACTTTTTGCACTTAGGTCCTTTGTACAGTTTTTCCACCCTTTTATAATAATGTAATTGAATAAACTGATCGTTGTAAAGTCTTGTTACCTTAATGGAGATACAACTTTTTTGTTGCAATATTTTTATACTGAAAATCTTGTAAAAATAAAGTTAAAAAATAGTAAGACTTTTTTTAAAAATGATGTCATAATTTCTTCATTTGATAAATATCATGACAGAAAAAAACATAATTTTAAATTTATTTTTAATAAAAAAAGAAAGCTTCATTTTAAAACAGTAATACTGTTGAACATCTTTGTCGCTGTAAGTGTAACTGTCAATTTCTCTCCTTCAGTAGAAAATATAACTATGTAGCATAAAGACAGTGATTGATACAAAAGTTTACATGATAAATGATCATACTCATGGCCAGTTTTTGCAATTGAATAAAGAATGATTGTCTTGGAACTATGACATTTCTCCTATTCAAAATAACCCTCATAATGTCTCTCCTCTTTTATCTTCATTTTAAAGGGATCTTCACATCTTATTGTATCATATATTGTATGATTTACTAAATAAGAAAAATTACCTTGTTATGCCAGGCTACCTTAGCTTTAATTTTATCTTGTTAGATCAAATTAACATATTTTTATGTCAGTTTATTCTATAAATTACCTGTTTTCGCCAGCAAAATTTATTGAATATCAATTTTACTTACAAAATTAGTTCTCTATCCACCAGCTTTGTTAGTGAAATTTGATTTTCTAAATTTATAGGCCAATGTTTTACTGAGCCCTTACCACAAAAAAGATGGCATTCAAAAATATAAGCTAGTTATAAATATAAGCCTGGTTTCTAACCTACTCACCGTAAGCAACAACAAGTAAATGTGTAATTATAATTAAAGTACGTTCCACTTTATTTTATTTTAAAATTAGAATTTAGTAATTATATGTTGAAAACTTAAGTTATGCCAGTGGTTACAGAATATAATCCTAGACTCTCAAAAAGTCTCTCAGCTTTATGTCTGAGTTCATTTAAGTTAATTGAGATAAGCTTTAATTATTTCTCCTGAAAATTATTGCCTTGCTTACTTTGAAAACTGAAAGTAAGCATTTTTTTTTCCTAAGGTCTCATGGGCTTTACATTTCATGGTATGATGTGATTTATATTTTAATTCTATTTTTAAGTTTGGCAAATTTGCGGTGATAGTGCCAGCTATAGACCCAGCTTCTGCTATAACCAGCATTCGATGGCCTGAACCTCTGAAAACCAGAGCCCTCAAAAGATTATCTCAGCCAAGTGGTCTTCAATAACCTGGCTGCTCAGGTTAAGCGAACATCCTTATAGAGACCAAGTGCATCTTCTTAGCACCCAGGAGGCCAAGGCCTAATCATACAGAGAATCTGTACTGCTCAAACCCTATTTTAAGAAGCCACCTCCAAGATCAGACTTTTTACTTGCTTAAGTGAGTATGTACGACATTCTGTGCCTCGCACCTTCAGGCAAGGAATTACGTGGGCATGCCTTTCTTCATATTGACCTTTGGAGGGCAGGGTTATGCCCTATGCAGGTCCATGTTCTTTCAATCTTATGTCTCCATCTCTGAAATATGTTTAGTGTTCTCTTCCTTCAGTCAACAGATGGAAAACAGAGAATCAGGACTTGGGAAGGAAAGGTTTTTTTGTTTGTTTGTTTTTGTTTTTTATATATATTTTATTGATTTTTTACAGAGAGGAAGAGAGAGAGATAGAGAGTTAGAAACATCAATGAGAGAGAGACATCAATCGGCTGCCTCTTTCACGCCCCCTACTGGGGATGTGCCCGCAACCAAGGTACATGTCCTTGACCAGAATCGAACCTGGAACCTATGAGTCCGCAGACTGACGCTCTATCCACTGAGCCAAACTGGTTTCAGCAGTAGGAAAGTTTTTAAGGGACAGTCCTGAAAGTGATGCTCATCAAGTTCATCCATACATTGTATTGTCCATTGTCAACAACCTAGTTACAAGGTCACACCTAGGAAGTTCAAGAGGCAATGCATTTCAGTGAATCACCCAGGTTAGCGGTAAGGACCAATACTGATGGGCACTGGGAGTCTCTACTATGGGTTTTATAGAGGAGTTTACTATTTGCCATATATACTTATAAATTTATATATATATTACGAGAGGCCTGGTGCATGAAATTCATGCACAAGGGAAAGGGGAGTATCTCTCAGCCCAGCCTGCACCCTCTCCAATCTGGGACCCCTAGAGGAATGTCTGACTTCCCATTTAGCCTGACCTGGGATTGGACCTAAATGGGCAGTCAGATATCCCTCTCACAATCCAGGACTGTGGCTCCCAACTGCTCACCTGCCTGCCTTCCTGATTGCCCCCTAACCACTCCCTTTCTAGCCTGATTGATGCCTAACTTCCCTCCTGCCAGCCTGTTTGCCCCTAACTACCCTGCCTGAAGGCCTGGTCACTCCTAACTGCCCTCCCCTGCATGCCTGGTCCCCCCAAATGCTTTTCTCTATAGTCCTGGGTCCACCCCCACCACCACCAACTGCCCTTCCCTGCAGGCCTGGTCACCCCCATTTTTCCTTCTCTGCTGGCCTGATCACTCATAACTGCCCTCCCTTACAGGCTTTTTCTCTCCCAATTGCCCTCTCCTGCTGGCCATCTTGTGGTGGTCATCATGTGTCCACATGGGGGCAGGATCTTTGACTACATGGGGCCAGCCATCTTGTGTGTTGGAATTATGGCCAATCTGCATATTACTCTTTTATTAGGTAGGATAGAGGCCTGGTGCCAGCTGGTTTGCCCTGAAGGGTGTCCCAGATCAGGGTGGGGTTCTCTTGGGGCATGGGGCATTCTGGGCAAGGGGACTGTGGTGGTTTGCAGACCAGCCATGCCCCCCACAACCCAAGCAGAGACCCTGGTATCTTAGATTTATTTATCTTCTATAATTGAAACTTTGTAGCCTGGAGTGGAGCCAAGCCTCCTGGTCACTCTGTGGGGGCAGTCATTCTTTTGGGATTTATTTATCTTTTATAATTAAAACTTTGTAGTCTTAAGTGGAGGCCAAGTCAGGCCAGGGTGTGTGGAAGGCTTGGCTTCCTGCATTGCCAGGGGCAACCCTAGCCTCATGCTCTCTCCAGCTCTGTGGCTGCCGCCATTTTTGTTGGGATTTATTTATCTCTTAGAATTGAAACTTTGTAGCCAGGAATGGAGGCCTGGGTAGCCAGGGTGTGCAGAAAGCTTGGCTTCCTCTATTGCCAGGGAAACTTAAGCCTCCCTCCTGCTTTCTCTAAGGCCATAGCCAAAATTGTTGGGTTAATTTCCATACTTGCACCTGATTGGCTGGTGGGCATGACTGGTGAGCATGGCTTGTGGGTATAGTGGAGTGATGGTTAATTTGCATATTACTTTTAAATTAAATAGGATTCCTCTATGATCCTATTCAGTTCTAATCAGGTATTTTGTGAACTATCAAAAACAAGTTTAATGACTTTAATCTATTTTGTTTTTCTACTAAAACATAGTTACCTAGATAAATGGTTCATTACTGAGAAAAAAAATAAAGTAGAGTTAATTACTAATTTAAAATTTGTTTCTTTTAAATAAAAGATAATATTTAACTTTGTAAAACTCTATATTTTTCAACAGTGTTCTCAAAAATTTGGTCAAGTTTCTCAGATTGGCCATGCTGGTTTTTGAAAATTTTAAAGACCTTATTAGTCTCTTAAGTACAAAAAAATACATGGAAAACATTATAGGAGCATTACAATGGTTATACTAGTAAGTAGGGGAGTCTCAGCCTTTTTATAAATATTTCCATTCACTTTTCAGGTAAACATATAGAATTTTAAATCATTCAATAATTTATTTAACTATAGCAAATGCACAATTTATCTAATAAAGACACAGTAGAGAACAATATAGTATTTGATCTTACATATATGGAGTTTACAATCCAATGTTTATTGAAAAAGGAAATGATTTTAAGGTGTCCTAGAGAACAAAAGCATATCTGAACTATGTTTAAAATGTCCACAGATAAACCTCATAAAATAACAGAGAGGAAAGGCACAAGCGCAATGGAGTCAATTTCGATTATTGCTTAAGTACTGTATTGAATACTCACAACCTCACCCTATATTCTAGTCATTGGTACTCTGAAAAAATTCACATTGATAGATCTTGAAATACCTCACCTCAGTCTAAAACTCTGATTACTTCCTTCAGTTCTAGGACTTTTGTGTGCTTCAGGAATGGACTCAGCAGAAAAATGACTTAGATTTCAGTATATACAACCTGGAGTGTAGGGCCCTGAGAGATAACTGTGGTCAAGGAGACTTGGGAGACAATGGATCAGTGCTCCTTTCTCTTTTTCTCCAGATAGTTTGTCCTAAGTCACCTCTTTAAGGCTTCTCAGAGCTGCTCAAGGGATTGAGTACCCAGAAACTAAAGCAATTGACCAACTAGGTAAATGTTATTTATACATTTCAGTGCCTGGAAAAGGATGAGTTCAATTAATATTTACTTCAATAAATGGAAAATAAGGAGTACATGTATTAAAGTAAAAATTGAAAAGTAGCTATTATGCTTTACTTTGATTGATAGTCACCTAGTTGTTGATTTATATTCAGGTGCTAGATAGGTAACCTGTATAATGTGATTTGCCAAATAAGTAGAGAACAAACTGCAAATTTCCTGTGCCTTTCTTTCCGACATCTGCCTTTACTAAAAGGGCTAAGAGAAACATTCAACCTAAATTGTGTTTTACTCCAGTTATAAGAATACTAGCTGACCAGTGCCCAAAAATGTGTGCATTGGGGAGGGAGGAAACATCCCTTAGCCTGGCCTGCACCCTCTCTCATTCTAGGACCCCTCAGGGGATGTCCACCTGCCAGCTTAGGATGACCACCTGCTGGCTTAGGCCCACTCTTCAGGGGATTGGGTCTAAGCTGGCAATGGGACATTCTTAGAGCTGCCAAGGAGGAGGTGGGAGAGGCTCCAATCACCACCACTGTGCTTGCAGCCATCAGCCCAGCTTGTAGCTGAGCAGAGCTCCACCTGTGGGAGCACAATGACCACCAGGGGGCATCTCCTGCATTGAACTTCTGCCCCCTGTTGATCAGTGCACTTCATAGTGACTGGTCATTCTTGGGTCGTTCCACCATTATGGTCAATTTGCATATTACCCTTTTATTATGTAGGATGCCTTTCATGCAACTCTACTGTTACGTGATTTTTAGAGTTTCACTTTGACCAAAGGTGTGCATTGCAAAAATGAACGGTGTCACATATAATTTCAATAACTGACTTTCCAGACACTTGTTTTCAAAACAAAGCAAAAGCCTTACTAGCTACAGACGATAGTTTTATTGAGCTCTCCCCTTTACCCCCACACTTCAAAAAGCAGTACCTAAGACAAAGACTTGGGTAAAGTAATTTACTTGGAAGGTGACCCATGTGCCTTTTATTAATGTGTTTTATTGCCACCTGTACTGGATGCTGCCCAGAAGCTTCAGATTGAAAGATGGAAGGCTGGTGCATTGTCCAATACATTCCATCTGTTAACATTGAGGAGTTGTCCCCTACACTACTGGGCTAAAATTTCACCAGATCTAGAACTCCAGAGCCTTGGGGAAGGTCCTGGCATACATGTGAAAAATAAAAATAAAACAAAAAAATAAAACACAGACATGCTTAAGGTTGTATTGACTGCCAAGGTGAATCAGTACCTGTTGGTACAACTAAGCTGAAATCAGAGACTGGCCAAAGGGATATAATGTGGGTACCCAAAATGCCTGTTACAGCAGTGTTTTGAAGGATAGACATAACTCCAGGTTACTGGGAAGCCCCAACGACTACTGCAAATAAAAATCCTGGCTGCCTTCCTGGCTGGTGTGGTTCAGTGGATTGAGTATTGTGTCATGACCCCAAAGGTCATTGGTTAGATTCCCCTCCATACCCAGGTTGAAGGTTTGATCCTCAGTCTGATTGTTTTGGAGAAGCAACCTATCAATGTTTCTATCTCACATCGATGCTTCTCTCTCTCCCTCTCACTTTTTCTATCTCTAAAAAAATCAATAAAAAGTATATTTAAAAGAAATCCTGGTTATCTTAGAGCTGTTCTATTAACATTAATATGTTCAAGTTGAGTTAGGAGAATACTTGGTTAAATACATCCATTATTATTTGAGATTCCAAACTGTGAATCATTTGCAACATTTTACAATAAAACTTTCACTGAAAGGGATTTACCTCTGTTATGACATTGTTTTCCTCCTGGTAGTGATAAGAAATAACAATGCTAATATAGTAACATAAATTATTTATATGTATAATTTATTCATAATCAGAACATATGTTTATGCTGATATCAGTATTTATTGAAACTAGTAAAAAAATCTGTACATAATATTAAAAGTATGTTTCTTAAACTAAAAATTAGAAGAGTGTATTTTTAAATTATTTTCTTTGAAAGAACATTTCATTTTTACTGCTTCATGGGAAATGCTATAATTGGCAGCATTTATGATATGCCAAATGACTGGAAAAGACAAACTGCAAAATAATGCTACACTTATCTTAATTTGTCCCCATTTTTCATATATTTTACGCTTCAGAAAAAAAGACTATCATATTGGAGTATTTTTCTTGATGGGGAAAAAAGTGCTAGTTCAGATAACCAAGGCAATTATAAGATCCACTATGAAAATAGAATATTTTATAATTAACTGAAGTAAGGGAAGCATTTAAAAAAATTGATGTAATTGTTTCTGTAAACAATCTACAGTCTACCTTGTATCTAGTGTTTTTGTTCCAATTTGTTCAAAGTCATTTTTGGCCAGTTTAATAATTTGCTGGTGCCAGTATCTAGAAAGTTTCAATAGCACTGAAATAAGATTAGTTTAGCTACTTTCCACCTGGAGTCTCCTCTCAAAGTAGCTATAAGATTAGAATAAAAAAAATAAATATTATTTATTTGAAAAGTGTATATAACATTTTGAAGTCTTGATAATAGTCAGTGTACTCTTGGGAAATTCAATTTCTACTCCAGTTTGTAGAGAGAGAAAGAGGTATCTACTTATAATATATGAAACAATTTCACTGTTTCCTGTAACAGGCAGTATTTTATAAGAAAGACCACAACAATCACTTCCCTCCACATGTTTTGCTACACTGGGACTATGTCTTTCCACAATGGATAGAAGTGACTTTACTACTTGAATCTGAGTGGACCTGTGATTCCTTTGTAACGGATAGAATGGGGTGGAAGTGACACCCCGTGACCTCAGAGGCTAGATCCTGAGTGACAATGAAGCTTTAGGTTCCTTTGATCAGACACAGATTGTAAAGCCCTGAACTGCTGAATAAGAAGTTCTCCTACCCTGTGGTAGAAAGAGCCTAGACTAGCCCAGAGGAGAGAGCACGTGGAGAGGCTTTTAGACTACATGAACATGAGCAAAGGAGAGAGGATGGGCTGCATGGTGAGCTGGCAGATGGTCCAGCCCCTGCTGTCTCAGCTCTGGCCACTGCCTTAATACAAGTACAGGAGTGATTCAGACAAAATTACCTGCCTGAGCTCTTCTGAATTCCAGACACACAGAAATTGTAAGACAATAAAATTATTGTTGTTTTAGGGAAATAATAAAAATAGTTCTTAAGGAGAATACCTATAACTTTTACATTATGTAGATGAATGAATTTTAAGTTAATATATTATTTTCAGGCTTTACCCCTAATAGAGTAAAGGTAACATATATTTATTGATTTTTTTAAGAAGGCTATATATTTATACTTAAAATACCTCCAAATACTTTAAGCCAGAGGGGAAAAAAATACAAAAACCTAGGACAATATATATAGAAAAATAGAGCATCAGTCAATGTGAGGAGCTTAAAAACCATGTTTCAAATCAGCAAAAATGCAGGATGGAAAATAATTGTGTCATTTTTACAAACATTCTACTATAGGAATCTAGTGCCTAGTTAAGGTACACTTTACCAAGATAGAGAAAGAATATAATTGCTGTCTCAGACAGTCACCTCTCTGCCTCCAGACTCTATATTTTGTTAAAAAAATAACACCAACATATCAGTTAATATTTATTGAAATTTACTATCTAATACTTATTGTGCTCCATTAATTGCTAATTTTATCTAATTTATTTTCCTCACCAAATGTATGAAGTAAATACAATTATAATATAAAATTATCTATATTAATAAAAGCCTAGGTGGCCTTTGCACCCTAGCATCATCACAAGATGGCTGCCCACACATCATCACAAGATGACCACACCCAAATAGACACCAGATGGCCACCACAAGTTGTTCGGCAGGGGAAGGCAGTGGTGAGCAATCAGGCTGGCAGGGGAGGGCAGTTGTGGGTGAACAGGCCAGCAGGGGAGGGCAGTTGGGGGCTATCAGGCTAGCAAGGGAGAAGTTAGGTGTCAATTGGGCCAGCAGGGGAGCTGTTAGGGGGTGATCAGGCTAGAGTCAGAAACAGTTAGGGGCAATTAGGCAGGCAGGCAGGCAAGTGGTTAGAAGCCAGCAGTCCCAGATAGTGAGAGGGATGTCTGACAATCAGACAGCTGGGGGAAAGAAGGCTTACTCTTGCACAAATTTTATGCATTGGGCCTCTAATATATATACACACACATACATACATACACATACACACACATTTATGGTATATTATTAGAAGTTCCTCAAAACAAGAAATATTTAAATGTTCAACCCTATTTATGTTATCTCAGGTATAAATACCATATTCCAATATTCCAGCTTTTGTCATCATTCTACTTTATTTCAGACAATATTAGGAAGTGTTGACATGTGACAGGTTGATACAAGTTTTCATTTGAAAGCCACCCAACCTCAGAGAAGTATTATTTCACATAATTAGAGGAGTGAATTAAAATCGGGATTTATCATATGAAATCAAGATTGGTTTTTAGCTTCACCATAAGATGTATTATATTCATTTATTTGTTCAATAAGCACCTTAAAAATTCATTTCTGCAGGCTTTATTGTGAGACTATGTGTATACAAAGGTAATTAATATTTGGTCCTGCCCACAAAGGAGCTCACAGACTTAGAGATGTGGGCAGAGACGAGAGCTACCGATGAATTCAGACTGAATTCTGCATTCAGATGTGTATTTGCAATGTTTAGGTGGACCTGGTTTCATCTATGTAAGCAAATATTTTACAATTGAGCTGGTTGGTTGTTTGTTCTTTATAATTGTACATGGGAGTTAACCTTATATGTGTTTTTTTTTTTTTGGGGGGGGTGGTTAAATTACCTGTAGATTCATCAATTGGTTATGTGGTAGTAGATTGATTACGATGGACCACTCCCATCATGGGAAGGACAGGGTATTGTTTCTACTGAAACAGATGAATTTATCTTCTCTACATGAAATGCCTTTGCTAATAGTACCATCTGTGGACTAACAGAATGACTTATTCACTGTTATGGTATTCCATAGCTCCACTTCTGGTTAAGGAACTCACTTCGTGGCAAAAGAAGTGCAGCCGTGCTCATGAAATTCACTGGTGTTACTATCCACCTTATCAGCCTAAAGAAGTGGCTTAAAGAAAGTTGAAATGGACTTTTGAAGAATGTGCTGGATCAAAGCTTTCTAGGAGACTATATGCTTTGAGTCTGTATCCAATTGATGGTGTTGTGGCTCCCATTGCCAGGATCCACAAGGCCAGGATGCAAAAGGTAGAAAGAGATGGCACCACCTACTGTCACCCCTAGTGACTCATCAACAAAATGTTTGCTTCCTATTTCCATGATTTTATGGTCATGCATGGGGAGAAATACTTCCACAAATAGGCAAAGAAATGATTCCATTGAACTGGTAAATTTGGACTCCTGTGCCTCTAAATCAAGAGCCAGAGAAGGGAGTGACCGCTAGTAGTGAACCGCTGCTGTAGAGCCTAAGACCTTCAGAAAACACAGATATTTACATTACAGTTCATTTAACAGTAGCAAAATTACAGTTATGAAGTAGCAACAAAAAATAATTTTATGGTTGGGGGTCACCACAACATGAGGAACTGTATTAAAGGGTTGCGGCATTAAAAAGGTTGAGAACCACTGCACTAGGGCATCTCTTAGTATTACCATGCCTTGAAATTAAGATCATTGGAAAATTACAGCAACCCAAACCAAGCAGGACTACTTAGGAATGAAAGTTTACATCACCTCTTCAGGTAAAGATTCCACAAGTAACTGAGGTGCTTGCTGAAGGCAAAGGGAATATAGAATGTGTAGTAGAAGAGATTAACTCTAAACACCAGCTATAACCATATGACATACAGATATAAAGACAGTGATTATTGTTTTTCCTCCTTATTTGGTTATGAATATGTGTTTGTATGTGTGTATAACAAATATATTTTTATCTTACTGTATCAAGTAATAGAAGATGCACTGACTATATATCATAGTATTTAAGTGTTATTTAATTTTATATCACAGTATTTAAAGCAAGAATAAACATCCATCAACATCACACAAGGACTTTACCTTTTGTTTTTGGGGAAGGGAATAGTGATTTTATATTGTATTCAGGATAGTTGTAACATGTTATGTAGGCTTACGATCTTGTTATGTATTTGTTTGGAGATTAATATGTTTTAAGGACATAGAAATATATGAATGCCAAGATGACAAAGTGTGTACTATGATAGTTAATTTTATGTGTCAACTTGACTGGGCCCATATATTTGCTCAAACTTTATTCTGGGTGGGTAAGGAAGTTTCTAGATGGAATTAACATATGCATTGATAGCTTCAGGTAAAGCACATTGCTATTCCTAATGTGGGTGACCCTTACCCAATTAATTGAAAATCTAAATAGAACAAAAAGGTTGACATCCACCCTAACTAGTTTGGTTCAGTGAATAGAGCGTCGGCCTGTAAACTGAAAGGTCCCAGGTTTGATCCCAGTCAAGGGCATATACCTTGGTTGGCATATCCCTAGTAGGGGTGTTCAGGAGGCAGCTGATCGATGTTGCTCTATCATCGATGTTTCTAACTCTCTATCTCTCTCCCTTCCTCTCTGTAAAATATCAATAAAAATATATTTAAAAAAAATAAAGATTGACTTCCGTCAAATAAAAAGGAACTTTTCCTGTCTGAGTTGGGACATGGATCTTTTCCAGACTTTGGGTTCAGAATGAAACACTGTTCTCTGGTCTCGATTCTGTCAGCTTTGGGACTGGAATCTACACAATTGACTCTCCTTATTCTCCAGTCTTTTGACTCAAGTTGGATCCAACATAGCTTCTCTTGACAGGGACTGTGATACTTCTGAGCCTCTAATTACAAGAGTCATTCCTCCAAAATAACTATGTATAAATAGTCTACTATTTGGTTTCTGTAGAGAATACTGACTAATACAACAGATATTGAGTTGAGACTGAAAGTGTTGGAGTGGAAGTGGGGGTGACAGCCTTACCAGAAGCACATAGAGTTCTGAGATACTTGTCTAATTTACCAAGTGAAAATGTTGAGCCAGGGAAAGGCGAATTTATCCACAGCAGGCAGCTACTGAGCACCTTCTGGGTCATTGCCAATGCAGGTGTGGGTGCCTGGGGTAAGATTTATCTGATGCACATGTTGCTCTAGGGCATTCTTAAGATCCCTGGATTGTCATGATCTACAGTGTGTTGGAAAGTTAAATAGGACACGTAAAAGGTAATTAAGGAAATGTGAGATATCATTATCACCAGAGGCTAATCTAGGAACATATATTTTGTAGATTTTCTTGACAGGAAGATTTGACCACTGAGAAGAAAGTAAATGAGATTAGGGAAGAAGCGGGAGGGAAAGCATTACTGCTCCAGAAAGGTGAAGCAGGGACGAGAGCTCTGGAAACGCCAAATGTAACATTAGTCAGTGTTTCCATCATCCTTAATTGCACGATTCATTGCCAAGAAGAGCTGAGATAACAGCCCTATTTTTTTCCCCCTGATTTCTGAAACCTCCTGCTTTTTCCGAACATTGAGCATTTTTAGTGGCCTTTGTTCTAGCCCTTCCATATGTTTTGTAAGCATTAATTCCCTGTATTAAATCTTTTTCTGCCAGAAATACATATCATTGATTTTAGTTTTTTTGGCTGAACCTTGAGTAATATGTCGATAGAGTTTACTTTAATTAATACAAAAAATCAAGCAGATAGGCACAGTGAAACAGAACAAATACTATGTGGAACCTAAGAAAAGAAAGACCATTCATACTCTTCTGTAACTTTTCCCCTACACGTCCTTTACTTTATTTCCTGTTCATACATTATTACTCCATTAGTTTGCCAGGGCTGCCATAACAAAGTACCACAGACTGGTGGCTTAAAGAATATGGATTTATTTTCTCATCGTTATGGAGACTAGAAGCACAAGGTCAAGCTGTCAGAAGGGTTCTTAGGTTCCTCTGAGACCTCTTCTTCAGCTTAAGGATGGCCATCTTCTTCCTGTGTTTCCACAAGGTCTTTCTTCTTGGGTCAATGTCCTGATCTCCTCTTCTTGTAAGGACACCAGTCATGTAGGATTAGAGTCCACCCAAATGACCTTATTTTAACTTAATTACCTTTGAGGGCCTTATCTCCAAACACCATCATATTCTGAGATACTGGTGTTAAGACTTCAATATATAAATTGTGGAGGGAAAGAATTTATCCATAACAATCACTAAAACACTATTAACCCTGAAATCTTGGACAATCATCCTCAAGAATAGCGATTCTAATTGTGATTTTTTTTAATTTATTTTTTATTGATTTTTAGAGAGGAAGGCAGGAGAGAGATAGAAACATCAATGATGAGAGATAATCACCAATTGGCTGCCTCCTGCATGCCCCGCTACTGGGTATCGAGCCCACAACCCAGGCCTGTGCCCTTGGCTGGAATCGAACCTGGGACCCTTCAGTCTGCAAGCCGACGCTCTATCCACTGAGCCAAACTGGCCAGGGCCTAATTGTGATATTTATAAAATCTTTACTAGGTTCCAAGATGTGTACATAGATTTTTATACTTCCTTGATTTATAAAACAACCTTAGGAAATCACTGTTTTTATCCTCATTTTACTACTCAGTACTCAACTAAGGGTCAAAGTTGTTAAGTAACTGGCCCAGTGTCATATAACCATACTAATGCTTATTAAGAGTAAGCTTTTTGGAACACTTCATAAGGGGCCAGCAAGAATATATTATCAGGGATGAGATAAAATATAAATAATCTCATGAAAACCAAAGGTTTCTATAAACTTCCTTTTTGGAATCTGAAATTAAATTGTTATCATACTTGGATATCATGATGCTGTTAATAATTACACTTTTTTTTTTGGTTCTTTGTCTTTCTGCCTATATGATGAGCTCATTTCAGAATTTTCCAGGCCACAATCTGTGTTCTTGATCTGTTGATGTTTACAATGGAAAATCAAAAGAGTGAATTAACAAAGATGGTTTGAAATTCATCTCTTACAGTTGTAATATTAAAATAAACTGCTACAAGAAATATACCAGAATTTGATATAGAAATTATCAAACAATAAGGTATACAGAAATAAAGAGACCCAGAAATAAGGAGAGGGAGAACCTATGTAGTTCAATATACCAAAGGCAAATAGGAGATATTTATATGCAGAATGATTTTATTTTATATCATAGTAAGTGGCACTGCTAAATAAGCATCAGGTTTACAGTTAACAAATGTCAAGCTTCATGACTTGGAAAAGGAAAGGATCTACCCAGCCTGCATAACTCAATGTTGAGTGTTAACCTATGAACCCAGAGGTTTCGGTTTGATTGTGAGCCCGTTTTGAAGTAGGGGGCATGCAGAAGGCAACCAATCAATGATTCTCTCTCATCATTGATGCTTCTCTCTCCCTTTCCCTCTCCCTTCCTCTTTGAAATCAATAAAAAATATATTACAAAAAAGAGAAAAGGCATGGATCTAACAAGACTATCTTTTGTCAAAATGTTTCCTTCCTGATCATGAAGTTTACTATCCCATGCACAAACTATTTGAATTACTATAAAGAATATTAGATAATATTAAAATCTTTAATTGTAAGGTTTAGTAATAAGTTGTTCTTGAGTAAATTATTAATTTAACCCACTGAGTGTGTAAAAATATATGACTTATATTTTGTGTCTGGTACTTGGTTAGATACTGGAGCAAACACAAAGAAAATATATGCCTTATTTCTAACCCATAACTGGCTTACAATCTTCTTCTGAAGATGAGTCTTACATAAATGAGTTGATTGATATTAGTGTACTAAAGTACTATTCATTTGAGTGATGTAACATAAGAGTCACATAAGTAAAAAAAAAAACAAAAAAAACAATGCTTTCCAATTCTTTCAATAAAATGATTCCTTATAGTATTTTTTCCATGAATTCTAGGTTTTAACACACACACACACACACACACACACACACACACTCACACTAAAGGCCTGCTACACCAAAATTCACACACTCAGTTGGGGAGTTCCTTGAGCCCAGCCTGTACTCCCTCAAAATCTAGGGACCCCTTGGGGGATATCCATCTGTCGGTTTAGGCCTATTCCCCAGGGGATCAGGCCTAAGCTGGCAGCCAGACATCCCTCAGCAGCCCGGGAGCCCTCAGGGGATATCCACCTGCCAGCTTAGGCCTGTGCTAGCCCACAGTTGGATATCCTCAGTGCTGCCAAGGAGGTGGGAGAGGTTCTTGCCACCACTGCTGCATTCACAGTCATCGGCCCGGCTTCTGGCTGAGCGAAGCTCCCCTGTGGGAGTGCAATGACCACCAGTGGTAAACCTCTTCATTGAGTGTCTGGCCCCTGGTGGTCAGTGTGTATCATAGCGACCAGTTGTTCCTGGTCATTCCATCATTAGGGTCAATTTGCATATTACCTTTTTTTTTTTTATAAAATATATTTTATTGATTTTTTACAGAGAGGAAGGGAGAGGGATAGAAAGTCAGAAACATCGATGAGAGAGAGACATCGAACAGCCGCCTCCTGCACGTCCCACACTGGAGATGTGCCTGCAAGCAAGGTACATGTCCCCACCGGAATCGAACCTGGCACCTTTCAGTCCACAGGCCGACGCTCTATCCACTGAGCCAAACCGGTCTTGGTTGCATATTACCCTTTTATTATATAGGATATTGAAATTTGAATAATAAAGTCTTCTACAAACAATTGAAAGTAAATTGTGTAAATGCTTGGCCTGACAGTTATATAATTTAGTGTTATAAGTATTTTTTAATTGTTAGAATACAGTAAAGTATGGAAAACAGCTCTAAGTTTCTCGTTAGACATCCTCATACTGGAAACTGATGATATGTTATACTTCCCAGGACTGAAGGAAATGCTAAAGAAATGAATGGTGGTAGAAAAATATTCTTTGCTTGATATATTACTTCTCTGTGTTGCCAGCTGCCTGGCTAGCTTGAAGAGTTAAAAATATGTCAGCCTCATAGTGGGCCACTCAAAGGGGCAACCTTTGAACAGGAAGAGAGGGAAAAGTCCCATTGCAAGATAATAATGGAATCATGTACAAACCTTTAAATGTTAATTAGCTCTCGAGAGAAGATAAATGACAGTTCTAAAATCAGTTGTCTGCCTATATCCATTTTCAACATAATCCTAGTCGTGAAGATTTGACATATTATGGGTAATTTGAGGTGAATGTTAACTGTAGAAATGGTAATTTAAGTAATGTGAGCCCAGCTGATTCTGAAAGAAACATCATTTGGTCAAGAGATGAAATAGGAGAATTTAAAACTTAGTGGCTACAAAAACCAAAGCATACCTTAATAATAAAAGAAAAGTGAATGACTGAAGAATGATCTTTAATTCATTGATTTCCATATCCTTTTACACACACACACACACACACACACACACACACATTTTATTATATTATAGTAATTATATTATATCATATTATATCATATTATATTATTATATTATATTAATTATATTATATTATATTATATTATATTATATTATATTATATTATAT
>JAAGEH010002528.1:9903776-10107257 GCA_011751065.1 Lasiurus cinereus
CTCTCTCTCTCTCTCTCTCTCTCTCTCTCTCTCTCTCTCTCTCTCTCGCTTAAAGTGTCTAGAACATAAGATAACAGTTTTTTAGAGTTTCTAATGTGATTTTTGAGAGTTAAATTGGAATCTCCATAAAAAATGGAAGGGATAAATGACGATGAAAGGAAACCTGACTTGGGTTGGTGAACACACAATAGGATTATACACCTAAAACCTATATAATTTTATTAACCAATTGTTATTCAAAGGCTCAAAATATCTAAAGTCTGATCACTAACAGAGAGCCAAAAATGCACAATTTGCATCAGTTTCATTAATATTTACTTTTAATTCAGATACTCTAATTCTGTACAATAGTTTTGTAACTGTGAGAATGTGTTCCAAGACCCCCAATGTATGCCGGAAACCTGAGATATACCTATACTAAGTATATTAGAGGACTGGTGCACAGATTTTGTGCATGGTCGCATCCAGTAGGCTCGCCCCTATTGGGACCAATCGGACCAGGCTGGCCAGGGGAATGAACTCCAGTTGAACTCCTGTTCAAGGGGACTATTTGCATATTATCCTTTTATTATATAGGATATACTATACACACACACACACACACACACACACACACACACACATATATATATATTAGTTTTCTTATACATACATATCATTACATACATATCCTTTTACTTGAAGGAAGAATTCATGTTTCTTTTTAGCATATTGGTATTGCCACCATCACTACTGTTACACCTTGAAGCCATTATTAGGTAGAATAAGGGTTACTTGAAAACAAGCACTGTGATACCCCAACAGAAGATCCAAAAACATAGACAGCTCCTGAGTGAGTAATGAGTGAGGGGATGCAATGTGTACAATGGACAAAGTGGATGATTCATGCCCTGTGCAGGATGGATTGGGACAGCGTGAGATTTCATCACACTAGTCCGAATAGCATGCAATTTACAGCTTATGAATTATTTACTCCAGGAATATTTTAATCTTTCTGGACTGCATTTGGTAGCAAGTAACTGAAACCACAGTAAGTGAAATCATGGGGAAGGTAGTCTAAGTATAAGTATTTGTAAATATTGGCAGTGGCATTCAATTAGTAAAAATTTTTGTGTTTATAAATTACTAGAGGCTCAGTGCACAAAATTCTTGCATGGGTAGGGTCCCATGTCTGGCTGGCAATCAGAGCCAATCAGGGCCTTCCTTCCCCAGCTGCTGGTTGCAGGCGAGGTATGCCTTCGTTTGGCACAACACTCTCGTGAGCAGCGCACATCACAGTGAGCGATCGAAATCCTGGTCTCTGGTTGAACTCTCGAGGAGACACTTTGCATATTAGCCTTTTATATATATAGACTAGAGGCCCAAGAATTGTCCTTTCTTCCCCTCGCTGCCACCATCGCCTTTGCTCCAGCCAGAGCTGCCTTTTCACCTTCCCATGCTGCCCAGAGGCTCAGAGCAGCTGGAGTAGTGCGGAACATCTGCATTGTCACCATGGCAATGATGCAGGTGTCCTGCTCACCCCCAGCCGCTCAGTGCCTGCATATGCAAATTAACCCACCATCTTTTTTTGGGTTAATTTGCATGCCCACTCCTGATTGGCTGGTGGGTGTCACTAAGGTATGGTCAATTTGCATCTTACTCTTTTATTAGAGTAGATGTTTTCACTCTAATAACTTTGGAGTTTGTGTATGTGATAGAGGAAAGCTAAAAATAAAAAAGAGCACACACAATAACACATAAAGAATAAAATGTTCCCATGGGATATGCATAACAGAGAGATTACTTCTGACATTTCAAAGGTATGTTAACCCAGATGCACAAGAACAATAGACTGGGCTTGCTTTCACCAAAGATGTTGTAGGCTTGCGCATGACTACTCACTATGACCTGCAGAGTTAGAAACTTATGATTTATTACAGTGCCCCACTATTTTTCATAAGATAATTAGTGTAAAAAGATAGCCAAATATTATATGGTAAGACATCCTTTTCTAACTTGTGTTTGTTTGTTTATTTTCTGGGCCTTTGACTTGCCTTCAGCTTCTGATTACAATATGTATTGGAATGGGGAAGGCCCTGGTAATCTCCATGATCATCATCAGCTTCATTTTCACAAGTGAGTTCACTATCATTTTTCCTAGATGTGGCAGCTGACAGAATTCTTTTAGGAGTTCGATTATTCATTCTTAAATAAGTTTCATTTTACATAATGTTACTTTCCTCCTGCTTCAGTCTTACACTAATTTTACTCACCCTACTTACTTTTAGAAGTTAAAATTTGGCTAAATGGAATAATATATTGTGATATTTATTTTATTTTCTAAGATGATACAATCTATTCAATAATACTGAGAATTATTTTTAATTATAGTATAATTATTTTTCTTTAGAGATGTCATACTAATGTAGAGCATAATATCACTAATACTAAATTTTAAAGTCTAAAAGTGTTTTATTTTATATGATGTTGAAATATTAATTTAAAATAGTCAACTAGCTTGAATATATCAATTCTTGTAAAAATACATGCTATATGTTCTCAGAAACAGTTAACTTTATTAGGTCAAGTTTGAAAAGTTAACTTTTCATTTTTTCTACTTCAAATAGTGAGGTTGATTATTTGAAGATATCAATTTTAAACTTTCAAGAAAATTGCTGGATGGGCAAAAAAAATCATATGGTATCTTTTTTGGAATTAGCTATTTAATTAAAAATTTCATTCACTTTCTTGAAAATAGAGATAACTGCAAGGCAAATTTTAACTTTCAAGAAATTACTATTTCTAATGAAATTACTAAACCTATATTACCAAAATTTAATATTTGTGTAGTTTTCAGGAATTTTTTATTCATAGATAGTTGAGAATTAATGAGAAAAAACTCATAAAAATGTACATTTAAGACAAGGTTGCTTCAAAGTATATTGTTTTTTTTTAGCTAATGTATTTAGAACTGATTTTTTTAATTTATTCTGCATATTAATCAAAATATATCTCATTTTTAAAAAAAAACTCCCTTTATACTTTATTATAAACATAAAACATGTTTTTTATTTATGCTTGCATAATAAATTATATTATTTTAATAATATTCAACTTTGGTTACATATCCAAAAAATTGTATTTATTTTTTTAATCTATAGCTTTATATTTTATAAATTAACTTACAGTTCCTAAACCAAGTTTCATATTTACCTAGTTCTTATAAAAAATGATAAAGCATTAAGTAACTTTGCAAAACCAAAGACTTATGAATTATTGGCAACTTTGCTCTTTTAATTACATTACTAGAGGCCGATGCATGCAATACTGGAATGGGTAAGGTCCCTAGGCCTGGCTGGCTGTCAGGGCAGATCTGTGAGGTGACTATTGGGAAATCGGGGTTGGGGGGCCCTCCAACATGCTCATTGGCTGTCTCCACTGCTGCCAGCTTGCTGGCTGGCCCCGCCCCCCACTGCAGCTGCTGGTCACCTCCCTCTGTTGGGAGACTGGTGGGGTGATTGGAGGGTCCCTTCTGGCACTTGCCTTGGCTGGCCTGAGGCCTGTGGGCTGAGGGAAGCTCCTGCATTGAGCATCTGTCCCCTGGTGGTCAGTGCACATCATAGTGAATAGTCATTCCACTGGTTGTTCCACCATTTGGTTAGTTTGCATGTTAGGCTTTTATTACATAGGACTAGAGGCCCGGTGCACAAAATCCATGCACTCATGGGGTGGGGAGGGAGGGTGTTCCTTAGTCCAGCCTGTGCCCTCTTATAATCCAGGGGCCCCATGATCAATCGCCCCAAAAAGGTAAGCCTTGCCCACCAGCCGGGACTCCCCAATGGATTGCTCCTGCAGAGGGAGGCTTCATCCATCTGCCTCAGGGCCACTGCAGAATAGCCTGGGCCTCCCTCTTTGGGGCAATCAATCATGTTCCTCCCACCCACTGCAGCCCATGGACTGGTGGCCTCGGCCTCCCTTTGCAGGGCCCCTGACCAATCACATCTCACCCTCCTTGGCTGGCCTGGCACCAGTGGGTGTCATAGTGTGATCATCCAAAGGTCATCCAGAAGGTCGTAGTGTCATTCAGTCATTTGGTCAATTTTCATATTGCACTTTCATTTTTATAGATAGGGTATATTGAATGCTCTTTGAAGAGCTAAAGAGTTGAAACAGCCAATTCAAAATCCATTTAAACATATAAACTAAGATTTGCATTTTAATTCAAATATGTGAAATGCCCTTAAATATAAGAAAAAAATAAAAGAAAAAAATACCTTAAGATATGAGTATATATCTGTAATGGCTAATTCTGCCTCCTCCTGCAGTTTCACTGATTCTAACAGAAGAGAATATTAAATGAAATCCTGAAGCAATGGAAAGGGTGATTGTGTTAAAAGGGCTAAGACACCAGTCAACCAAGACTCATGATGTTATTACCCTTCCTCTTGGCAGTGCCACTGTGATGAGATAAGGGACTGCGGAGTTCAGCAGGAAGCAAGAAAATGTAATGATGATTCTAATTTTCATGTCAATTTTCTTTGTACTTGGAGGATATCCTGCATCACATTGCTTCCAAAACCAGGAGCCACCTTGTTCTCTGCCACTTTCAAAGGTGAAAGAAACATTTGAAAAGACACGTATTTAAGTTTAAGTTAAAGAGTGTCCAGAAAACCCAAGTGGAAATAAAGATTGATAACCTGCTAGTGCTTGCAGATAGTGGATCAGCCAAGGAAACTAAGCATTCCCGCTGTTTGAATCCTAACTCTACCACTTTTTAGCTGTAATCTTAAGCAAGTGGTTTAACTTTTATGCCTAGTTTGTCAACTGTAAAATGGTGATAATAATAAAAGTGATAGTATTTTCTTCAACTTATTGTGAGGCATAGAGAATTAACAGAGGAGCAAAGTATCCTGGTCCTGGTGGTGTGGCTCAGTGGGTGAGCATTGACCTATGAATGAGGAGGTCATGGTTTGATTCCAGGTCAGGGATATGCCTGGGGTTGCAGGCTCAATCCCCAGTGTGGAGTATGCAGAAGGCAGCTGATCAGTGATTCTCTCGCATCATTGATGTTTCTAGCTCTCTCTCCCTCTCCCCTCCACTCTGAAATTAATAAAAAAAAAAAAAATCAGTACCAGAACATGATAGTCACAAAACTCTTATTTTTATAACTAAAAAAATAATCTCGTCTACTTTTATAAAATAATAAATGAAATTATTTTATATTTAGAAAAGATATACAAGTCAACTGTAAAAAATTGGAAAAATAGAGAAAATAATAAGTAATAAAATTTTAATCATTCAGAATGCAGTCTCACAACACTGTAATCTAATTCTGTTATTTACATTAAAGAATACTTTCCATATTTTAAATGTACTTTTAGTAGTTTTTAGTGAATGCATAGTATTTATTTCATTACTTACTTCATAATTTTTCTACCATTTATTTAATAGGGAAAATTAAGTAAGGCAATATGTATAGCATTAACAAAATTTGAGCACTAAAAAAAAATGTTAGTTATTGGTATTATCTAATAATTATAATTTAAAAATTCCCTTATGTTTTAAATCCTTTTACATCTTCAATTATGCTTTAGAGAATTCACACAGTTGATTTATTGAAGCACACATTATACATATTATTAAGATGTTAAATCTGGGAATTATTTTTAAATTGCAGTTAAGCATAACTGTTTTAACTAAACTTTTCTTGTTTTTGCTCCAAGCAAATTAAATGCACAGAATCTCTTTTAATTTTTTTTCCTCCCTTTTAAGGTCTCAATTCAAATGTCCTCCAAGCAAAGACATGGTGTACACTTTCAATTACATGATTACAACATGCACACAGACTCATTTAATACCCTTTGCAGAACTAACAGGGTTCTTTTGCCATGAACCATCTTTTACGATATTTAAAGGTGGCTTTATAATGCAAATATGTCCCATTTTATGTTTATGACTGTAGGGAAAATATTCTAATTTGCAATTATATTAAAGGCAAACTAAGTGAAAAGTCCTACTGAGCAGGTATACAGGATTATTGTTTCAGGTTTATTTATAAATATCTCTTTTGAGTTCTTCAGTGTATTAAAAGTGTATGGAAAGTAAATATGTACCTGCAATTTAAAATTACTTATTTATTTTCTAAATATGAGCTCCCATATTTAACCAGTATGTCATGTTTTCATGTAAAGATTAGGTTAAAAGTACACAGAAAATTTTGTCCTGTGTTGCAAATATAATATCCTGATAACCAAAGTAAAGACTTTGGAATATATTTATTAAATTAGGGCCCTCTGACACCTAAAAAACTATGGACATATTTTCTCGAATGATGGAATCTCTATCAGACTTCATGTTGATCTTATGACTTCTATTGAGTAAGTAGTTTAATTTATAGCCCATACATTGTATCTATTTTGGCACTGTAGATATTTTAAGAATTCTCTAATATTGTATACAGTAATGTGTGCATTCATTGTCATAGAACTCTGAGAAGTTATTTTTAACAAGTGATAAGGTTCTAAAAATTACTGTGACAGATTTAGTAGCCAATACAATGCCAAATATTCCTCTGATGTCCATATTATTTTATTAACTAAAAATTCCATTTTCATTATATAAACAAAATAATACAAAGAAAATAGGACGTGCAAGTAATGGCAGCTGGTCTCCTTTAATTCATTATTTTATGTCAGGAATGGAGTAGATTCCAACTTTTATGCTAAATCTGGAGAACTAATGAGGATCAAAAATTGTGCCAAGAACCAAAGTAAAGAGATTGATTAGCAGTATTTTCTGAAAGAGTATTAAGAAAGCTAGTGACATGTATACATGTACTAATCACACCCAAAGGACATTCTCAGACTAAAATTTTCTCATTTTTAGTCCCTTTATTGGTTCATCATTTTTTTTTTATTAGTCAAGTTTCTTGTAGCCGCAAGAAATGGAACCAAATTCAGAATGGTAAAAGGAAACACACACACACACACACACACACACACACACAAACACACATATGCATGCACATATTTAGATTGGCTAATATAACTGGCTTGCTGAGATTTACATCTATATTCAGGAATAGGCAGATCTGGGATTCTCTCAAACCCATCTATTCTCTCTTTTGTCTCTGTGTCCCCTTCATTTCAGCATATAATCTGGCATGCTAGTTGAAAGCATGAACACCAACAACTTCAGGCTTTCATTTGTTTGGTGGTAAAGAGCACATTACCTCCTAGTTACCGAATATATTACACAGTACTTTCATTTGCTGAAGTCAAAATACAGCTCTGCGGTAGAGAAGGTTAATTAAATCCAATCGAATAACGTAGAGTAACTAGAAGCCTGGTGCACGAAATTTGTACATGGGTATGGTCGCTAGCCTGGCTAGTGATCAGAGCCATCTTCCCAGCTGCTGGCAGCTGGCCCCTCCCCCTGCAGCCACCACACCCAGTTCCCTACTTGCTATTGGGAAACCAGAGCCTGCAGGCTCCAGGGAGGGACTGAGAGGTTGGCTACTCCTGTCCCCTATTGCTGGGTCACCCTCTGTGTGTGGAGCAGCTGTGGAGTCTTGGCCTGGTACCACCTGTATCTGCCTCCACCTACCCGGTTCCCTGTTCTCCATCAGGCAGGCGGAGCCTACTGGCTGGGTGAAGGGACCAAGTGGTTGGTCGGCAGGCCCCGATGATCAGTGCTCATCATAGCGACTGGTCATTCTGCAGTTTGGTTGATTTGCATATTACTCTTTTATTATATAGGATAAAAGTGAAACACCACAGAAAATTCAGTAGTTTTCACTTAAAGAAGGATGAAACAACAAATAGTCATAATAAGAAATAGCGACTAAAGTATTAATCATTTCCATTCTACTTGTGTTTTTTTCTTGTTATTGTTGTTGCTGTTTTCTGTTTGTTTGTTTTCCCTGCTTAGAAAATTACCATAGACTTGGTGACTGTAAACAATCCCCTTTCATTTCCTGGTAGTGTCTACTGATCAGAAGCCCAGACATAGTTTAGCTGGGTTCTCTGTTCTGGTTCTCACAGACTGGGAACAAGATGTTTTGTTTTCACAAAAATCTAAATTAAGCAATTAAGGTATTTTTACATGGAATGCTTAAGGGTTAGATTAATGAAAGCTAAGCAAGAAGTGTGGGCCCTTAAATTTCACTGTTCTCGGTATGGGATTTTTTATTTCTTTAATAATATTGAAGTGTCAAGTTGACATTTTTTCGTTATTTTCACAAAATAATGCTCCTGAAGCATCCGTCTTATTGCTGTTTGAAATTTTAACCTTGTTATTGGCTTCTGTAAATGTTTGCTTGCTTAAATAATAAGGAAAATGAGACTATTTTCACTTCATAGAGGGCATTAAGCCCTCTTTGGACAAAATTATCAGTGCTGGCACCAGGTCTGGTCTTTGGTTGAGGTCTCAAGGCCTCAGCACATAGGGGCCCTTTAAGAACTTGCAAAGGGGTGGGAAACATCCCATATTTGGAATACAAAGAAGGTAAAAACATATAAATACGGAAAATTTCTGCATGTTGGGGCCCAGAATTTGAGAAACATTTTCTTCTCGACCCGCGCGTAATAAATGTAACTCCAAACTCTCTAAGCATTGCTTCATTATTCTGGTTCTCTGTAACACTCCCCCGCCCCACCCCCCAATAATTTTGCAAAGACCAAATCTATAGGGAAAATAGAATTCCTTACTTTAAATCAATGATCAATCTCTTTAATGTGCCCACATTCTGCACCTTTGGACATATAATATATAGCTCATGTTTTTCTAGAGACCTAATGCCAACTAATGTCAATAATGGTATGAGGAGATTTCAAGTGAAAGATATACTCCTGTCTATTAGACAATGATCAAACTTTTGGGGCATAAGCACAGAGTCTGTATATTAGATGATGAGATTTACTGGATGTATATACAGGATTTTAATATTGACAGAAAGAAAATCAACTTTTCTCATTACTGACACAAGAGATCTGATATTGTCAGGTGAGAATGTCTCTTAAAGTTGTTACTTTTATAATTAAAATTTCATTATTTTTCTGTTTTGTTCCTATTTGTCACCTTCTTCTTTCATTACATTTATTATTTCATACGTTAGTAGTTGTTTCATATTTTTTCATACCTAGAATCCTGAGGAGAGTGTTTTAGTAAGCTTTATTTAAATTAGATAGACCTGTCATTATATGCACTATTTTTCAAATTACACCAATCATACCCAGATATGTATGTGTATGTGTGTATATATATATATATATATATATATATATATATATATATTTAATTACCATTATGAGATTTAAACTTCATAATTAACCATATTTTTATTATAAAAGTAGTGCATAAAAAAGCTCAAGCAATACGAAGCTCTATAAAATAGTAATTATATTTACATTTTTATGACCATCTCTCGTCTCACCACTTCAACTATTCTCATCTTGAGTAGCTATGATGAAAATTTTGTGTGTCATTCTAAATGTTTCTACAAACAGAACATAAAAACACATTGTCTCAACATGATTATTTCAAATTTATATATTTGTTAACAATTTTATATTTTCACTCTGTAATTCATTAAGTTGGCAAAAACAAATGTCATCTCATTGTTTTAGCTGCTCACACTCTCCCATACTACAAACATACCAAGATGTCTTTATTAAGGTACATTTAGTGTTTTTTTCACTATTATAAATAATGTTTTAAATAAATACAATCTACATGTATAGATCACAGTTAATCATTGTTTAGGATAGATTTCTAGAATTAGACTTTTATGGTCAAAAGTACGCACATTTATATTTCTGATATGTATTACCAAACTTGGTAACAATTTATTCTCCCTTATTTTTACCTACTGTGTTTTGGAAAAACTAACATGCTTAAAAAAACACACAAACATACACAAATTAGGCAAAGTTATCCCCTTAATGTTTGTTAAAATTTCAGTACGATATTAATCAAGAGGAGAAGGATGCAAGATGAAGACAGTTGCTAAGTAACTGCCTACCAGCCTGTCTTGAGAGCAGACTTTTTCTCATTTTTCTGTAAATGTCAATTCCACCTTAGCTTCATTTTTCACACCATGTACATGTAGCTCACTGAACTCAGCCTCTACCTAACTTGCTCTTCGTTAGATATTTCATGACCATTTTCATCTGCAATACACAAAAATACTTATAATTACAGCCATATTGCTAACTGTCCAGTGAAAGGGTCTTGAACTGTAGGCATTCTTTTCATTCTGTTTAGTAGTTTGATGTTTCATAGGTATCCATTGATATTTAAAATAACACTATTGACTTCGGAATCGCAGATGATCGATTTTAATTCTGCCAAGGTGGTGTTACTTAGTGTACTTGTAGTCTTCTGAGTTGACTCTTTTTTTTTTTCTATTCTGCCTCTCTAATCTCTGCAGTTTTAATCTTAAACCCGAGTCCATAACTCCTGCACATTTGTGTTGACTTCATTTGACGGTAATCCCCTTTTCCAAGTTGTTAATAAAGATTCAACACGAGACCCTTTCCCTGTGTCTGGAAGAGATTAGCAGTGTCCTGGCCTGGCACTATCTCTGTGAAATGAGAGGCTGGACCTCCTGACTTCTAGCCTTGCTCCTGTTTGATCTTCCCCTTCCCTTTCATTAACCTCTCTCTCAGCTATTTTCCCCCCAGTTTCCAAAGCACTTTCATTCCTTGAGAGGTTCATGTTTTTGTGGAGTTTTCCTTTAGAAAGCAAAACCCTTCCCTGTCATCATCCTGGCTAACTCTCACAGTTCACTGTAATGTTGCCAAGTAGAGAGTTCTATATTGATAGTCCCGTTTTACATCAGATCTAAGGAAGAGAGAGACTAAGTATCCTTTTCAGAATACATCTCAAGAAAAAAAAAAGGAATCTAGAACAAGCTTTTACTTTTGAACTCATTTTTCAACAGCTGTTTACTGAGTGTCTCTTTTGTCAGGCTCAAGTATAACAGAATTGATTCATTTACTTTTTCCCAAATAAATTTATATATATATATAGATATAAATATATCTATATATATAGATATAAATATATCTATATATATATACACACACATAGATAGATAGATAGATAGATAGATAGATAGATAGATAGATACAACCCTAATATGCAACTATATTGAATATGCTGACCAGCAAGGGGTGCATGCTAGGAACATGGCGGGTGTTGGCGGCAGTGGGATGGTGGAGCAGGTGAGCCGGAGTGGTGCCAGACCAAGATGGGTGCTGGTAGCTGTCATTGGGGCGAGCTCTGGTGGTTACTGAAAATTCTTTGCTTCTGTGCGCTCATACCTGCTGCCATGTCAGTAGGATCAGGGCACCAGCAGACAGGATGGGAGGGTGTTGTGGCGGGAGGGGCAGGATGGGGGCACAGAGGATGGGCAGAGAACTGCCCCTGTGCCCACCACAGCATTGCAGCCCACAGTTCCTTTCAAGGTGCATGAATTCATGCACCCGGCTTATAATGTTTTCATAAGCACATAAAGAGGCAGAGTATTACTAGCATTGATGCATTATTATATGAGAGTATGAATATTTATTTTTGTATGTTTCCTCCCTTTATTTTCATTTCTAGTGAAATGAAAATACATGTATTACTCTCAAGTTTCTCATTTGCATATATTTTGCCAAATTTTTGTTGAGGAACTCTGCCAGAGGCCAGATAAAAAGATATATCAACAAGTTACTTGTTTGCTGCTGAAACTCGACCAATATTTGCTGAATTTAAAATTTACTGAAAAACTTTAGTATCTAAGAGTAAAAAGTATACTTTCAACTTGCATAATTTTAGGGTTTAAAAGTATGTTTACAGGGGTTAATAATTTTAATGGCCCTTTGAAATGCATATAATCATCCTCATCTTATAAGTGAGGAAACTGGGATCAAGAAGTTTAACTAACTTGAAAGGGTTCAGATTATCTTAATTCTTAAGTGGCAGAACTGAAACAAAAATCCAATTTCCCTAACTCCCGGATAGCAACTTCTGCCTCTTAATACAAATAATATCGATTAGGGGTTCACCATAGTCGAAGAGCTGCTCTAAGTGTTTTATATGTTTTGCCTCATTTATTCATCACAGCCACTGAAGGAAGTAGCTGTTAATCGTGCCCTAGAATTACAGATGAGGAGTCGCTGGCGTCGGTTTCACAGGCCGTTGAGAGTGAAGATGGGCATCAGGCACATCTCTAATTGCAGAGTCAACACTCCTAGGACATCTGCTTTCCTCCACCTTTTGCCACTAATTAAACCAAAAGCGAGTAAGCGTTTCGTTTATACTTCCCTTGTGTAACTGTGACCAGCATAGAGCAGCTGCTTTTCACTCCTCAATATCTTTCCTGCACGTTAGGCATATGACGTGTCACAGATGTGTCTTTAGGGTCTGGTCATCAAGGTGTGGCCTGCGTCCCAGGACTGCAGCTTCATGAAGCTTGTGGGAAACTCAGTACCCAAGACCCCACCTGGCCACCCTAGTGCAGCACCGTCTTTAAGATCCCCAGGTATCACTCTGCCTGTTAAAGTGTGAAAAAGCACTGCTTTACAGAACCAACAAGCAAAAACAGTCATGAAAACGATAGAGCTATTGGGATATTACTTTCTCCTGATGAATTTTGATGGCTGTCATTTATAAATATAAAAGCTCCTTAGAATGTCTTTGAAATTGGTAGTGCTCCATGGTTTTATGAGTAACAGAATTTGAGAAAAGTTTTTTTTCTTTTAAAAAACTATTCTGTTCTATTGGTTCTCATTTGCTTCAACTCTTGAGATTTCTTCTCATTGAGTTTCATTCGGGTCTAATACATTGATGACAACAGTACTTTGTATATATTAGCACTTACTTTTGCAATATAGACTACGTATGGGCAGAGAATGAGGGAAGCGTTAGCTTCGAACACTTGAAGCATAAGTCAGATGCTTGTTTTTTGGGGGAATATTTAAAATGATATGCAAGAAAACCATTGAAGATAATCATATACATAAAGTTGGCTTTTCTTTTATTTGAACATAAAAGTTCAATAATACACTATTCTGTAGTATCATGAATTTTTAAAAGTTATAGTACCTTTACATTCTGAATCTGCATTTTAAATTAAAATGAGCAGAGAAAAGGTTGTCTTCATATATGTATTTTGCATTATTTAGAACATAAAAATAGAAGTATTACATATACATACATTTATATCCTCACAAAGAAAAATATTTTTTTACAAAGGAAGAAAAGAGTCAACAATTTCAGACCAGTTGATCATAATGTATCTTTTCAATTCATTGTGTTACTAAGGCCTTGTATGTCTCTTAAGTGTAAAATGATTTATTTTTGTTATAACTTTTGATTTCTTTATTTGGAATCATTTGGAAGGGTTACAGAATATAAGGAAGTATATTACCTGTTAAAGACTAGTTTTCTGTGGACATTCTTACCCTCAGGCAACAGGTTGACAAATGCACATGAATTTCTCCTCTGAGTGTTCCATAAGCTGGCATTGTCCTGACATTACAAAGTGTTTACCACAGAAATCCACCACATTGATCACCCAGGGCCAGCCTTCCCTAGGTTCTAATTCGACTGACTTTGAAATCTGAAGCTCTCTGTGAGCCATTTATCACACTTATTAAAATGTTCCATGGAGGATTAGAATAACAATTCACTATGGCTTCAGCGTTGCCCAAGGGCCACTCCATGCAGCAAATCTTAATGCTTTATTGAAACAGTGCTTTGGCTTTAATAAAGGATCCTTTACAAAGGTATCTTGCTTTCAATTGTGAAGGTGATGTAGGCTTTTTAAATCTGGCATCTTTGCCTAATATTATGTAAAGCCCTTAGTTGAATATTGCATTTTTTTCTGCTCTAAGTATTTCGTCTTCAATGTTTTAACATGGACATATCAATTGGATTAATTAAACTCTTGTGTAATGAATATCATTCTAAATTTTTTCTTTTTCAAATGGGGGCAAATGATCAGCATATAATGAAAATTTCAAATAACAAATATATTTCATACAAGTAAAAAAAGAAAATACAATTTTTCTCATAAAAAATAAAATATTTGTACCATACAAAATTTCTCAATAGAACCTGTTACTTTGTACAACAGGCTTTCTGCAAAACCGAGATTTGTTAAACTCTTATTGTTTCAGAAACCTTAAAATATATAGTAACCAAATCCACTCTTCCTTTTTTTTTTCCTCTCCTTTTCTCTCTCATTGTAAATGACATGTTTTTGATATCTGACTAGAAAGAGGATAAAAATAATTTTGTACAAGTTCTAATTTTCTTCTACTCTAAGATACAGTCACAGTGACTCCAAAAGAACAGATAATCTTTTATGAAAAAAAGATTGACTTATAATTTTAAATATTTAAAATAATGTATGAAATTACAGAGTATAAATTGATATTATATTGCTTTTGTTATTTGAAATGTACTCAAACAGTATGTATTTTCTCCTTAGATATATTTATTCCTTAGCCAATAAAGTGATTTAACGAAGGTTATGCAGAAAATGAGAGGAAGCCACAGAAATACAGCTTTGAACTGAGAAATTTTAAAGCCTTTTCTGATGCTAGATTGTGCCTTCTACTCAACTTTTTTATGTCTCTTTAAATACCTGCTTTTTTTATATCAGAAAAATTGATATATATATACATATATATATTCAAATCTGACTTTTATAGCAGTTTATCATACTAAATCAAAGAATATTTAAGTTTGAAAATGACCATAATTCTTTTATTTCATAGTCTGATAATTTTTTGAAATCTTGATGGAAAATTCACAAGTAATATGACCCCATCTTTAGCAATAAACAAGAAAAATGCCATAAGATTAGATTTCTTATGCTAAACAACTAGGAGAATGCTAGATAACAAAATTTCAAGGGAAATAAAAAGTAGATACTTAGGCAGCAGAGTGGATAAGAAAGGTAAAGCTAAGGGAAGAAGGTGGAGGGAAGAAAAAGTATCTGAATGGAAGTGATTTAGATCTCCGAAACCACTAAAACATAACTTTAGTTCTCATTTTTATCCTCTATTTTGTATTTAAAGTGGAGAATCACTGACTTCCATCCCCTCCTCCCCCGAAAATTGATACCAATTACTTACCTGCTTATTTCTTTCTATAACCAGAAAGGTGAGCACTGAATCAGCGATTGGTGATAGTGAAGTCCCTGCTTGCAAATCTCGGTCATTATTTTTTTAATATATTTTATTACTTCTTTTACAGAGAGGAAGGGAGAGGGATAGAGAGTTAGAAACGATGAGAGAGAGACATTGATCAACTGCCTCCTGCATGCTCCCCACTGGGGATGTGCCTGCAAGTAACCAAGGTACATGCCCTTGACCAGAATCGAACATGGGACATTTCTGTCCACAGGCCAGCTCTATCCACTGAGCCAAACCGGTTTCGGCTAATCTTGGTCATTCTTTACAAAAGGTATCTGGCCCTGAACCTGCCAACTCTGAGTAAGCTCAGTTTAGGAGAATTTTTTTTTTAAGTATCAGTCACAATTGGTGTGCAACCCCTTTCTATATCTTGTTATAATGATTAGCTAACATGTGAGATTACTTGCAATGCCGATTATCTTAAAGATAAATGTGGCTGTCAGTTAATTTATCACTTCACAAACATTGTCACAAATTTAACAAGCAGGAATCTATAAATGCATATTAAATGAACATTATAAATGACGAAAAACGATTTAAGTAAAAATCTGATAGCTCAAAAAATGTGGTACAACCTAGAGAACCACCAGAGAATGACTTGGGTTCTGAAAGGATCTTCCACTTTAAGAAAAAATCACTTTATTTTCCACTCCGAAAGCAATTTCCGATTTTTAAAACTTCATGTCTAGCTTTGACATTAAACTAATATGTATTGATTCCTATCTCTCTGGTTGGACTAGGGAATATTGATTCATATATTTAAGAAATTATTGACACCCTTGTCACAGTGTTTCTGAAATTAATATCTTAACATTTTCAGAAAGCCAATCTTTACAATCAGTAGATTAATATTCTGACCTCAAAGTCCACATTTACAGGGAAAGAGTAGGGAGAGGAGACCTCCAGAATATTATTAAATTTTGTCTATTCCTTTTTTCCTACTGTGCAATTATTTGTCCTTTGGGGTCTTATTACTATGAATCTTCACTGTTATGTGGAACAATGATAGGTATTTGACATGCATGCTCAGAAAAGTAAAATATTTCTCTACCTGTATGACATAGGCATCACAAAACATTCTGGGAAAAGATGATGTACCTACCAGACTCTAGTTGTCTATTAGCTATTAACTTATTTAATTATCACAATAATTCTGAGGTAGACATTATTTTTACAGTTAGAAAAATGAGGTATAGAGATACATAGAAGAGATTTCTCTGAAGTAACAGCTAACAAATGATAGAGGCAGACTCTGAATCCAGGGGTCAGGCTTCAGAATTTCCTGTTTTACTCACTATAAAATAATGTCTGTTTTAATACATGTTGAAGTTTTAAATAAAAGCTTTTCTTCTGGTGGTGGTGATTATGATGTTTGATGTAGATATTTTTCTAAATTAAAACAGAAACTGTTTATAATAATTTATTTTGACCAGGATTTATTAAGGAGGAAGTTATTAAGGAAGAAAAAGAGCAGACCTTACTTGTGTTAACTATAGGGTTTATTACAGCTCACATCTTATATAAAGATTCAGAATCTCTCTCTCCTGCCTCCTACACATAACCTTATAAGCTAATTAAAAAAAACACAAAAAACAATTTACCAAATACATCTCAGAATTAGATACCCTTAGAATCTTATAAAATCATTGTATATACCTCCTCCACTGATTACTGATTGCAATAATATTATACACGCCCCTTTATGTGACAATAATAGAGGACAGTTAATAAAACACCTTGTTCTGAGTAACTCATCCTGGCAGTGTCATCTGTAATAGTTATTAGTTTAAGTTAGTCATAGTATTGCTGATGGACAAACTCATTTCAATCCTGATGCGTTCGTTAGCATTAAGCATTGGAGAATCCTGTTCTCTGTGTACAATTTTAGTCTCAAGCAATGGAGTGGTCCTGGTGTAGGCAGAAATATATTATGAATACCTAAGTAAAAAAAAAACATAATCTGTTGAAAAGAATAATGTGAAATAATTTGATGAGCTAATTTTAAGATTTGAAATATAATACCTCAAAAAAGAAGCATACATTTGGGTCGTGGAAAAGAGTTTATGTAGATACATGTTGTGTGAGAGTTTGGCATATCAGATTTCCTATGCCTGCTGCTCTACCACAAAGGAGCTAACCTGACCTGTTCAACTCTTCTCACAGAAGAAAGATGTGATTCTGTGCCCAGGCTTCTTACTTGGTTGAATGAACTAGATCATGCCATAAACTATTCTTAAGTTCAGTTCCTTCTGTAGTACCACTTCTTCATGTGGCACAGCATTCTTCAACTTTCCATATCATCATTTGTCGGAAACCAAACATTGTTCTTACTAAATGGATGTAAACAGGAGGCCAGAAGGCTGGTCAACCTTAACTGCTCTGAAAGGTCAGAGCTAATTATTCACTGTTTAGTTGAAACATTGTTGGCTGAAGCAACCTCTACCTTTTTGTTTCATGTTAATTTCTGTTTTGTTATTTCCTGCCTAAAGGCTAGGGGTGTGTCCCAAAGCCTTAATAAAAGGGAGAAAAAGACCAGAGCAAGTGGCAGTCCTTTCCACTAGAGGAAGGCTCCCGCCTAGCCCCCCAATATTGCCAAATTAATGTTTTCTGGTCTCTCATTTCATTTGCGGGAGGCCTCCTTCAGAACCCGAACCCTGAACAGGGAACCCTGAACCACGCAGGACGTGGAAAGAGGTTCCCACAATCATTTATTATGTATCTGTCTAAAAGTTTCTTTATCCTGCCAGACTCTGATCTTCTGGGGATCAGGGACAGTGCCTACACATTTCTACACCATTAAATTGAAGAACTTCAATACCAGCCAGAGTGTGTACTCATTAAATATCTTTAATCTATTTGAATTCCATTTTCTGTCAAAATATCCAAAGAAGAAAATGTGAAAATGCATGTTAAAAATATCCTTTACTAGAACACTACCCACTAATTTTTTATTCACTCATTTGACATATGTTTATTAAGCTTTATTATGTGTCAGAGATACCTTGGTAAATGAAACATCCACAGTTGATGACCTCAAGTCGTAGTTTGTTAGAAAGGCATACAAGACATTAAATGACATAGTGATCACAAAGTGTGATGGTCAGTTATAGGAAAAATATAGGGAGCTATTGAATAAGAATTAGGGAGATGAATATTAAATATTTATGATGTTTTAATTTCTGTGCAAGGATGTTTTCTTCCACTCTTCTTTGCACACATCTTTATTTTGTCTTTTTCTTGAGGCAATAATTCAGTTTTGGGAGAATTGAATTAAGAAGAGTTGCTTTCATATACTATAATCCAGGTTATAGCCATATTAGATAGCATAAGAACAAGGAACGTGATTCAATTTGAGACATCCAAAATTTTCACCTCAGTTTTGGAATTGCAAGAATAAGGATGATATAAGGAATATTTCTCAAATGAGTTTTGCAATACTTGGTGCCCAATAATAAAGCTAAGTATATTGCCAGGCATGTAACTTAGACTAGAAAAAAAAATCCAAGTAATTTTATAGGAATTATATATATGATTGGCTAGAGATTCTGACATAATTTCTCAACAGGAAATTGAAATTGTAAATGACCTAGAATTTAGTGACACATTTTAAAATATATCTATGATAAGAAAGTTTAATTAGATATTTTGATTTGAAATTTTTATGTAATACTCTAATCCTGGCAAACTCAATGCTTTAGAGATGACTGAACATGTGGTCTGTACTTAATATATAGCTGTTTAATTGTATTGAATCTAATTTCCAATATCTTAGAAATTGTTGACAAGTTTACTTAAATTTCAAAATATACATGAGATGCAAAGGTAAAATATATTTGGAAGAAATAACCTGCCCCAATATCTTATGTGATTAATATCATTAAAGTTAAGAAATTAAGAAAAGACATTTTTAAAATAGTGAATAAATTTGCTTCTAATAGTAGTGTAAATTAGTACATTTATTGTGTGTAATTTGGCAGAACCATGAGCATTTTAGAAAATTCATGTCAGAAATTTTATTTCTAGGTATTTACTTTATAGAAGTGATTGTGGGTATATTTAAGATAGAGTTATAACATTGTAGGCTGCAATATAGTTTGAAAGAGAAGTAATTTCTAAACAACTTAATTGTCTAAGAATAGAAAATTGATGGAATAAATTTTCATAGACTGCAATACTATGCAGTCATTAAATATTGTGTTGTGAAATCATATTCAATGACTTAGAAAATGATCACGAGGCAATGTTAAGATAGTGTGTAAAGAATATGCCATTTATTAATAAATATCACATTATTGGGATGATTTTCTTTCCTGTAGTTTTACTGCTTTTAAATTTTTTTTTCAATGTCTGCTCCTTTCTAGTTACGAAAGGATAGACTTTTATGTAGTAACTAGAGGCACGGTGCACAAAATTTGTGCACAGGGAGGTCTGTTCTTCAGCCCAGCCTGTAACCTCTCCAATCTGGGATATCCCTCTCACAATCCAGGACTACTATATCCCAAATGCTCACTTGCCTTCCTTCCTGATTGCCTCTAACGGCTTTAACCTGCCAGCCTGATCACCCTATAACCCAGTGGTTCTCAACCTTTTTTAATGCTGTGACCCTTTAATACAGTTCTTCATGTTGTGGTGACCCCCAATCATAAAATTATTTTTGTTGCTACTTCATAACTGTAATTTTGCTACTGTTATGAATCATAATGTAATATCTATGTTTTCTGATGGTCTTAGGCTCTACAGAAGCGGTTCTCAACTTGTGGGTCGCAACCCACAGGTTGAAAACTGCTAGCAAGGTCGCCTAAGACCATCGGAAAACAGATATTTACATTATGATTCATTAACAGTAGCAAAATTACAGTTATGAAGTAGCAACAAAAATAATTTTAAGATTGTGGGTCACCACAACATGAGGAACTGTATTAAAAGGTCACAGCATTTAAAAGGTTGAGAACCACTCCTAACCACTCCCCTGCCAGCCTGATTGATGCCTATCTGCTCCCCTGCCAGCCTGTTTACCCCTAACTGCCCTTCCCTGCAGGCCTGGTCACCCCCAACTTCCCTCCTCTGCCAGTCTGGTCACTCCTAACTACCCTCCTTTGCAGGTTGAGTCACTCCTAATTGCCATCCCCTGCAAGGGTGGTCATGCCTAACTGCTCTCCCCTTCAGGCCTGCTCCACTCCAACTGCTCTAACCTGCAGGCCTGAGTTCCCCCTAACTTCCTTTCCCTGCAGGCCCAACTTCCCTCCTCTGTCAGCCTGGTCAACCCTAACTTCAGGCCTGTCCTGCAGCCCTGGTCACCCCCAACTTCCCTCCTCTGCCAGCCTGGTCAATCATAACCACCCTCCCCTGCTGGCCTAATCAGCGAAAACTGCCCTTCCTTTCAGGCCTGGTCCCTTCCAATACCCTCCCCTGCTGGCCACCTTGTGTCTACATGGGGTCAGTCATCTTTGACCACATGGGGGCAACCATCTTGTGTGTTGGAGTGACGTTCAATTTGCCTATTATTCTTTCATTAGATAGGAGAATTAGATAGGATAGAGACCTGGTGCAAGGGTGGGGGTTAGCTAGTTTGCTCTGAAGGGTATCCCAGATCAGGATGGGGGTTCTGTTGGGGCATGGGACAGCCTGGGTGAGGGACCTGTGGTGGTTTGCAGGCCAGACATGTCCCCCTGGCGATGCAAGCAGAGACCCTGGTATCTGTGATTTATTTATCTTTTATAATTGTAACTTTGTAGCCTTTAGTGGAGCCAAGCCTCCTGCTCGCTCCATGGCCACAGCCATTTTTGTTGGGATTTATTTATCTTTTATAATTGAAACTTTGTAGCCTTAGGCAGAGGCCAAGGCAGGTCAGGAAAGGTGAAAAGCTTGGCTTCCTCCATTGCCAGGGAAACCCAAGCCTCCTGCTCTCTCCGTGGCCATAGCCTTCTGGGTTGGGTTAATTTGCATACTCGCTCCTGATTAGCTGGTGGGCCTGGCTTGTGGGTGTAGCAGGGATACAGTCAACTTGCATGTTACTCTTCTTTGATGTGATAGGCAGGCCCTAATCACAGCCACATACTACCATACCGATTTAGTTGTTACTTATGCAAATTTCACAGTTTGTCCAAAGGACTCTCTGGGGCAGTGTTTCTCCAGCGATCCAGAACGCTTTGGTTTTGTGGCCCCATCGTTGCAGCACAGGCTCTCCTTTATGGCCACAGTGGCCAATGGAATGACTGACTTTTTCTCTATGTTTCCATTTCCTTTCCTCTTCACTCTATCCTTTCAACAACTATATTTAATAACAATATGTTTTTCCTCATGTTTCAGCATAATACGAATAGTCATTCTCTTTTGACACAAGACCGTTTCTTTTCTTTTTCTTCCTGCAAAAGAGCAATTGTGTCCATGTTAAAATGAAAATGACTTTTTTGGGGGCCAAATAAGTCCATGCTGAATAGTCACATGTGTAACAAGAAGACTGAGTACATCTAGTAATGCAAAATGGGAAAATATATTTATTGTAGCTATTGTTCTTAATGGTGCAGTGCATAAAAATGTCCTGATAAATGGTGGTTTGTTCAGGTGCTTTTTGATTGAACATTAAGGGCTTTTGTGATCAACGTATGTGATGGACATTCAGAGGAATTCAGGGGATAATGAATTTAGGAATGAAGAGCGCAAACATCAGGTGGTCTGAGCTTGGTCTGTCATCCAGTTTATCTGGCATGAAGAATAACCACTGCTTGAACCTTGCTGGCTTGGGGTCCACTACTCCAGCTGGCCACCTTGTCCTCAAGTGCATCAGAAATTAAACTTGCCTTGGTCCCAATGAAATGGCGGCAAAATGCTTATTCTTCTCATGAGTGGAAAATTCATTCTTTCTGTCAAAGTGTCTTTCCAGCCATCTGCTCAGTATAGATTAAGTCTAGATTCTTTTGGATAACACTTACTTCAATTTTCCATTCTGTTGCCCCACCTGTGCCATGAGTATTCACAGTATTATCTTTGGGGTAATTTATGAAGATTCTTTCCAACTACACCTCCTGCAGGAAAATGTAAGCTCACCCGGGTACCAGAGAGAGAAGCTCTTTGAGTGGAATATGTGAAAGTGCCATAAACTAGGCTACTATGGAGAGTCAATACTATTATATTTATTATAAGCTACTTTTGTGATAGTGTATGTTGTCCATTAGGTTTCTTTATAATCATTTTTGAAATTAATGGCCCCCCAAATATTGCACAATACAGTGATTCTTAAATGAAGCATCTATCAGAATCACTTGGATAGCTTGTAAAAACCCAGATCATGTGCCTTGGCCAGAGAGTTTCTGATATAACAAAGAAAACACAGGAAAGATTCAGCTTTGTTGTATCAGTACTAGAGGCCTGGTGCATGAAATTCATGCATTAGAGGGGTGTCCCTGAGCCTATCCTGCACCGTCTCCAATCTGGGACCCCTCAGAGCCTAAACCAGCAGTCAGACATCCCTCTTACAATCCAGGACTGCTGGCTCCTAACCACTCACCTGCCTGTCTGTCTTATTGCCTCTAATCATTTCCAGCCTGATAACCCCCTAACTGCTCCCCTGTTGGCCTGATTGACACCTAACTGCTCTCCTACCAGCCTGATCACCCCCAACTTCCCTCCCTGCTAGCTTGATTTCCAACAACTTCCCTCCTCTTCTGGCCTTCTTGTGGTGGCCATCTTGTGGTGACCATTTTGTGATAGCCATCTTGTGGTAACCATCTTGCAATGCCATAGGGGCAGCCATCTTGTGATGACATGGAAGTGGCCATATTGTGCTGACCTGAGAGCATCACATGAGGGCAAGAAGGCCACTTAGGCTTTTATAAGTAAGATTCTGTTGGATAATACTTATTTGAGTTTCCCATTCTGGGGAACAAAATATTGGCTACAATTGCCTCCATTTAGTATCTTTTGAAGACATTTTAAAATTTTAAATGGATTTAGCAAATTTTATTAAATCCTTAGTAACAGTGAGAATATACAATTGGCCAGTTTAACTTAAGAACTTATATATGTGTGTGTGCGTGTGTATAGCATACATATATGTGTATATGTATATATAACATATGTATGTGTATATATATACATATAGAACTTTGTGTACATGTGTGTTTATTAAAGAATGTCAAATATAAATTAGTACATGTCATTTCAATTATAAACTATAGACCGATGTGACTTAAGGATCTATCTCCAAGCTGGTTAGTCTTCATTGGCTCATTAGGCTCAGAATAATTTATTGACTCCATGCTCTTTTTGAGCCACATGACTCAGTATGGAATAACTACTTCAAAATAAAAAAAAATCACCTCTTTATCCTTCCTTCTGCCCCATTCCCTACTTAGTCTTATAAAACATCTTTTAAAAAGAGATTACAACAAAATCTCCCTTTTCTACAATTGTTCCTCTTTCATTTTTCAAATGTAAGTTTTGCTTTGATAGTTTTAATTATTCCTTTTTTTTAAACACTGTTATTGCCTATGATGATATTTTTAATTTCTTATCTTCACAACACCCACTGCAGACTGTTGTTGAATCTATGTATTTATCATTTAATCTTAGACCAATGGGAGAAGTTTTTGGTAGAAAGAGAATTCTTTCATGTTTTATGCTAACTGAAAAAAATCTTTCCTCCTCGTGACAAATAATTGACTCTGAGACTTTTAAGATGTGCAACCAACCCCAGTGCTATAGTCTCCTGTAACTAATTACAAGCTAACAGCAAATACATAGCATATATTAGACACTATTCTCATTTGTTGACTAAGTGTTCATGACCTGACCAATTTGAATTATGCCACTAATTTCAACACATATCTTATATAAGTTAAACAAGGCCAAACCAGGAATAGTCATATCTAGGATCTCGCTATTGAATATGACTTACATATAAGAAATCAGTAAAGCTACTTGGCAAGAATGTTGCTGTGTTTCCCCAGCCTTTTTGAATTTGTATAGTTAAAGAAACATATCTTTTTAGTAGTTCTGTTCAAAATAATTTCTTCACTAATGAATATCATACAAGAAACAAACAGTTCAATTTTTTTCTTGATCCTTTGCTCTGTAATGTTAAATCATTCAAACCACTATTGTTGTTAGTTCTTGAACATAGAATACAGGAGTCTTATCTTCTTTACAAAACAAACAAACAAACAAAAAACACAAACTTTTAGAAGAAACACGCTCATTTGACAAATATATAAGTAATAATAACTGCAATCTCTGTTGAGTTGAATTGGTCATTGTGTTTGTTGGGAATGAGGAAGAAAAAACACACCTCTAAAACATTGCATTAAATAGTGTGTTCTTTACCATGTCATGTCAGAATTGGATTTCTCTAAGAATAAAAATAGTAAAACAAATAATGAGTTTAAAATTAATAGCAAATCAATGTCTCCATTGACATAAAATCGCTGGACATAAAATTTCTTAATGACTGAGATTTCTAAAGTCCAGTTGTAATTATAAGTAAGTTCTACTTCATGGTTTTCACATCACTAGAATAATTATTGTTTAATTACTGTCCTCTTTATAAAGTGGAAAATAACTGGTTTCAAACAAAACTTATTATTCAATTTGTGGTTAATTGATATAATTAGAGTATATTTTGTCATTTTATCTTTCTAATCTAATGACATTTTGAAAAATGTGGAGTTTCTTTGCATTCTCTTTCTTGAAATATTTATCAAGTTAGTTTAGACACAGGAGAAAACATTTTTTCTTGATTTTCAAAGTTATTTACTGATTTTTTAATCTAGTTTTTCATATATGCTAGGGGAACTTTCAGATAAACTTCTGTTTTTACTGTGTATTTTTCAGATATGTATGGTAGAGTTAGATATGTGTATTATTTGTCTCAATATCTAATGGTTTTTGAAGACCTGTACATCCTACCTGTATTTTGCAAATCCTAACACATTAGTTTCATAATATTAGGAATATTCTATATGCACATAGAGCAACTTTTGAGGTTAATTTTAGGTCTTAATCTAAAGCAGTGATTCTAAAATGAATTGATTTTGTTCCTCAGGGTAAACTGAGTAATGTCTATAGATTTTTTCATTGTTATGACTGGAGGTGGAAGGGTTTACTATTGACATTTAGTGAGTAGTGGCCAGGGGTGCTCTTAGATATTCTAGAACGACAGGACAGTTCTCCATAATAAAGAATTATCTATTTCAAAATGCCAGTAATGTTGATGTTGATAAGCCTGACCAAAACTCTCATTCCCTGCAGCCCAAAGCCATACAAAGTTTGAAATATCTGATACTTATTTCTATAAGCTCTTGCATTAGCATCAACTTATGGTGAACCACTCAGTCATTTCTGTTTACTTTGTTCTCTCCGTATTTCCCTGACAAATATATGTAATCCCTCTATATCTTAGTTGTGAAGGCAAGTTGAGGAATGAAAATATGACCTCACTTTTTTTTCAGTATAGGTGTTCACTTTTTATGTGTAGGTAATGTGTAACCATACTGTTTAGTGTTATCCCCTTTTGATTTTATTTTCTGTGTAATTATATTGTGTTTAAGTGAGATTTTTTAAATTTATAGAATACATGATTTATTAAAACTATAAGAAATGTCAGGTCTCTCTTCATTTCTTAAAATCCAATGTCCAAATGAGGTTGCAATTACTTGCAAACAACCAAGTTTTGTCATAATGTGATGCCAAAAATGTGATTCATGTCCCTCCTATCATGTCTTTGAGTGAGCTGGAAAGAAAAACAGAGAGAAAAGATGAGCTAATAACCCAACATAATACAAATATACAATAAAGAGGAGGGAAATGTGCTTTATATTTTTATGAAGTAAGATATAGAGTAATCAATCATTGTACTCTGAGATAAATTTTGATGACAAAGATACATCCATGAGCTGATATCAGAAATCAATTCTTGTCAAGAAATAGTTAAAGCAATAGCTATTAGAAAATTGGGGGGCTAGTGGGAGAGTGGGGGCGGAGACTGGCTGTAATAAATCAGTAAATCCAGGTTTGAGAAGGTAGAATCCAGGAATCAAATTGTAATAATCAACCCCCTGATTTATAGTTCACAATGGAAATTTTCAACTCAAATAATAGGTATGTTATGAGACAAACTGGCAGTATTAAACTGTATAAATCAGAAAAGATTTGACTGAATTCTAAGTCTTGTTATTTTTAATTGCTTTGATGATTAATCTAATGTGTCCACTTGGCTAGGTTATGGTGAGCAGTTGTTTGGCCAAACACCAGTCTGGATGTTGATCTGAAGTTAATTTTTTTCGTTGGAATTGACATTTCAATCAGGAGACTTTGAGTAAATCAGATTACGCTCCACAATATGGGTGGGACTCATCCAGACAGTGAAAGGTCTTGGGAACAAAGAGTGAGGTGTCCCAAGGAAGGCATTTTCCTGAAAACTGTAACATAGCAACCCTGCTGAGTTTTCAGACTGCTGTTCTGGGGAATTCACACACAAAACAACATTAACAATTTCCTGAATTTCTAGCCTGTCTGCCTGCCCTATGCCCTATGTATTTCAGATTTGCCAGCTCCCTCAATTGCAGAGCCAATACCTTAAAATAAATCTCTCTGTCTCTCTTCCCTTTCCCCCACTCTCTGTGCCCACTCTACCCCCACTTTTATCTCTCATTCATTTTGTCCTTTAAGTTCTGTTTCTCCTATAAATTCTATTTCTCTAGAGAGCCCTGACTAGTGCAATTGTATATTTTGCTGTGTCTGTTTATGTCTGTGATGGAAATCATGGTAACAGGATCCAGTGTCCATTTTTCTCTTCCCTACGCCTTTCGGCAGAAGAAGTCTTGGTGCTACTCTTCCTCCTGACTTTGACCACAGACTTTTCACTCTTCTCTTCCTCCTGCCTTTTGATTAAGTTGAGATTCCTGCACATAATTTTGTGCCTATAAAACTGTATCTCCAGTTGCTTTTAAAGTATGTTTTTGATAACTTGCAGAATCATGTTTTAAATGTTGGGTCAACTGGTGTTGTGTAGGTTGCTATTCTTAGCTGCAATGGCTACCTTCCAGCCACTGTGGCTATCACTTTTAAACCCAAAGATTTTGTGAGTTGAAGAGCTGAACAAAATTTTCAGCTCAGCAATTTTAAAAAGGTAACACCGTGTCATATAAAATATACAGAGCATTTCAGCTTACTAGCAAGGTTGAGGAACAGGCTGATGCTATCCTTTGTGCCTTTGAATTGTACCTCTTGTCAATATGACAATAGCACTAGATGGCGGATGAGAGTGTTAAAAATGGCCTTTAACCTGTAATATCTAGTTACCTATTTTAGGATGTAAAGACAATTTCAGGTGACTACCTATGTCCTTTGCTCAGTAATCCTTCCCTATCTCTACAGTTTTACAATAAGCAGAAAACGTCCCAAGCATTCACATGTTGACATATAATGATACTTGTGTGGCATAACTCTTAATATTTTGGCATTATGGTAAATAATTTGCATACTAAGTAGAGAGTGGTTCCAGGATAAGGTTTATTTTCTCAGTTCAAGGTAGTTAGTTGCTTCCAGATTTGAAACTGCAATTCTAAAAAGTGCAATTTTACATGAAATATCATTGCTCAAACTTGTCTTTGTTCTTTGTTGACAGCTAGAAAACAGAAAGTGAAAATGCGCTGCTGGGTTGACAGTTGTCAGCAATTATTTTGCTCTTTGTTAGAGAAATAATTATATGTTTACGGAGAAAAGGGAAGGATTTATAATTAAGACACTCAAAATTTTACCTTCAATATGCTTTCTAAAATTCCAAGAAAAAATAAAGTTTGTAATGTTTTATAGTAGATTTATTTTGTAATTAGGTAATTCTGAAGAAAATTCCCTTTCTTATGCCAAATGTATCCAGCAGATATTAAACTTCTTACCATTCAAGTAATCATTTCATCCCTGATATTTCTTTCTTCCTGAAGTGTTTTTAGTCCTTTCTTATAACTAGTCTATCTTAATATCTTTTTAAGAATCAGTTTTCTAGTGTGTAAGGTTATCTCAAACCTCTACATAAACACATTCTGTCATCTTTAATAGTATAAAAAGAACTATGGGGAAAGGGTGAAAAACTAGGGCTAGGTGAAACAGATGTGTTATGTTGGGAAGGGAATTTCACTTGTAAATAAGATGCTATAAGTTGGCCTCATTGCTAATGTGACATTTGAGTGAGGGATTCTACGGGTGAAGTGTTGGTCAGGTGGATAGCTGCATCAGTGAATTCCAGGCAGAAGGGAATCTAATTTAAAGCTCTAAATCGAGGACATGCCTGTTGTGTTGAAGTGTCACTAAGGATAGTATAGCTAGAATGTACTGAGTGGAGTGAGTCAGGATGGTAAGAAAGTTCAGACTTAGAAGGTAGAGAGCAGAATATGGACCGTTATAAATAACTTTGTTTTTAGACTCAGTAAAATGGGGAAACCTTTCAGGCTTTTAATCAGCATGCTGTTATGACTTGCCTTAAGCATTTAAAGATTGAACATGTAAGGGCAAGAAGCAGAAGGACTTATTAAGAAAGTATTGATATAGCACATAAACAATTGAGAGACAAAAATCACATAATCATATAAATCCATGCAGAAAAAGCACTTGACAAAACCCAACATCCTATTTTTGATAAAAACTCTCAGAAAAGTGGGAACAGAGGGATTGTGCCTCAACACAGTAAAAGCCTTATATGACAAACTCATAGCCAACATCATACTCAATGGGCAAAAACTAAAACCATTTTCCCTAAGAACAGGAACAAGACAGGGATGCCCAGTCTCACCTCTCCTGTTCATCATAGTACTGTGAGAGCTAGCCATAGCTATCAGACAAAAAGAAGACATAAAAGGCATCCAAATTGGAAAAGAAGAAGTAAAACTGTCATTATTCACAGATGAGATGATATTGTACATAGATGTCCTCAAAGACTCCATCAAAAACTACTAAACTTAATAAATGAATTTGGCAATGTAGCAGGATACAAAATTAATACCCAGAAATCTATGGCTTTTCTATACACCAGTAATGAACTTACAGAAAGAAAACTAAAAAAGAAAAAAAATCCTGTTTACCATTGAACCAAAAATAATTAAGATACCTAGGAATAAACTTAATTAAGGAGGTAACAAACCTGTACTCGGAAAACTACAGGACATTGAAACAAGAGATAAAAGAAGACATAAACAAGTGAAAGAACATACCATGTTCATAGATTAATAGAATCAACATAATTAAAATGTCCATTCTACCCAAAGCAATTTATAAATTCAATGCAATCCCCATTAATACACCTATGGCATATTTCACAGACCTAGAACAAACTCTCCAAAAAAATCATCTAGAATTTTAAAAAGACCCTAAATAGCCATAGCAATGCTGAGAAAGAAGAACAAAGTTGGAGGGATTACAATACCAGATATCAAGCTATATTATCAAGCCACAGTTTTCAAAACTGCCTGGTACTGGCACAAGAACAAACATATAGACCAATGGAACAGAACAGTGAACCCAGAAATTGACCCAAGCCATTATGATCAATTAATATTTGGCAAAGAAGATCATACAGTGAAATAAAGACAGTCTATTCAATAAATGGGGCTGAAAAATTGCTCAGATACATGCAAAAAATTTAAACTAGATCACCAACATACAACATACACAAAAATAAACTCAACATGGTTAAAAGTCTTAAAGCCATAAAAATCTTAAAAGACTCCATAGGCAGCAAAATATCAGATATATGTCAAAGCAATATCTTTACTGAAACAGCTACTAGGGCAATTCCCAGTGGTCTTGATTTAGCATCTAGAAGTTTTTTTGGAAGGCATATGGGGGGAGTGGGCAGAGGAGCTTGGCTAAAGAAACCAAGTTCTCCCTTGTCTCAGGATCCCTTGCTTTTTATTAACACAAATTTTCCTAAGGCAAGGTAGAGATATAACAAAGGCTAGGGTTTGGTATAAAGAATCTATTATCAGATTCGAAGATTGCCTCTGCCGTTCAGGTGTTTTTCCAATAGGAGGCAATAACATGTAGATTAAGATGCCCTTAGCTGCCTGCCAGCAAGCAATCATTTTAAGCATCCTTTTCAGGTTTGGGAAAATGCTCTCAGCTATATCCAGATGATTCAGCCCTGCTGACATGCTGTAATTGGCTTCTGGCAGGCAAGGGAAACTAAGGAGAACATAAACAAACTGAACTACATCACAATAAAAAGCTTCTGCACAGCAAAAACAAAACAAAACAAAAAATAACAACAAAACAACAAGAAAGCTGACTGCATGGGAGAACATATTTGCCAATGTTCTTTCAAATAAGGGTTTAATATCCAAAATTTAGAGGGAACTCATACAACTTAACAAAAGGAAGATAAACAATACAATCAAAAAAATGGGCAAAGGACCTAAATAGACACTTTTAGAAAGAGGACATATAGAAGGTGCAGAGACATATGAAAACATGCTCAAAGTCACTAATCATCCATGAGATGCAAATCAAAACCTGAAGTACCACTGAAAACGGTTTGGCTCAGTGGATAGAGCTTTGGTCTGGGGACTGAAAGGTCCCAGGTTTGATTCCACTCAAGGGCATGTACCTTGGTTGCAGGCACAACCCCAGTAAGTGGTGTGCAAGAGGCAGCTGATCAATGTTTCTCTCTCATCCATGTTTCTAACTCTCTCTCCCTCTCCCTTCCTCTCTGTAGAAAATCGATAAAATATATTGAAAAAAAAAACCTGAAGTACTATCTCACACCTGTCAGCATGACTATCATCAACATATCAACAAACAGGTACTGGAAAAGATGTGGAGAAAAAGGAACCTTCTTATACTGCTGGTTGGAATGCAGACTGGTACAGAAGCTTCCTCAAAAAATTAAAAATGGAACTCCCTTTTGACCCAGTAATCCCACTTCTGGCAATATATCCCAAGAAACCAGAAACACCAATTAGAAAGGATATATGTATCTGTATGTTCATAGCAGCACAATTTACAATAGTTAAAAGATTTGGAAACAGCCTTAGAGCCCATCAGCAGGTGAGTAGATTAGAAAACTGTGGTACATCTACACAATGGAATACTATGCTGCTGTAAAAAAGGAGTTACTACCATTTGCAGAAGCATGGATGGACCTTGAGAGAATTATGCTAAGTGAAATAAGCCAGCTGAAAAAATATAAATATTACATGATATCACTCACTTGTGAAATACAATGAACAACATAAACTGATGAACAAAAATAGATCTAGAGACAAGGTAACACTGAACAGACAGTCCAACATCAGAGAGAGGGCAGGAGAGGGGAGGGGGCAAGAGATCAACCAAAGGACTTGTATGCATGTATATTAGCATAACCAATGGAAACAGACCCTGAGGTGGTGGGGGTTTGTCCTGGGAAGCAGAATTGGGAGGGGGGTGCAATTGGGGAAAAGAGAGACATATGTTATACTGTAAACAATAAAATAAATAAATAGATAAGTAAACAAATAAATAAAAATAAGGTATTGTAATAAGCTAGATAAGAATTGATAATAGCTTAAACTGGCATAGTGACACTGAAAGAATACATTGTTTTGAAGATAAAATGTAAATCGTTTTCCAACATTTTAAATGTAGAACAGGAGACAAATGGAATGCAAGGATGATTGCAGGGACTCTGGTCTCATAAATTGAGTGAATGACTTCCTATCAGCTGGAACCTATAAATACCATCTTAAATGGGGCAAAAGTTTTGCCTATACCATTAAATTAAGGGATTGATATGAGGAAATTATTCTGGATCTTTTGAATGGGCCCCAAATGCAATCACATGTATTTTTTTAAAATATATTTTATTGATTTTTTACAGAGAGGAAGGGAGAGGGAAAGTCAGAAACATCGAAGAGAGAGAGACATTGATCAGCCGCCTCCTGCACACCCCACACTGGAGATGTGCCCGCAAGCAAGGTACATGCCTCTGACTGGAATCGAACCTGGGACCTTCCAGTCTGCAGGCCGACGCTCTATTCACTGAGCCAAACAGGTCTCAGCAATCACATGTATTTTTAGAAAAGGGAGGCAAAAATAAATTTTATACACAAACATAGAGAGAGGATATGAAGATAGATCACAGAAAGATTTGAAGATGCTAGCCCAGAAGATATAGCTACAAGCCAAGAAATGCTGGCAGAAGAAACTTAAAGAAGCATAAAGCAGATTATCATCTAGAGCCTCTAGAGTTCACATTTCTCTGCCAACACCTTGATTTTGGCCCAGTGATACTGCTTTTGTACTCTGGCCCACAAATCTGTGAGATAATAAACTTATTTTGTTTTATAGAACCAAGTTTGTGGTAATTTGTTACAGCAGTCTCAAAAAGAAACTAACACAGATCTTAACACATTGTACTTCAAATTTGCTGTAAAAATTGCAAATGCCCCTCCCCCGGCCACCCCCTGCCTGCCAGTCTTACTAGTAAAGGTCTAGATTGTTCTACATTGCTGTGAAAATTTGACATTATGAACATATTTTTAATTTTGGCAATATAAATTATGAATACTTCCAATCACTTTTATTTTAATTATAATTTCTCTATTAATATTTAGGTTGAATATATCTTCAAAAGATTATTGGCCATTTGTAAATTTTCTCTTATAACATGTGCTTTTCAAATGTTTCCCATTTGTATTTTTCTCTTTGATTTATAAAAATTATCTATGATTTTTATTTTTGCTTCACTGATCTGTATACTTATGCTATCACCAGAATCACATTATCTAATTTTATATAGAAGCATGATACATTTTGTATAGAATAGGGCAAGTCTGCCCTCCTGGATCTTTTGTCATAAAATTATATTTGAGTGCAATTTTGGCATTTGAACTTTTATACAAAAATTTATTCTTGAGTAGTTAGCCATAGCGTGCACATTTTAGAATTTATGGGAATCTCAGGAGTTTTAGAGAAAATCATTTATGGGTATAACTGATGCAATATTTAATTTATATATTATCTGGACAAAAAAAAGTGAAATACATGACTTTATAATGGTCTAACTTTAAACACTTCATATATTTTAAAAGATTTTTTGCATTTTTATATCCCAAGAACTGAGAACATATAATATTTCAAAGTGTGTTCATAGTTTATAGAATATAAGCACAGTAGTATTTTTATTATGTTTTTATATATTTTATTGACTCTAATGTATCATGAACTTTAATGGCCAATCCTGTTTTTCATATAACTGAACAAAGAAAAAATATCCTGAAAACTATGCTGTATGTAAGACAGTCTCTTTTAGTACAGTACATATGTTTATTTTCTAAAACAACTACTTTCAACTTAATTAGATATATAGTTAGCATATATAAATCATGCATATAACTTAAAAAGTCAATATAAGCAAATTAAAGTATTCCTAAAACTCTTTCATTGTCAAAATATAAATTTCTAAATATCTGTTGAAATCATGGGCTTTATCTCTATGTTTTTAAACAAAGCATCATCATAAATGCCATCAAGACACTGTGATACAGCATTTCTTGGAAGAATTCATTAGAGGTTTGAAGCCATTGGTTATGTGTCTTGAAGCAAGCTTTGCTTTTATATAGATCTCATCTTCTTTGACTCCAACTTTGACATGTTGTTAAATATGTCTGATTCAATACCTTCCCACAACCAGTTAAAAACAAAACAAAACAAAACCTCATTATTATCTGTATGATTTTTTGGAAACCATTAGAATATAATTTGAATATTTGGCTACAGATGAAGTAATGTTTATACATTCACAAACACAAGTATATCTTGACTGCAACCAAGTCAAAGCAATTATTTAATGCCATAAATTATAAGATGTATTCTAATCTCAAATATATTAGAATGTAGGAAATGTGCATCTTAGAACCAATAAAATGTGCAATTCATATTGTTTGGTTAGAATGTTTTCTGAACTCTAACATACTACACTGACAGTGGACATTTCTCATAAACATAAGGAAAGCATTATAGCTATTATACTTATTTGCAACCATTCAATGTGAATTCAGTAAGGTTCAGGGATAGAAACAATTAAGATGGAAATGTAAGAAACACACAGTAGCAAAATTAAATCATCATCTGAGGCAGAAAAAATACTACATTTGTTTGCAGAAATTTGAATCAGTGATGTGTAGAACAAGCTTAATTTTTCCCAAACAGGAAAAAAGTAAGTCCATGAACTGTGACTTGACCATAAATGAGTCTTCTTGGCTCTGATTCTTGCTTTTCTTTTTTCCTTCTGAAAATGAGCTGCTTCCTCTGATGCTACAGAGAAGCTTCTTCAAAACAGGGGAGGGAAGAGGACTTAACCGCCTGTAGTTCTGGGTTATTTTATGTGCTTGCATGGTATTTTTTTGCTGCCATCAGCTTCAACACTTGAACTTTAACATTTTCTCTCTATGGAATGACGCTGAGGGATGTGAACCACATCATTTTCCTATCTTTGTGTCATATTACCCTGGTTCTACTATATACTATATGCAAAAGTAGGTTGACAGCTGCATTGTGAATTTTTTTTTGCATTAATAAAGCCATTGTAATAACCATAACCTGCATGTATCTTTCCATGCAAACAATTGTAAACCTACTTTTGCCAACCCCTGTATTGATCTTACTTTAAGAGCAACAGATGTTGTGGTTAAGAAACTTTTGAATCTTAAATTTCCCTCTTGGGGATTTAAGGAGTGTATTATATACACAGAGAAATCCCACAAAGAAAAAAAAAACAAAACAAAACTGTTCAAAAGTGTTCAATTCTTAAACAAAAAAGAATTAAGTTTGTTCTACCCATCACTGATTCAAATTTCTGCAAACAAATATAGTATTCTTTCTGCCTCCGGTGATGCTTTAATTTTGCAAGGGAGGCTTATGTTTCTGCACAATAATGATCAATGTTCCCTTAATTCTGGCCAGTTCTTGCTTTTCTAGCCAGCAGAGAGGATTCTTTTTCACTTTACTTTGAAACACCCCACCTCGATCTGAAAGTAAAGATGTACATGGGGCAAGAAGGTGTATTGCCAGGGCAAGCAGCATACCTGGGCCCTGACTTGGTTAGTAAAATGTTCTGTAGCATCTATTTCTGTATGGTGAAGTAAATATCCCATAAAGTTACGTTACAGAAATAGTTATTAGATTTCCTGCAGTTGCACTTTCTGCTTTAGAAAAGCAGAGGATCTGTGTTTTGAGGTCAAATATGGAGATCTAAAAATATTTACTTTTTGGACAGGAATTGCAGTCTGACCTACTGTTGCCTTTCCTGAAGCAATTTCTTGCATCCAAAAGTCCAATTCAAACCCAGGACAAATGCAAGGTTTAACACAAACATAGCCTCTTACATTACAATATATAAAATTCTGTTCTCTTAGCTTAATTGACAATCCTTATTTAAAATATGATTTTCATTTTTATGACCAATACTTACTGTATTGGTGGTGCTTAAAAATTGCAAATAGGCTCTTAAAAGTGTTTTCCCTGTTGCTAAAATTGCAAATAAAAACAATAACAAAAATTGGTTTGAAATGAAATGACACAAATATTATTATCTGTTGAGATAGATCTGTTAAGGAAGCCACTTTAAAATGGCAAAATATATTTGAATTTTTCATTGATTCCTGATATTCTAACATTTAGTTTAGGGTTCTTTTCTCCCATATATTTTATAGGCATTTATCCTAAAAGCTGAAGACACTTTTTCACAACATAGCATATACTTTCAAATAAATCTACTTCAAACAAATAAAATTTATCACCTACAATAGTAATAAAAGCTTTAATTATTTAATATATATTATAGCTGGAAATTTGGCATACATATGTATATACAACATGTATGAATCTAATATATATATATATAGAATGTATATAACATAAATAATCTTTATGAATATGCATTTTTATGTATAACATATTTGCTGGGTATAACATGTCAAAGCATATCCATTAAAATAGAAATCAGTCTTTTAACTCAAATTATTTTTATTCTTCTACATTGATTCTGTATCTCTGAATTATGAGGCATAGTTTTGATTTTTTCCTCAAGATTGAGTCTCATTGATAATAGACTCACCTGCTCTAGATCTTAATAGAACTTGTTTTTAATTGTTTGACTAGATATGTCAGCAATAGGCAATAAGGAAGTTACTGAAAAAGAAATACTATGATTTGAGTTTAAAATAGAAGACATATTTTTGTGTCATGTTATACTAAGGTAACTGGACATTCAGGTACAAAGATATTTATCTAGATTATATTATTTTTTTTTCTCACTCCAATTTCACCTTTTGGAATTGCTAAAATCAACTGTATAAGCACCATAGAAACCAGACACACTCATGTAATTTGGCGGAGGTTGGAGGGAGAAGAAAAAGAAAGAAAGAGTTCCAGTTAATACTTGAACTCCATTAACTTTTCCACTTATTATTATTTTACCTTCATTCCAGTGATACCTTTGAACATATTCTAAGCTTCTAGCTCTTATAGGCATCAAGAGCAATTCTTGCTATGACCTGTTCCACTGCATATTTTCAATAAAGTCAGTGAAGTTTTTAGCCAATGATCTCCAAGGTTGGTGTAGATGAGAGTGGAGTAAAGGAAAACAACAATTTTCTTTTTCCAACTAGCAAGAATCCAAGTAAGCAGTAAACAAAAAAAAATGTTATTTGATTCAATTTAACTATGTAGTTACACTATTTCTGTAAGACAATCTAGTATTTAATAAAAGCACTTAAGGAGAATGGGAAAGCCATTAGTAGAACTATTCTTGCTTCATGTCTTTCTCCTTTATAATCCTGTGTCCTTCTGGAAGTCACTTCCACTCATTTAACACTATTAAATTCTAGTGCAGCTTCCATGTTCGCATGGTACAGGCAGTATCCTCCCAACGTCCTATATCCGTTTTCTCATTTTACAGTTAAGAAAATTAAAATTAAGAAAAGAAATCTCAGGATTTCTGACTCCAAAATTATCAAGGTTTATAACTTTGCCTTTGAAGAGCCCAATACACACTTACGGGGTAGATACTGTATGTTTGGGAATGGACTTAGAAATATAACCTGATTCAGGAATTATAGAACGTTTAGTTAGACGATGATTACTTAAGGGAGAATAAAAGTGCTAGATTTTTTAATCTTATGACTTTGTATGGAAGGCCAATGTTCTTTTTTGTATTTATTTTAGAAGTAAAATGTGTGCCACACAATGTTATATTTTAAGAGTATTTATGCTAATAATATGTAACCTATGTCAGTCCCAGAATTGATTAATGGACCGCATAAATACATAGAATGAGACAAAGATAAACTTGTCAATGCTGATTTTTTCTGTGTACGGAATTAGATTATACAAAATAATCCAATTATCAACTCATTCAGACTTCTGTGGAGCCCTGAACTGTCACCCCAAATCATAGATACTTAAAAAAGGTTCTAAATAGCTCTGTGCATTTGAAATACTAGGGGAGCTTGTGAGACCTTACTCAAAGGTAGTTTTTCTGTTTTTCACAGAACTGCAATAAACTTGATTAGTTTGTTTTTTGATTAAAAGAAAATTGCACATGGAAAAAGAATAAAATTTGAAAAATTACTCGATCTTTTCAAACAGTGTTAAGGGGAAACCGTTGTGGAGCTCACTGTTCAAAGAATACACAAGTACTCCAATAATCTGTCAGCACTTAATCTAAATTCAAGTAAATTTATGTACTTTAATATCTTAATGTAAAAATCTGTCCTATCATATTTAAAATAAATTATGTCCATAATCGTAAACTCATATAATTAAATTATTTTAATATATTTTTAAAGTATAAGATGTCTAGCCATATGAGATGTAAGTTTATGAAAACTCTGACTTTTAAGGATCTTTTAAATGAGTTCGCATAAAATTGTCAATCCCTTAAGACAGCAGAATTCATTAAGAAGGGGCTTCTGAAGAAGAGCCAAATGGATCTCTTTTCATCAATTAGTCCTTTACAAGTAAGGAAATGATTATTTCTCAATATTCAAATTTGTAAAATATCCTTAGAGGGTCGCCTAAGACCATCAGAAAACATAGACATTTACATTATGATCCCTAACAGGAGCAAAATTACAGTTAGGAAGTATCAACGAAAATGATTTTATGCTAGGGGGGGTCACCACAACATGAGGAACTGTATTAAAGGGTCGCAGCATTAGAAAGGTTGAGAATCACTGGTAGAGCAATTATACTTCTTTTATGACTAATTTTTCTTACTCACATATATTTTGTTACTGCCACCATTCTTATAGAGTCAGGATGGTCTATCATCTTTCCTTTCACTTACCCAACAGTTTATCACTTTAGGCTGGGCATCATTTATTTATAAACCCAATAACCATATCCTGAGGCATTCTACCACAAGAACCTTTAACGTTTAAATGACAGAAATGCTTAAGAACAAGTGAGATACAAAAATAAATCCGCTGGATGAGAATTTTTATTATATGAATATATGAAACTGTCACGTTTTCAAATCTCTGATGTTCACTACCATTTATCTACCACATTATTAATATGAAGTTTGTATTCAGAGTGACTATCTCTAGTATATTACTATTTTTAAACATGTCTTGGAAAAATTTAATAAAATCTATATCACTGTACTTTTTGTCATCATAGATAAATCCTCCAACAACAACAAAAAAGAACATAGAATCTGCTCTATAATATTTGAGTTTGTGGGTGTGAGTGTATAAGCCTACTCCATATGGAAAAATTTCTTCGTGTATACATAGCAAATTTCTTTAAGTAAAAAATAGAATGAATATACTTTATCTAAAATAATCTGAAAAGAATCACTTAGGAATTCAGTAAAATAATAATTGAGGAAGAGTTTGGATCACATTGGATTCAATAACTATCATGATAGTTACTCTATGAACCTCTGAGATTTATGGCAACTTTTGTTTCCTCATCTGTATATTTCTCCCTTAAGATAATATGTGTTGCCCTATCTGGTTTGGCTCAGTGGATAGAGCTTTGGACTATGGAATGAAGGGTCCCTGGTTCAGTTCCTGTCAAAGGGCATATGCCTGGATTCCAGGCTCAATCCCCTAGTAGGGGGCATGCAGGAGGTAGCCTATCACTGATTCTCTCTCATCATTGATGTTGATATCTCTCTGTTTACCTTCCTCTCTGAAATCAATAAAAATATATGTTTAAAAAGAAAATATGTGTTGACTCTTCTAGATACCTGGGATATTGGTGAAATAAATAGATTGTTGCCTGATGGTTTTGTATTCTAGTTGTGGGAAGAATTAGATGGGGAAGTAAGTGGATAGGTGAATTGGGAAAAATGGATAATTTTCCCCACACAGTGAATAAAATATGAAAAGAGGAAAGAGAGTGGCCAGTGGAGCCAGGTCCTGCTCAGATTTTACAAATTTATGGTAAGTGTGGTTAGAGAGTTATTAACAAAGGCACCCTAATTTGAGAATATTAAATTAAATTATATTATATATTTCCAAGTATCTGGAAATAATTGGTCTGCAATAAATATTTGACTTTCATTATTTAAGAACCAATATTTAAAGATGTTGAATAAATGGTGTGGGATAATAAAAAGTATATCATATGCATTGAAGACAAACATTTTGACTCTGTGCTCTTATAACTAAGTGTGTGATCTTAGGCCTAAAAGGATAAAAGGCCATTTCAAGCAGCTCCCATTTCTTTTTAAAAACACTTTCACAATCTTACTTGCCTTTATGAGTAATACATCAGCCCATTTACCTTATAAAAATAGGATTAAATATAAAACATAGTTGAGATATTAAATATATAAGTAAATAAAAACAATAGACAATAATAAATATTAATATATCATGATTTTAAAACATTATGACAGTATAATCATAATACAAATATTATAAACTTTGCAAGATTTCTAAAGCAAAATATACATTGATAAAACCTAATATCTATACTGAATTAAATAAAACTTTGATTTTATATGCTTCTTTTGTTCAGAAGAAACTTATGAAATGCAAGAATAAGGTTACTCTTTAAAATTTTATTTTCTATTTTTTAAGTTTTATAGAAAATTTAGTTAATTTAATTTGCATTGATCCTACCTATCCAGGCACATTTCATATTAAACTCGATATATCACCCATAACAGTATCAAGTGTTATATACAGTTATTTGTGTGATGTGAACATTATGGACCTTACACTATCATCTGATAGTACTACAAAACTGATTAAAATCAATAAATAGAGGTAGAAAAATATGATTTTTTCTATGCTTCTATGAAAATTTTTTAAAGTTTCTGTAACTGTTTATCTCCATGAAAGCTGTGACATTTAACAAAATCGTATAAGTTATATTTTTTAAATCTGGCATTCTAGCTATACTTCCCTCATAAAAACTGTGTCAGTGGTTTTAAATAATTAACAATAGGTCTTCCTTTATCTTCTGTCTAAACGGGAGTGTTGATTATATCTACGTTGTACCACATGTGAGAAGAGGTGATTCCACCCACAAGAGAAGACTGCAGCTGATACCAGCAATATGTCTCCCAACCCCATTTTCTCTTGCCCTACAGAATGACTGCTCTTCCCAGCCCTCCCTGTAGTTAGCTGTGGTCACACTACTGCACTCATGCCAATGGAATGTGTCCAGAATTAGATGTGTCACTTCCAGATCTGGACCTGAAAATCAACCATGAGGTCCTTCATGCTTTCTGTCTTCCTGATTCCCAATAGATGAAACTGAAAACTCACTGACGACGGAGCCACAGAATGGAAGGGGGTCTGGATCATTTTAATGACAGCTTGGGAGGAAATAGGAAAGCCATCCACACTGCAATCAATTTACAGGCATAGGACTTTCACTTTAATTTTTCTTTAAGTTTGGGACATTTGGGGACACATTTGTGACAGTAATTTTCTTAATAGTTTAAATATACATATATCCTAACTTGCAACAAAATAGATTTAATTTCTGTATCCAGTGGCTTCCATGATTCCTGGCACAGAGTGGTTACTCAATAAATGTATTATGGTCAGAGACTGCAAGAATAAATAGATGAATGTCTAAAAATGGTACATTTTTAAAATAAATGTTACCCCAGCATACCCTGGGTTCATTTCTGATGTATGTTTAGATATAAATTAATTTATCCTTTATAAACAAACTAGTAGCCCTGCACATGAATCTGTGCACCAGTATCTCACCAGTAGCTCGCTGCTGCCCTCTAGGAGCTCTCTGCCCACTGTCTCACCCTCCTGAAGCTCCCCCGATCCCCCCGCAACCCCTCATAGCTTGCTGCCCTGATCCCTCTTGAAGCTCTCTACTGCCCACTTGTAGCCAGTAGCTCGCTGCTCCCCTCCTGTAGCTCTCTCCGCCCCCCATGCCCCTCACAGCTTGCTGCTCTGCCCCTCCTGTTTTAAGGTCAGCTGATATCTAATGAATTCCATCTCTGTTGCTCGCTTGTAGCCCGTTGTCCCACCCTCCTGCTGGATCCTTGATCCAGTTGTTATGTGGTTAGTCCTTACGCTTCACAACGTAACGACCATTTGCATATTACATCTTCATTATATAGAATGTGACCCTAAAAGCAAACACACATGGTTTCTTTGTTCAGTATTAGCTTTGTTTTGCTATAACAAATGACCATAATCTTGGTGGCTTGAAATAACACGAAGTTACTGTTTTACAGTGCTGCTGGTCATGAGACTCATTGGGTTAAAATCAAGGTGTCAGTAGGGCTGAGTTCTTTCTAGAAGCTCTAGAGAATTTGTTATTTGCCTTTTCCAGCCAGGGAGGCAATCTATATTCTTTGAATCATGGTCCCCTTCTCTCTTTGAAGCCAGCAATAGTGTTTAGGTATTTCTTACATCATATCCCTCTGGCCTCCCCTTTTACCTCATTTTTCCATTTTCAAGAATCATTGGACTGCATTAAATCCATTTGCATAATCCAAGTTAATCTCCCTATTTTAAGATCAGCTGATATCAAATTAATTCCATCTGCAAAGTTGGTTCTCCTTTGCTAAGTAAGCTAACTTATAATAGGTTCCAGCAATTAGGATGTAGACATCTTTAGGAGGCCCATATTCTGCCTATAAGAGTTCTATTATGTACAAGTAATAGTTTATTATATTATTTATTATTTATTATTTATTTATTTATATTGGTCATACTAATTTACATTTCCATGACCATTGTACAAAGGATCTTTTTTCTCCACATCCTCCCCAACACTTATTATCTATTGTCTTTGATAATAGCCAGCCCAGCATATGATATTATGCTGGGATGGCTATGGACATTGAGCACCTTTTCATGTAGTTGTTGGCCATTTGTATGTATTTTTGGAAAAGTTCAAGAACTATTCAAGTCCTCTGCCTATTTTTTTTTTCTTGAATTTATGAAGGTGAAAATGGTTAAGAAAATTAGACAGGTTTCAGGTACACAATCCACAACATCATCTGTACACTGTATTGTGTGTTCACCACCCAGAGTCAAGTCTCCTTCCATCAACATTTATCCCCCCTGTACCTCCCATCATCCTCAACCTCCCACCATCCCCTCCCCCAGCAAGCAACACACTGCTGCCCTTATGCATGAATTCTTTTTATTTTTTTTCTTTTTGGCTCAATCCCTTCACACCCCCTACAGCTGCCACCCTGCTCTCTATTTATGAGTTTGTCTCTAATGTGCTTGTTAGTTAATTTTGTTCATTAGATTCCACATATGAATGGAATCATGTGGTACTGTTCTTTCTCTGATTGGCTTTTATAAGTAATAGTTTATTGAATTTAATGCCATTCATAATATGCCATAATCAAGAACTCTCACAGGAAGCTACAGATTTTCACAGGACACACCAAACTAATTTCATTAATTTTCATTCATAAAAGGAAGATACTGATAAAAATAAAAGAGATTTTTTTTAAAAAAACCTCCATTTTTTAATTTTAAACATATTATGCAAGATCAGTGAAGTTAATGAATTTTCCATTTGTTTTTGCTGGTCATCTCACCATCCACTGTATATTTATACCCTTAAATCAGCTTTTACTGAAGGCTGTAATATACCTTTGTAATGCAGGAGATGATTTTTGAGATATTTTCAGTTCCTTTGTAATGGTCTAGAAGTGTCTGGAGTAGGATCAGATTTCACATTCATCCTTGTTCACTCAGAAACCCATTTAGCTGGAGGCCAATGGGACATATTCTCTTTCACATGGCTGACACTAAGAGCCAGATGATAAAGGATCATACAGCTTTTGTTTTTCAATTCCCCAAATCCCATGTTTATACCCTAGCTTTTTTCATTGAAGAAAGATTGGTCTCATATAACTACCTCGGATTTCAGAGTCACCAGCACTTCCTAATATAGGGCATTTTGGTTTACAAGCTGAAATCTATCATATTATTTGTTTTTCCTTTTTACCATTTTTTCTCAATTTCTCTTCTACATAAAATTTAAAAAAACAACTAATATTTTATTGTTACTACTGCTAAATTAAAAAGTTTCAGTAACAGAAATTGAGCATTTCTAGGAGCTCTTGTTTTTTCTCATATATATATATACATATGTATAGTTACATAATATGTATATATATATACTTATATCTTATAGATATATTAAATACTTGAATATGCATTTATTATATATTATAATAAATAAATATACAGTTTAGAAGAGCAATGAAAACAAGATATGTACCAATCTCCTCAGTTAAAAAATAGAATATTGCCAAGACTGGTTTGGCTCAGTGGATAGAGCGTCGGCCTGTGGACTGAAAGGTCCCAGGTTTGATTCTGGTCGGGGGCATGTACCTTGCTTGCGGGCACATCTCCAGTGTGGGGCGTGCAGGAGGCGGCTGATCGATGTCTCTCTCTCATTGACGTTTCTGACTTTCTATCCCTCACCCTTCCTCTCTGTAAAAAATCAATAAAATATATTTAAAAAAATAAAATATTACTAGTGTTTCTGAAGAACCCTCTGAACCCGTCCCAAATCCATAACTTCCCCATACATAGGCACTGTCCTGAAGTTCTGTTAATCATACATGTACATATATCCCAAAAGATATAAGGTTCAATGACAAACTATAAATTGAGTCATGTTATATGAATGTCTTTAAAACACCTTTTTTTTCTCTGTCAAAATTTATTTGGTGAGATTCATTATGCTAACGAGTAGGTGTGATATAGTGATTTATAATAAGCTATATTTGGTTTTCTTCCTAGTTTCTGGCAATAGAATTCTCTAAGTGTTGAGAGAAATAAAGGTGTCTTTGCTCATGTTAATGAAGTGACTTTTAAACCTCACCTGTGGATGGGAGGCAGATTGTCAGGAGAACAAACCGTGATCAGAAGATTGAAACTTTCAGTCCCTACATCCCAATGTCTTGGGAGGCTGAATCAGTCACCAATGATGGATCATTTAATGAAGCTCCCATAAAACCCCAAAAGCAGGGCTTTGGGCAAAGTTGGAGATCCAGGAACAACTACATGCCTGCTCCAAGTTCCTCAGGGACAGAAGCTCCTGCAGGCAGGACCTCATCCTATGCATCTCTTCGGAGGTTTATTCATATCCTATATAATAAAGATGTAATATGCAAATAGTTGTTACACGTGAAGTATAACGACCAACCACTTAATGACCTGATCATGGATCAGCAGGAGGGTGGGGCAGCGAGCTATAAGCGGGCAGTAGGCAGGGCAGCAAGCTATGAGGGAGGGCAGTGGGGAGGGAGGTACAGTAGGGAGGGGGGTGAGGGGATCTACAGAAGGGCAGGGCAGTGGGCAGAGAGCTACTGGAGGGTGGCAGTGAGCTACGGGTAAGCTACTGGCACACAGATTCATGTGTAGGACTACTGACTTTTTAATATTCTTGGTGATAAATTAGTTATCTAGTAAGTAGTTTCCTGAGGTGTGTGAATTGCTTTAGCAAATTAAATGAATCCTAGGAGAGTGTTGTGGGAAGTGTTAATTTATAGCCAGTTGATCATGTGGGATCTGGTGCTCTCTCCAGGCAGATGGTGTCAGCATGGAGTAGGATTGTAGATCTGGTGTCAAAGACTTACTGGGTGGGGTGAAAATAACACATTCTAATTCCAGTTTATTCATTCTTACTGCTTTTTAATCATTTATTTTTCAAATCTAAGATAATGTATCTATTCTCTGTGGTTCATTATAGACTTATTATTCAAACAATGCTACTTTCTTCTTACTCATCTTCTAGAGCATATGGGAAAGAGTTTCCTGCTGGTATATATTCAAAAGTGAAATCACTGCCTATTAGATAATGCACATACTCAGCTTTACTAAATAATATAGGATTTATTTTCCAATTTATTTATATAAATTTACCTCATTTATAGCAGTGTTTAAGAATTTCCATGCTTCCCCATGTGTTGAAACTTGATATGGCCATGTTTTCCAATCTGGAAACTTATACATTGCAATATCACTTTATTTTCAATGTACATGTCCGTGATGACCAATGTGTGGATTACACTTAAATCCCCCTGCTGACCAGCTGGCCTCTATGAATTTCCTGTTTCTCTCTTTCGTCTTTTTCCTATTGAGTTCTCTATATGTTTAAATTACTTGTAGAGATTATTTTCATACTATGTATATCAGCATTGTTTTTATGCTGTGATTTGAAAATGTTTTCTTTTGGTAACTCTTGATGAATAGGGCATTGAGAAGCTAGGAAAATTCCAGGGCAAGTGGAATAGAAAAACTAAGACAAATAAGTTAAAACAAGACCAAACAGTGTGGGCAATTTGCAGCCAACTTGTAAATCACAAGCCCTTATCTTTCCAGGTGATGCTTGAAAGCAAATAGTTAATGAATCTCCAATTAAAAAATGAAGGAAAAGGGGGAGGAAGAGGAAAGGAAAAAGAAAGGAGGGAGCAGTTTTGGTTTTTACTTCCTAAGCAGAGAAGCCAAAGTCTCAAGGCTTGGCAAGATAAAATTGCCAGGAGCTTTCTTTTCATGAATTCTGAGCAGGCCATGACAAAAGTGAACTTGAAAATTAATCTGTCCCAAGTTATTCAGCTGAGGAATTTTTTTAAACCTGTGGACAGAAGGGTTTAGAATACCTCAAATCCCCACCCAACTCACTCCTCATATTGGTTGAGTGATACCCATCTGCACTCTGAGCCAGATGAAATACAGAGATTTGCTTGCCTGGCTTTTTAATAAATCTGCTCGCTTTAATTGCTTTAGTAAATTGGCTTGATCGCAACATGATCAGAGTCTCTCCTTTAATTCATTAATAAGAGAAGACAAGAACCAGGGAGGGAGCAGCCCTCACCCTCAGACTTAGGGTAACACCTTGTCTGGTGCTTTGGGTTCCTGTAACAGAAGTGTTTATTTTTAATAATATCTAATCTAATATATTCTTTAGGGTTTTTAAAAAGTTTTCTTTAATAAAGTTCTATATATCCAAAGATTATGTAAGATGAGATGTGCTGTGATAGCATAGATATGATATGTTTCTTAGAACATCTAATGATTTGCCTTCACATTTAACTTTTTTATCTACCTGAAATTGAGGTTTTTGTTTATGATGTGAAACAGGATCTAATTTTTTTTATTTATATAGATAATTAATTATGAGCACTTTTACACTATTCCACACACATTATTATCTGTGGCATAATATCTGCTTCCATGAGTGGAGTACTGCTTCTAAGTTATGTATTCTGAAGAATTTGCAATAATTTTTAGGAATATTGGCCTATGCTTGTCAGTGACATTTGTCTTAGTTAATAAAACTTTTTAAATATTTGATGTTTTTTAAATGGAAAGTCTCTAATTCTTCTCTCTCACTAGTGCTTTGGTTAATTTGGGTTTCTTGCTTTTTAAGTACAGTAAAAATATATATTTTTTTAATAATTTTAGAGAGAAAGGGATAGGTCAAGAGAGATAGAAGCATCAATGCTGAGAGAGGATCATGAGTAGGCTGCCTCCTGCATGCTCCCTTCTGGGGATCAAGCCCACAACCTGGGCATGTGGCCTGACTGGGATTTGAACCATGACCTCCTGGTTCAGAGGTTAATGCTCAACCACTGAGCTAGGCCAGCCAGGCGACATTTCAGTATTTACTTGCAAATTTCCATTATAAAAAAAATGTTGTAATTTTAAAAATATATATGTTATTGATTGATTTTTTTAAGAGAGAGGGTGGAAAGAAGACTCACACACATACACTGAGAGAGACGAGAGAGAGAGAGAGAGAGAGAGAGAGAGAGAGGGAGAATTTGCTGTTCTACTTATTTACCCATTCATTGGTTGATTCTTGAATGTGTGTGACCAGTGATTGTACCCACAACCTTGGCATATTGGAAGGATTCTAACCAATTTACCCACTTGACTAGAGCAAAATGGCATAATTTTTCATTGAAATTTCACCCAAACTATTGTTAAATTGGGGGAAAAATTAAAACACTTTTTATTTCAAATTGTTCTATCTTTGAATATTATACATCTCTATTGATGACATTTTTAAATCTTCAAAAATGTATAATTTCCTTCCAATTGTCTTAAACATTGTTATCAGATTTATTTTCAGGCACCATATATTTGTACTTGCAATTATAATTGGTATCTTGGATAAATTATGCTAACTTTGTTACTGATATTTTCTAAATAGTAACTATACCATGAATAAATACTAAGAGCTATCTATATTTTTTATATTCTTATCTATATTTTTTATTCATTTTCTTGTCCTATTATGTTGATTAGATCATCCAGGATGATATTCAGAAAGTAAAAAATTCTGGGCTAACCATGAATAAAGCTGAAAAAAATACACTCTAAAGGGCATAAATGAAGCTAAATCATGAATTTAAAATAATTTTCAATATTGAAATTAAAATTTGAAATGTCATAAAAGTTAGTATTTTCAAGAATGTTGAAAATATGGCAATAATCTTCTAGGTCATTTTAAGATACAAAGAAGGGGAAGAGAAAGATTGAGTTGAATGACAAAAAAAGCATCTTTTTGGTTTTGAACATGAAATTAATGCTATTTATGTGTTCTAAATTTCAAAGAAATAATGTAATAATGTAAGTGCAAACATTCCTATTAATATTGTAGGAATAGGTAGTAGACGGCATCTGTTACTGCTTAACCTGGAAAAATTATAAAATCTCTTAGTATCAAGTTTTAACCGGGGTGTATGTCAGGCACTTTGTGAACCTCAATATTGATATGTTTCTTTGTTCTCTTTAACATACAAAGTGTTCTACATAAATGATATACACAACTTGATGAATTTGTAGATAACTAAATATCTATGAATTATGAACACAATCTATGCCATTAACCTAACCATCACCTTCAAATGATGTCCTCCACCCTCTTTTTATTTATTTATAAAACTACTTAACATAAAATCTATCCTCTTCATAAATGTTTAAGTGTACAATATAGAATTGTTAACTATAGGTACTATACTATACAGCTGATCTCCAGGAGTCATTCATCCTCAATAGTAAAAGCTTTGTAGCCTTTGACTAATACCTCTGTCTGTTCTCCCATCCTTTCAGCTTCCAGCAACCACCATTCTGCTATGTGCTTCTATGAGTTTGGTTATTTTAGTTTCATTATATAAGAGGTATCATGTAGTATTTGTCCTTCTGTGGCTGGCTCCTTTTGCTTAGTATAATGCCCTGCAGGTTCATCTATGTTGCCACAAATAGCAGGATTTCCTTCTTTTTTAAACACTGACTACTATTACATTGTATGCATATGTCATTTTTTTTATCCATTCACCCTTCAATGAACCTTTAAATTGCTTCCAAATCTCGGCATTATAAATAATGCTGCAATAAACATGGGGATGAAGATATCTCTTCTAAATCCTGATTTCAATTATTTTCCATATATCCTTATCTTGAAGTGGAATTGTTGGATCATATGGTAGTTCTTTTTTAAATTTTTTTGAGGAAGTTCCATACTGTTTTTCACAATGGCTGTACCAATCTACATTTCCACAAACAATTCATAAGGGTTATTTTTTCTCCACATCCTTCAACATTTATATTTTATTTGTTTCATAAAAGTCATCCTAACATGTGTGAGGTGATCATTTCATTGTGGTTTTGACTTGCATTTCTCTAATGATTGGTCATATTAAGTATGTTGTCATATGTCTGTTGGTTTTTGTATACCTTCTTTGGACAAATTCCCATTGAATTTTTTGTCATTTTTTTAAATTTGTTTTTGTTTTGTTTCTGTTGAGTTGCTCTTGACTATCAAAAATATAACAGTAGTGTACATTAGATACCTTGTTAATCTCAGTACTGATTTCTATTTCTATATATTCTGACATTTTCTTTTCTAAAACATAATTAAAAACAATTTCTTCCAGACTCATGATAGTTAAACTGCACTGAATACATTTTTGTGAAAACATCCTCTCACTTCAGCTAATTTAAATGAGTTAGTACATGCATGTACAATTGGTAGAGTCAAAGGGAACATTAAATTTTATATTTATCTTGTATTTTTAGTAAAGTAAAAAAAAATGGTGGATCTTTTTCTTCCCAATTATTTGAGATGGAGCTTGTACATAATATGTGTTTTAAACTTTTATAAAGAAACACTGAAATACTCAAAAAATTTAATCAAAATCACCACAATATTTTCTTTTCAAATAATTTTAGAAGAAACTTCAAGGAAATGGGCAGCTCAGTGAAAAAAGTCAGTGCATAAAATAACTGCTCTGAGAAAGAATGCCAGGAAAATGAGAAGACAAGCCACAGACGGAGAGAAAATATTTATGAAGTCACATCCATGATATATGAAGAACTCAAATCAAAACAATGAGAAAATGCAAAGCCCAATGTAAAAATGTACCAAAGACCTTAACGGAAACCTCACCAAAGGGGATATATAGGTGGCAAATAATCTTGTAAGTAAGTGTACCATCTTATATGTTATTAGGAAAATGCAAATCAGCACAACAAATGAGACACCCCTATACAGCTGTTAGAATTGCCAAGCCCAGAAACATTGATAGCACCAGGTGCTGGCAAGGATGGGAAGCAACAAGAATCCTCACGTATTGTTGGTGAGAATGCATAAATGGCCCAGCCACTCGAAGACAGATCGGAAGACAGGGAAGAGTGAAGTGGATAGTTCAGTCTTTAATGGGGGATTAAACCATGATGTGTGCATAGAGAACATGAAAGGATGGTTCAAAAGAGACAGACAGATTTAGGGCATCCACCTCCTCCAACTCCAGGCCTATGTCACAGCAGCAGACCCCAGGTGATACATGTCTCCAAGAGAAACTGGATTTTATTTACTAACAGAAGATGAAGAGAATGCCCAGAGAAGATACCCAAGCTGCAAGCAGTGGTTCTCAACCTTTCTGATACTGTGGCCTTTTAATACAGTTTCATGTTGTGGTGACCCCCAACCATAAATTATTTTTATTGCTACTTCATAACTGCAATTTTGCTACTGTTATGATTCATAATGTAAATATCTGGGTTTTCCCATGTCTTAGGTGACCTTGCTAGCGGTCGAGACCCACAGGTTGAGAATCACTACTGTAGAGCCTAAGACCATCAGAAAACCCAGATATTTATATTACAATTCAATAACAGTAGCAAACTTATAGTAATGAAGTAGCAATGAAAATAATTTTATGCTTGGGGGTCACCACAACATGAGGAACTGTATTAAAGAGTTGCGGCATTAGAAAGGTTGAGAACCAATGCTGTAGAGGCTTTGGGTGGCTGCAGAGAAGCAGGGCATAGCTAGTTTGCAAAAGAAGTGATATTTCAATGCTGCAACAGGTTTTTTTTTAAAATATATTTTATTGATTTTTTATAGAGAGGAAGGGAGAGGGGTAGAGAGTTAGATACATCGATGAGAGAGAAACATCGATCAGCCGCTTCCTGCACACCTTCCACTGGGGATGTGCTCACAACCAAGATATATGCCCTTGACTGGAATTGAACCTGGGACATTTCAGTCTGCAGGCTGATGCTCTATCCACCGAGCCAAACTGGTTTTGGTGATTTGTTTCTTTACTATCAGAATTAACCTTAGTTATTTGTGTGTGTTTTTTCCATAAGTAATTCTTAAATACATGCCTTTCAATAGATATGGCTATATAATTGTAGTCATATGACTGTATAGTGCAGTCTTAGCCTAATCTTCATCTATAGTCATAAAATCAGTCAAATGAAATAGGTCTAGCAAATCTATTTAAAGAATGAAAACTTTGGGATCATGCCTGGGCAGGAAAGAAGGAGACTAAATTATGAAACTTTCTTGTCAGATAAGCTGAAGGCTTCCTTCTCTGCTTACCAGAGCTCTGGCAGTGTGAAATGTGCTGCCTTTTTTAAGCAGGGGACCTGGTACTGATTCTGTCTTGTTTGCTATAACTGGCACATCCTGCCTCACTTACAAGAATGGAGATATCAGGCCAAATTCTCCCTCACAGCACGGGGGACCTGCCTGGGAAACCACCCCCATATCATGGGAGTCTTGAGGACAGTCGATTGGTGCTTCTATCTCAGGAAGCATCACAGACACTGAATTCCCAAGATAGGCATTCCAAAGTCAACCTGGATCCCTGATGTCTCCCTCATCTCTCTTTCCAATCTTTTTACTCACTGATTCTTCCTCTTGAATGTCTTTGGAATCTGATTTTCTCTTTCCATTTTCACTGCCAGTGCCCTAGTTCCGGCTTTTGTCCTTTCTTACCTGGATCTTCCTAACAGCCTCCTTTACAGTATCTCTTCAAGGAATCTTTACTTCACGCCAGTCTACACTCCATACCACAGTCGAGTGGTCATCTCAGAACACTACTGTGCTGCATGCTGATGTCTATTTTCTTAGAACTCATGTGGAACTACTCAGGATTGTGTCTGTGAGCTTAATTATTGGATATGTATCTGGTTAACTGAATTTAGGTTTAAGCCTCTCAATGAAGGGCTTACTTCACTTTTATTTTGATTTTTTTTTTCTGCTTTGCTCACAGTGCCCAATGCAATGGTGAATGCAGTGAACTGGATATTTAATTGTTTGACCATAGGTTAGATTCCATCATTTTGGGAATATCAGAGTTAATATTCATTGGCAGCCTTCTCCTAAATCTTCTATGGAAAAGGTCTTGGGCTTCCATCATAGTGCAAGATGCCAAGGACATTCTTTACTTTTGCTAATATTCTTATCAATATAATTTATGAGATAAAAATATGATGCTAGACTGTAATCCCAAGGGGGAAACTAAAAATAAAAACTGTAGGTAACTGAATAGTCCATTTCACTTCTGTAATCAGTATTCAGATATACTTGCATGAATTATAGTCATTTTCTGCATGACAGGTATTATACACTAGAGGCCCAGTGCACAAATTCACGTACCAGTGGAGTCCCTTGGCCTAGCCTGCAGCATTGGGTTGAAACTGGCTCTCTGACATCCCCTGAGGGGTCCTGGATTGTGAGAGGGCACAGGCCAGGCCGAGAGACCCCCTGGTGAATGATCAGAGCTAGGGAGGGACAAGGTTGGCCAGCCAGGGAGGGGCTGCAGGAGAGCTCCAGGGCATGTCTAGCTCATCTCACTCAGTCCCGATTGGTTGGACCCCAGCAGCAAACTAACCTATTGGTCGGAGTGTATTAGCATATCATTAGCATATTACATTTTAATTGGTTGAATAGATGACCATAAAACCAGATACTTAGCATATTAGGCTTTTATTACCCCATAAAATAATATACAAATTGTTTCCTTGGGTGGTTATTCAACCCAGAGTTCAACCACTTGCTATGATGTGTTGACCACCAGGAGGTGGCATGAACATGGTGAGCATCAGCAATGTGCACTGGCAGTGGGCAGCAGTGGAGACACTGCCAGCCCCGATGGGCCCTGACAAGAGTGGAGCTGCAGTGGGATGGTGGAGCAGGCCAAGGCAGGTGCAAGTGGGGGGCCTGATCACCCCACAGACAGCAGTCAGCAGCAGCAGTGAGGGGCAAGGCTGCTGCCCGGCTCCAAGGTGCTGAGGGAGCTGGGCCTAGCCCTGATCAATCATGTGAGATGGTGGAGCAGGTGAGGGGGTGGTGGCAAGACAATGCAAGTGCCAGTTGGGGCTGCAGGGCTGCAAGGCTGTAGGCATGAGCTGGGACTGCAAGCCTGGAGGTGTGAGCTGGGGCCTAATCCCCTCAAGGGACCACACCCATGCACGAATTTGTGTACCGGGACTCTGGTATAGGATAATATGCTAACCACATGAATGCCCTACAGTTGATGCTCCATAAATGGGTACTATCTCTTATAATTTTCAGACTTGGTTTCCAATAGTCATATTTTTTATCTAGATCAGTGGTTCTTAAAAAGGGGTAATTTTGCCCTCTAAGAAATGCTTGACATTGGAAACATTCTTGGTTGTCACTACAAAGGGGGTGGTACTGGCATCTAATGAGTAGAGATCAATGTTGCTGTTAAATATCCTATAATGCACATATCCTATATTCTCTCTACATGAAGAATTATCAAATCTAATTGTGAATATTGGTGTGGTTGAGTAACCCCCACTTAGAATTATCGTGCTCCCCATTTTCACTGAAAATTTTGAAATCAGTCTAGACCTAGAAATTTTAACTTTAGTTAATAAATTCTACTTCTATAAGTATATATATATATATATATATATATATATATATATAAAATGATTTTGAAATATCTATTCTACAGTTACCCCAGTCACTATTTGCTATGCTAAGGTACTAAATGATCACTATAATGAAACTACATGACAGAGATTTACGTTTAATACTGAATATTCATTATGAAAAACTGATGAGTCCTCTGCTTCTAACCTTTTCTCAAATATTTTTTATCTGTGTCTCAGAAAAATCTTTCTTATTAATTATACTTTGAAAATGTTATCACAAAGAAGTATTTCCTGAAAGTTAGTCAGAGGCTATAGGGCACTGGCTAAGCCAGAGACCTTCCATTGCTAAGAACATGAAAGTCAGCAGTTTCACTAATTGGCCAAAGGTAGTCTAAAAGGCAAGATTTAGTAGGGACTAAAAAATAATTCCCAAACTTAATTCAGCCTGATAAGATAAACCAAGTTTATCTTCCCAATAGTTAAATTGTAGCATGAGAAAGAAAGGCTAATTGCTCCCTTGATTTTATTTTATTTCTTTTTAAAAATATTTTTATTGACTTTTTTTACAGGGAGGAAGGGAGAGGATAGAAAGTCAGAAACATCAATGAGAGAGATACATCGATCAGCCACCTCCTGTACGCCCCACTCTGGAGATGTGCCCACAAGCAAGGTACATGCCCCCAACCAGAATCGAACCTGGGACCTTTCAGTCCGCAAGCCTATGCTCTATCCACTGAGCCAAACCAGTCTCGGTGCTCCCTTGATTTTATAATAAGACTAGAAGCCCAGTGCATGAATTTGTTTACAGGTGGGGTCAGGCCAGCCTGCCCCGATGAGGACCCATTGGAACAGCTGGCAGGGGGAGGGGCCATGGGCAGTTGGCCAGCTGGCCATGCCCTCAATCAGGGTGTTGGGGCTAATTGTGGGTGGAGCCAGCTTTGGGGAGGGGCCACAGATGGTTGCTGGCCAGCCCTGTCCCTGACAAGGGTGTTGGGGGCCAATTGGGGCCCAGATCAGCTGGTTGGCTGCTGCAGTGCGTGTCATAGCCACTGGTCATTCTGGTCATTCTGTGGTTCCAGTCGGTGGGCTTTTATATATATAGATTAGAGGCCAGTGCACAAAATTGCATGTGGAGTTGGGGGGGGAGGGATGGAAGAGGGGAGCCCTGGGTCCCCTGCCCCCTCTCACAGTCCAGGAGCTCTCAGGAGATATCCTACTGATGGCTTAATCTGCAGTCCGGCCTCCACTGCAGGAGGAGACATGCTGACAGGGAAAGGCACTGCTCCTATCACCCCCTAGCTGCCGTTGCTTCTGGCCTCCCTCTGCAGGAGGTAACCCATCCATCAGGGAAAGGCGATACCCCTGTCATGCCACTGCTGCTGTCATTGCCAGCCACCACGGCTGTCTGAGCCTTGGCCCGGCCTTTACAGCAGCAGCCACCATCTGCAGCTTGCCTGCGCCTCAGCTGGGCCCTCGCAGCAGGAGCTGCCATCTGTGGCTGCGGCCCTGTGAGGAAGGACGTCCGGAAGAAGTCCTGTCTAATTAGCATATTATCCTTTCCTTAGTACAGATAAGACATTTTTAAAGAGAATGTGTGTCAGCCTTTTTTTTTTCCATTTGGGATTTCACAATTAATTTCCCGATTTCTTTTGTTACATTTATATTTAGGAAAAAAGCAAATTTGTCCGTTTAGGTAAAAAAACAACACGGTTGGGTTTTCAGATAGAGGAGAGGAAGAATTAATAGAGGGCACAGAGCAAAACCGAAGGTCTGCTCTCCTGTCTCCATTCTGTGGGAACCTGCCCTGGTCAGCACTCAGAATAGATTGATCCATCCATCTGTATATTGTCTGGACAGACAGAGGCTGCATGTGTTATGAAAGGGGCCAAAGAGAAGATGAGTTTGCGAGGGAGCGAGAGGGTGAAGTGAATCACAAGCTGTCTCCTGTTGGCAGATACTCACACATTGTGCCAAACAGTACAGCCATTCTCTGTCCTCCTCTGACTGTGTAGATGTTAACACCTCCTCTCAAGAAAATTTAATAGACAATGTTTTCTAAAATTCTAAAATAATGAGTAGAGCCTTTGATAATAATGCTGCACAAGACATATTAGAGAATTAATATTTATAAAATTGTCTACACTTCAGAGCTCAGTTAGGGAAGGGTCAGATTGATAAATAAATTATCTAAGTCCTTCCTGTGAAAAATAGCACCATCAAAATTTAATTCTTGCCCTGTCTCCTATTAAGGCTGAATCCTATTCCTACTCTATTGTGCTACCTTTAATCTTTGTAGAGTTTCATTCCCCACCCAGTTCACGTCTCATTTCATTTTAATACCCCCTGTCTATCATATCTTATGAGTTCTTTAAGATTTAACTGAAGTTGTATTGATGGCTACAGTACAGCTCAGCCTAAATTGATTTCTTATTGTTTAAACTATCAAGAAACATTGTTTTGAGCTATTCACATTCTTAAAAATTTAAACAAATTCTTTACTTTTATTTCTCACTAGATTGCATACTCCCTAGCATAAACCAGTCTTTATGCCATACTATGTTCAAAGGCTTTCTTTCTAATATTAAAGATTCTCTGCAGGATATTGCTGTACACATTCCACTAAGGCTGTTCCTTGGATTAAATGACACTAATATGTGTGACTGTACCTTGCCTATGTTTGCCACCACAGTGCATGAGAACACAGTAAATTCTCATGGATATAAATATGTGAGACAGATGGGGGTGTAGAGAGAGCAAGTGGAAAATAGAATGGGACAAAATGAAAAAATTCCTTGGTAGAGCTAAAGAGGCATATATAGAGACAGAGAAAGAGAGAGATAAGACGAGAGAGAGAGAGAGAGAGAGAGAGAGAGAGAGAGAGAGAGAGAGAGAGAGAGAGAGATGGACGTTGTTCTGCCATCCATACAAAAAATATTTTGTTTCTTTAACCTAGGGAGGGGACAAGAAGCAAAAGGAACTCTTTGTCCCTAGACAGAAAATATACTTTCCAGGTTATTTTCTCCTTCACAAAGAAAGGGGAGAATCAGAGGGTCATACTGCTCCTTCTAGTCCTATTATAAAATGAAGCAGAGGAGAATTTCCCCCGGCACAGGGCACAAATTGCTTCAATTAAATGAGAGGCCAAGATAGCATAGCAATGATGGGGGGTTTCAGGGAACACCCAGGAGAGAGAGGGGTGTCATGGAGAGCAGGTGGGTGGTGACTCAGATTTAAGGTGACTCAAATGGTGATTCAGTTGTTAATGGTGTAGGGAGTCTGCCAGGATTCTCCTGGGGAAAAATAATGAAAATCAGAGTAGCTGAGGTTCCAACAATTGTGTTTGGCCAAATAGTATATTGTTTTGGAATGATTCACATCCCATTGATTGTCTGTGTCTGGACCGATTGCCAAGAAAGCATTTGTGCTATATATAAATTAGTGTTATACAATAATGAATACTAGATCTAACTTTTATTTTCACATCTGAATGGCTGGAAAGTTTCCAGTGTATTCTTATGGATACCCATATTTTTACTCATCTTTGTTTCAACCTCCATATAAATAGCATAATCATCATCTGTTTTCTTCCGCCTTGAATGTTAGGTAACATCCATAAGTGTGCTCATTTCATGTTGTTGTTGTTTTAATTTTCATCGCTGTGGTAATGCTTGGTAATATTTAACTATTGTGCACAAGTAGTTATAAGGATATGTAAAAACATCATCAAGTATACTTTCCAAATCTTGTTCAAGATTAGAAAGGCGTTGGCAATCCAAAATGCTGAGGATTGTTGGAAAAGTTACTTAATAATGGTTCACTGCTGTAGATACCTTAGGCTATGTTTTTGAAGATAAATATGGTGCCATATCCCCTTTTAAATAGCTTTTCAAGTCCAGATCTGAAACCAGCATACATAAATTCTCAAAAAATACTTGCTAAATTAAATGGAAGTTGAGCATTGATTCTAACTGTAAATGGAAAATATTACCCTAGGAGATTTATTTCCAGGAGATAATTTATCCAAATCAGAACTGTTGAATCTGGTTTAATCTGGTCTTATCACTGAGCATAAACCAAATAGTGATTCTTGTCTATGTATGATTGTGGGGGGAGAGGGGGTGAGGAGAAGTAGAGATGGGTGTGTCAAAATCTTCAATTACCTCTACCTCCCCCTCTACCTTTAAATTGCTAGAGTGTTTGAATTATACATATTTGGTGTTTAGGCCAAAAAATAAAAATAACCATTGTTGAAATAAAAACTATTACAGAAACAATGAACCTGAGCTGATAGCTAAGTATCCCACTTACACATTAGCTAGTGTAGCATTATTGCATTCATAATGAGACCTTTGTAATTTGTATAATAGAATCCTGAAATGTTATGAAGTTTAAATGGTAAGGTTATATTTGTTATAGAGTAATTTGGGAATTATGACTATTCTAAGAAGGCAATTATGACTTTTGGGTTTATTTCTATTATTGATTGCTACATAATGAAGCAATACATCATTTAGTGGTTGACTGGACTCAGGAGCATACCGCTTGAGTCTCTTAGGCAGTTTTAGTCAGGTGGCAGCTGGGGCTGAAGTCACCGGGAGGCTCATCAGGACACTTGGACACCGTCTTTCCCTTTCTACATAGCATCACATACTCTACTCTTCATCTCTTTCTGGTAGCTGAACTATTTAGAGACCTCAAGAACACAAAAATGGAAAATCCTAGGCCCTCTTAAGACTCAGAAGTAAAAACGGACACTGTTCCACCACCACCTTCTGCTGATTAAAGTCACGGGGTCCTCCAACCCGCCTCCTGGGAGAGGAAACACAATGGGTCCTTGGCAGCCTTGTTTGGAAACTAGCTGAGGTAGGATCATTCCAGATTCCCAGAGGGAATGGGCAATACACTGAAAGCAGGAAAAGAAACAGCATGTGGTTTAAACAGGGAGAAAATTAGCTACACATATTTGATTATGTTTCCTGTACAGAATCCATTGCCTTCACAGTTCAGTATATTCTAATTTTCATGAAATATCATACATTAAACTCATCAGAAATATGTTCCTGGTTATGCATCCATTCAAACTTCTTTGGTAGGTTTGTTCTGAAGGTGTTTCCAGTTAATTTTTTTCTTCTATAAAATATTTTGTAAGGAACAACTAAGTTATTAGAAAAAAATAATCCAGCCTTAACCGTTTTGGCTCAGTGGCTAGAGCGTCAGCCTTTGGATAGAAGGGTCCCAGGTTCAATTCGGTCAAGGGCATGTACCTTGGTTGTGAGGTGTATAGGAGGCAACTGATCGATGTTTCTAACTCTCTATCCATCTCCTTTTCTGTCTGTAAAAAAATCAATAAAAAAATTTAAAAAAAAAGAAAAAGAAAAAATAATCCAATATTGACCAACTCACAGTATTTTTTACTTAATAGGGAAAACTATCAAGAGTAATGTAAGAATTTTCTCATAATAATTTTACCACTCTTTCTCTTTTAATTAAATGAACAGTAAGATACTGAGCTAGAAATCATGATTATTATGCTCTAAAGACCAATACTTTATACTTCCAAATAATTGGTTCTGGGAAATTACCTGATAATTCATAATCTATGTTCCTCTATATTTACTTTAGGTCTCAGATGAGATTGGGCCAATTTGCCTATCATATGGTTTTAAATTATGCTATTTTTGCCAAGGATGGAAATTTTTGCTTTAAAAATTATCACATGAATAGCTAAAATAATTGTTTTAATATTGTAAGAAAAATAACTTAATATCAATGAATAAAAATTGAAAATAATTTGGATGAGGTACTTGCTCATATTAAAGTGAACATTACTAAATAATTTTAAATAATAGTTTAGTTAATTTACCTACTCAGTATATAGTTGCACTAACAATAAAACAATATGGACCACAAAACTATCATAAGATCTATTCTTGAGTTCTATTCTGACAAAGTAAAGGAAAATGCTGTACGTCAAGATAAAGGAGCTATTTCAAACCTTCCTTCCCATCCCAAGGAATTGTGAGCTTGGCTCACATGTTTTCAAATGCTCACACATAATTTTTAAAAGCATAATTGCCTCTGTCTCTTCCTATCAATCTCTTTCCAAATGAACATAAGTATGCAAATTTTTCAGACACTTCGTAGCCAATTCAACTATAAATTTTAATTTTTCTACAGAGTTGTTTGTTCTTTGTCTAATATATTATATTTTCTACATATAATCATATTGACACTCATTTTGATCTCTTTTCCAGTTCAAAATGGTGTAAAAATACGTGTGTTATTTTTTTTTGTGTGTGTGTTTTATTTTCATCTAGGTACTCTTCATTTACTTTAATTTAGAGTACAGAAAGAAAAGCTCATAGCATTTTTCCTTCTCCTAAAATACATAAGTATTGATCTTCTTAAATGTGGAGCAACTTGAGTGGTTCCACCGGGGTTGTGATCATGTTTTATGATGTTGTTTAAGGGATGTCTAAGAGGTGAAAAACTACAATTCTACCCCTCTATCCTCAGACCAAAATGGGTCAACTGTTTCACCTATGTATTTCCACATAATTCCATACAAAACATGATGTAAATATTATTCAATTGCATTTTAATTAGATAATTATTTGCTTTCCATCTCTGTATTACTGCTATCTCCTTGGAGACACGACTCTGATAACAATTAATTTACTCTATAATTGAAAGAATTGATGGAAATACACTAAGAACTTGATAACTGATTACATGTGGGGGAAGGGAAAAAGGGGAATTTAGAATTATTCAGAGTTTTCTAAAATAGTGAATATTTGGAAAATGAAGCCATTAACTAAAATATAAGATACAGATGGAAGGTTCATTTACAGGTATTTTCATGTAGATGATTGAGTTGGTTTTTATGATAACATCGTTTTGGATATATTATTGTTCATCAATAGTAGCAATATATTATAACAACAAGATTTAAGTTTAGAAACTTTATTTTTAATTATCTAACAGCACATAACTAATGAGTTATCAGAGTAAGTGTCTTGGTCCTTAAAAGTACCCTCTCTTTAGATACCTAATAATACCTAAGGTGTTCTAGTATTTCAATGTTAGCTTGAGTAAAGTTTTTATAACTTACTAATTTGTTCAGCACAAAATGAGTAAATACCTGTGGAACAGGTTCAGAAATATTTAATTATTGGAATTCAAGGTTACAAATTTAAAGAAAATGAGGGGGAAAACGTCTTGCAAATTCACATATGTCTCCCATGCCCAGAAACATATATACATATATAATATAATTAGAGAAGCTTGATGATTTAAGGCCCAAATGAGGCCAGATTTAAATATGCATGTGGGCCATTTTTATTGTTATCTTCCAGCAGTGCTAGAAAATACTGACAAATATGGTATGTGGGTCTCACATTGATTATTTGTATCAGAATTTCTACAAAGATGTCCATTTAATTATAAACTGATGAACAAAAGGATAGACACAGAAGCAGTAAGGCATCAAACAGATTGTCAAATTACAGCAGGAAGTTTAAGGAGAGGTGGGGTAGATAAGAGATCAACCAAAGGACTTGTATGCATGCACATAAGCATAACCAATGAACACAGACACTGGGGGTTGGGGTATGCCTGGGAGAGGGGGGCAATGGGGAGATATGTATACATGTAACACAATAAAAAAAATAAAATAAAATTATGTTGTTTTTTTTCTGTGTCACTAGTTCTCATACATAATGGAATAATATGGCGATGCTTCAAAGCATTGACCACACACTGAGGTGCCCACTTAGTAATACTGAAGGAGTTCTCAGGGACCTTTCTAAGCAAGCACCTCAGACAATTTAGATCCACTTTAGCAACTTGTGCTCTCTACTTTTTAGACAATGCTACATTTTGGTTTTCTGACACTAAAATCTGCTCACTTGTTTAGACATTTAAAGTGGTTTATATTATCTTGTTGTTCTCTCTCCTATGATGGTAATTTCTCTATGTTAATTTTTTGTCCCACAAAAAAAAAAATGATGAAACATGGCATTGTAATGAAACTAGGAATGCAATGCCCCAAATAATTGCCACCTAATATCATAATTTTAATGCCAAATAAGTAATAAAAAAAGAAAATCAAAACACAACATATTCTTTTATAGTTATAGTAGAGGCCCAGGGCACAAAATTCACGCACTTAGGGGGTCCCTCAACCCAGCTGCACCCTCTCAGAGTCTGGAAGCCCTCAGGGGATGTCAAACTGATGGCAGTAGTCAGACATCCTAGCAGTATGTGGAGCTGCTGCGCTCTCCAGCCATCAGCATAGCTCAGGGGTTCTGGCTGAGCTGTGCCCCCACTGTAGGAGTGCATTGACCACCAGGGGACAGCTCCTACATTGAGCGTCTTCCCCCTAGTGGTCAGTGTGTGTCATAGTGGCCAGGCATTATGCAATTTGGTCGATTTGCATATTAGCCTTTCATTATATAGGATCTTTTGGCATTACCATCTTGTTATTTTTTTCCTCTTATCGATCATCAAAATTTTATCATAATTAACAGTCACTAAACAATTAAATCACCCTCACAATGATGATTATCATACATATTTTGATTTTAATCTAACATGTTAATTTCATTTCCAACTTTGTGGAAATTTTGCTATTATCTTTTATTGTTGTGTTTACTGACCTAATTTCTAATTTCAGTAATCTGTGCTTTCCCTAGGTCCTTTTGTCTTCCATCACACTCATCTATGGTGAGTTATTTCTGATAACTTAACAGGAAAAGGTACTAGAAAATGACCCACAGCTGGAATAGATAAGAAATCTGATATTTGGATAATATGAGCAATTATTCTTTTAAGCTATCAAAGTCCATATTAAATATCTCACATAAGCCTGGGATTATAGAATTTGATTTCAACAGGAGAACAACTGAATTAAACACAGCTGAATCAAGAGATTTATATGAATTCTACTGGGAGCAGTGCAAGCCCAATTTATGTACTATTCATAAATGGGCATGTGATATTTCTGGACAACATTTGATTTTATCTCAAGTATGATTGGGTTATTCTGGACATTTTTATACCTAATAATAATAATTACCAATATATCTGCCATAGTTATTTAAATTTCTAAAAATGAAATAACACTATAAATCATCCAAAGAACACTATTATTAAAATTCAAAGTTTCAATTTTAAAGAAGCCATTTTTAGTAAACATAATTGTATTTTCCTTTGACAATGGCAAATTTAATAATTATATATATTTATTATTAATGGACAAATTTTAAGAGTATTAAAAGAAAATAAGGACATATGCATTAACTCATTAATGTATTCATTTATTCATTCATATGCTTCTAACTTATATTCCTCCCATAGTTTTGACTATCAAATACATTTATCTTTTAAACTTTAAGTTAAAACCTTTTAATTATTTCATATCTAATTATGTTCTTGCTCTTCCATACATGTAGTATTAAATCCAAAGCAGTGTGACTCTGTAGGATTATCACATAGATTATAATTCCTGGGTTCCATGTGCATAAACTTTATAACTTAGGACTACATCACTTCATATTTACATTTCCATAGACTAATAAAACAGAAATCACAAATATACCACTATAGAAATTAATAAATTAAACGTATTGTCAAATTGAGTAGCATAACAATACAACTTGATTTAGTAAAGAACAAAGTAAGAACTCTTTATAGGAACAAATTAATTATTCCCACTGGTTTAGAATCTTGGACAAGGTATCATATGATAAGGTGAAAGAATAATTCCAAGTGGAAAAAACTTATCTAGTAAATTCAGAAACATCTAAAATAAAACCCAAAGCCATCTGCTATAAAGAAGAATTCCAGCCAAGAACAGGGAAAAAAATTGGTTTGACAACCTTGACATAAAAGCTACTTATTTTCAATGCCAATTTCTTATGTCTTGCCAGTTCAAAATCACTTCTCTCTGAGAATGGCATTTAATCTCATCAGAATCTGATATTTAAAACATACCATCTTATCATACCAGGAATTAATATGAAAAATAATTTATATGAAAATAATTTTTCAAGGTGCCAAATTGTAGAGACAGATCAATCTATATAAACTGTAAACTATACAAGCTAATAACTGTGGGAAAGATTATCAACTGTTAGAATATGTGACTCAATGAGAGTGCAAACAGCACCCATTGACATAGGAATTAATCAGCATACAGTGTCCTAAGGAGGATTTTGCCATTACTTAAAAAAATTGTTTATCTTGCCATAATTTTTTAGGAAAGTCAGGAAAGAAGTTCTCCAGAAATAGGAAATCAGCATGACTGGTCTCCACTATATAGCTTTGTGTCTATATAGAAGAGATCTGAAAGTAATTAAACATTCTGTGTTATTTCAATATATTTTATATATTTCAGGTAATAACACTGTGATTCATATAAACCATTGATAGTTCTTTAATGCAAAAAATAGTGACCTTAATTTCTGACTTGTTTCTCCTCTATGTTCATCATAAATAAAGGCTAAAATAGAAAAGAAAGAATGATTTCCCTTTCTTTTGAAAGAAAAAGGACTTCATTCTGTAATTTCTAAATCCTTTATACAGATAACAATAGCAATCTACTTCTCAAAACAATGTAGATGAGAAGGCTCTGGCTATATTGAGGTGGATTCCAGGAGAATGGCAATAACAACTTTTAGATATATAAATTGTCTACTCATCTGTAAAAGGAGCCACCATTCCCTGCTCTGCATTAAAAAGCTAGAATGGGGGTGGGGGGGGAATTAAATAAAAGTACAGCTTTTTTTTTTTTAGGTTATTTGTTATTCATGGACCTCTGAATAGCTATAGGCCCTGGTTCACATATTCAGGGTTGTGCAAAGGTAGGTTTTAGGTTGCAATACAAATAAATAATACAGTAATTAATAAATAATAATACAAGAACAAACTGGGTTTCATTTACTCACAGCTATAAAACTACATTTGCCAACCCCAGTATTTAAAATTTTATTCATAACCATGAAATGTTTGCAGTCATTTGTAAGCCCTAGAATACTTTCATATAACTTATCTGAAGCTATCAAGCTAGAAATGAATAAGACTTACTTTTACCATTGAACTAAGATATAATTTTCTTCATTGATCCTATATAATAAAAACACAATATGCAAATCGGCCGAACAGCAGAACAACCGGGAGCTATGATGAGCACTGACCACCAGTGGGCAGATGCTCAATGCAGGAGCTGCCCCCTGGTGGTCAGTGTGCTTCCACAGGGGGAGCACCACTCAGCCAAGAGCCGAGCTCATGGCTGCGAGCACAGCAGTGGTGGCCGGAGCCTCTCCCACTTTCATGACAACACTAAGGACCAGCGAGCCTGGTTTCTGACTGAGTGGCTGGTGAGCACAGCTTCCTCCACCTCTGCTGCAGGCCAGCGGTAAGGAACCAGAGATCCCAGACTGTGAGAGAGGTGTCTGACTACTGGCAAGCGGACACCCCCCACAGGGGTCCCTGACGGTGAAAGGGCACAGGCTGGGCTGAGGGACCACACCCCCAGTGCATGCATCTTGTGCATCAGGCCACTAGTATAGAATAATTCTCTTGTCTGAGTTAATTCAATATTAGACGATTAAAGACAACATTGGTTATTTTTATTTTAGCCCAGTAAAATGTCATCATTTAAAAATATAAACCCATTTATCTAAATGTACATATGAAAGTATACTTGTTTAGTATACTTTCTAGTCCCAGGTGCTTTGTCAAATAGTGCTTCTCTACTTAATCCTTCCAAGAGCTCTTCATGGTCCCTATCATTACCACGTGAGGGGACTGAGGCTTAGATAAGTTAAATCTCCTGTCCAAGAATGTACAGCTGCTAAGTGTACAACCTAACACCTGCAGACTCATTTTTCTTAAATGGCTACCTCGACACTTAATTAACTCCCTGTCCTCATGTCATCTCACTGAGAATTCCTTTTCCAAACTGAATTCTTAGTGGCCAGAAAATATGTCACCCTGAAGTTAAATGGATGTAAATCTGACCCAAATGAGCAGCTTTCTACATATGCACATTAACATGTAGAATTAATTGTTAAATCTAATTTTTAAAATCTACTCACAATGGTTGTAAATATCATTTGCTAATATAAGCTACAATTATGTTAATATAAAATATCTTGGGTCCTTGTGTATTAATATTAATACATTCTTTTAATTCTACAATTCTATTTCCTTGCATTGATTTCTTCCTTTAATAGAGAACCTATTAAATTCATGAAATTTAAGAAAATAGGATCTTACCAAAGTAAAATCAATTCCTGAGATGAAAATACTTGGTTCATTCTATGATAATTCAAAGACTACAGGACTGAACAAGTATTTTTGGTAAGTGTTTTAGAACTAGTTCCTAAACATCAGAAATATATGATAACCTTTTGCTTTGAATCTCCTACTACATTGGAGGATGTAATTGAACTACAAATGCAAATATAAGCAGCTATTTTCATTGCCTGGGTGCTGCTGAGTCAGGGGTATTCATATGCACATAATATTTCCCTCCTTACCAAATATCCAAACAAAAATAGAAGCTCTCAACATTTAAACTTCATGAATTTTAATTTTTCTGTAACATCTCAACAACCATATACATTATTGGAATCGTATACCTCTACTAGGATATTTATAACAGGGGATATTATCCCCCTGCCATGGGGGATAATAGTAAACTAAAATAAAATTGCTAATAAAGTTTTATTATAATGCTCAGTACAGGTGCTATCCCTAAGAAGGAATAACTGCAATTACCACAGATAAATATATATTTGTGACCTCTTTGCAAAAATGGTTATATAGTAGATAAAAATGACAATACTTAGAATTTTTCCCTGAACTTCCTTTCAACTATTAGGTAAGAAAGCCAAAATTGTGCCCTGGCCAGTGAGCTCAATGGTTAAAGAGTCAGCAGCCCATGCGTCTAAGGGTCAGGGGTTTGATTCCTGGTCACATATCTCGGTTGCAGGTTGGGTTCCTGACCCCTGTTAGGGTGCATTCAGGAGGCAACCAATCAATATGTCTCTCTTCCATTGATCTCACTCTTTCTCTCTCCCTTCCTCCTTTCTTTCCACTCTCTCTAAAAATCAATGGGAAAAATATCCTCAGAAAGGATGAACAAAACAAACCAAAAATTGTAAGACATTCTATTCTGATAATATATTTCTGCCTTTGATGTCTCTATTAAAACACACACACACACACATATGCTTTAGTCCTTAGAGTCTTAAAACCAGTTTTCTGATGACCTGGGAGGACGAGCACTAGAGTGAACCAACCCTTCAACCTTCTTCCTTGCCTGCTATGGTATTCTCGTGGAAAGAGACATTCAAGTCCCATTAGTCTGATTGGCCATAAGTCTGATTGGGTTATTTACTATGGGATCCTACGTAGCAGTGGTATCTACTTTAATTGGATCATGCCAATCAATTACATTTCTGACTATAAACGGTAGGATTAATCTCAATAAAAATACATGGCTGGAAAATATGAGCTGTTATTAAGAGATAGGCAGCCAATAAATATCAATCTCAGACCAATTTTTTGACCACCCAATTAAAACAAATTTCTTCTCATCAATGACTAAAAACTATGTCAAAAGTACAAATATGTATATACTTAACTTCTCTAAAACGAAGGTGAAATTTGATCTGCTATGACTTTCTATTTCCTATCCAGGATATCTGGATGATATGTAGACCTCTTTGTGAAATCTGGCTAATATGTCCCAAGGTCTGAAATTTGCCATTAAACTTAGAAGGTTTAATATATTCATATGGAAAAAGTATAAGACAAGTATGGTAAAAACTTCCATTTGGAAACACATAATGACCACAAGTTTATAACATGTATCACAGTCTGTTGCAAAGGAATAATAAGCTATTTCTATGCTGTCATTTAAATATGTTTTTCTTTATTTTTTCCTTTTTTTTGTTTTTACAATCTGGGACTTTTGGTTATGTTTTTGGAAGAATATTCCTTGGCTACTGCATTTTACTGCACTTACTTATTGCTGATTCTCCTTTCCTGGATTTTTTTTTAATTGATTCTATCTTCATACCACTATTCTTACTGTTTCTTAGGCCACTTCTTGTTTGTTCAAGTTAAGGTTTAGGGACTATTTTAAGAGTCAAGCATTCACATATTGTAACAGCCTGGACAGAGCTGTCCCCGATAACAGAGGCGATGGAGAAACTGAATAGGTTTCTATTCTGTTCATTTCTGGTCAATTTCCGAGGTATTCAGCTGTAAATTTTAACAAGACATATTGAATTTCTGATTTTTTAAAGTAGTACTTTTTTGTTTTTACCTTTGTCCATTTCATCAGATGCTATTTTCCTGGAATTTGCTGTTTTGATCTCTACCTAGAGGACATATAAATAAGTGCCAATAATTTGCACTTGACCCTACATGGCATTCATTGCCAAATGAATGATCCCACTCTACATTGCTAAAATGATCCCACTTATCACAGATGGTGATATGGGTATTTGGTTACTAGACTGGGTTCCACAGTATTTCACTCAATTGTTTTGATTTACATAAATCTCACTTGCAAAGTCATATTTTCTTCACTCGTGGCCACTTCCGCAATGTGATTGTTTTAAAAAACTTCCAAAAGATTTAACAAGTAGCCATCAACCCTACCAGCGTTAAATTATTCTGCCAAGACTCCCAATGTAATAGTTTAGGGAGGCCCATGACCTGTGTTATGATACATTCATCCATGGTGGATAAGGGTGGAAAGACATTTGCTGATTTCTCTGATCAGGAAGATCACCACTGCTTTCATCAAGGAATGAGGAAACGGTGTCTTAGGATAGCCTTTCAGTTTCAACAGGCTCAGTTCAAACATTGTCTTAGCACAAACAGGGAGATATGCTAGTTCCTGCAAAACTATAAACAGTCCATAAAATGCACGCTATTAGTAAATCCCCTCGCCTATGCCAAGATAAAGTATTCAGAAGTTTACTGCTCCCAAGTGCAAGATTAAAGTTAACATGGGGAGTAGAGAAGAGGGAGAAGGATGATGTAGAGTAGAGTAGTAGACCAAGAAACCATGACCTTATGCCAGAGCAGGAGCATGCTGGAAAGCGATATATAACAGACTAAAGGCCCAATGCACAAAATCCGTGCCAGAGGAGGCCTTAGCAGCCACGGCTGCCTGGATTTCTCCCTGGCAGCCAGGGCTAGCTGCCTGGATCCTGCGGCTGCAGCCCCAGCTTTGTCCCGGAAGGATGACTGGAAGGATGTCTGGTCTAATTAGCATATTATGCTTTTATGTTGTGAAAAATAAATAAGTGTTCAGTTGAACCACAAGTGACCTACTAGTGAAGATTTCTATAACCCAGACAACTGGCTGAAGATGATCAAATGTGGCTCAATTTGGATCCACAGCTTGATTCTTATTTCCCAGGCTTCCTTAAAGTGATCATGTCTCCCAGATCGAGCCAATGAAAGGTAACGGGAAGTTTTCTCACTCCTCCTTCCCTCTTCTCCAATAAACAAACTTCCGTGTAAAGTCATTTGTGCTCTTTCTCCTTGCAATTGAATGGGCAGGGAAAACTGATAATCTGGCAGGCCATCCTGGAAGAGGGAGAAGAGACTTTGCCCTGGGTTCTGAATACGTGAAACAGACTCCATTGCAGCTGGATACTGCCAAAGACTCTTACATAAGCAAGAAAAACATTTTTATTGCACAGACTCATAGGAGTTTGAATCTAATTGGCACTATTGTCCAGCCTACACTAGTGAATAAGAAATCAGTGTTAATATTTGACTGTGATATGGTAGGGAATTATTAAACTGACATCAGAGACCAGAAGGTATGCCCATGTCATACATTGATTAAAAACACCTTGAAATGCTCTGATTTTGGTAGCTCAGAAGACAAAGAATTTACATTTACTGTAGTTCTAGGAGAAGAAATCAGAGCCCAGCCAGATAGGATTTGAGTGTGTGTGTGTTGACTTAATTGCTGCATTTTGCAAGGTTTTACAGAAAGAAATTAGCTTAGGTAAGGACTGATTGAGAGCAGAGCTATAAGGGGATTAAAAACTGTACCAAGGAGGTAAACTTCTCCTAGAACCCAAAGGATAGAATATAAGGTTTCCTATCAAATCGTATCATTTTATAGGGTCTCAAAGTTGAATGACTCCTATTAAAATGAAATAGATAAGAGAAAAAAGAAGCAAAGATAAAATTGATTCTAAGAATTCTTTCCTGGAAAGAAATTTAGTGAAAATGACTGGCATATGATACTGAATAAAAGCAAAAACTACCAGAAGCCTATTGAATTGTTTTTGAGGGAAACCCTGAGACTGATCCTAAAAAAGTGTGTGATTGTAAAAACATAGGCTGTAAAGAGTGCACAACCTGGCACAGGTTATATTCCCCAAGGACCACTTCAAATGTGACCACATGAATAATCCACAAGATAGGCCCACCCCGAGGATGGGACCGGGGTCCGCAGGGAATCATAGACAAACAAGTTCCAGGCAGAGAGAAAATCCAGAGTCTAATGAAAGAATGAAGCCAATTTCTGGGTCACACAATGTTTTCGGAATGGAATCACCTTGCCTCCATGTGAAAATGACACCTATGTGTTCACTTTGATTCCTTTTATACGCAGGAATCTTTATTGTGTATCATCTTTCGTTGCTACGCCATTATATATTGAAAGTGGGAAGTGGCTGGTAGACATAATTTGCATTTTTATAAGTTGAATGACTATGAAAAAAAAACACACATTCAGGAAATACAAAAAGAACATGATAATACCAAGAAACTCAGGAATTTTGAGATGAAATCAGAAACTGGTAGAGGAAGTGGAGTATATTGTATGTGAATATATGAACGAGGGGCACAAATGGACATTTGATGAACTGAAGTTTTCATGGTGGCATACTGCTAACTTCATCAAAATCAAATTCCTTTCCTTGGCACCCAGCTCAAATACACATTTCAGTTTCATTTTAGCTGGGTGGGACTCAGTGCTAAGTAATAGAATATGTATCAGTTAGCTTTTGCTATATAACAAACCACTCCCAAATTTAGTGGCTTAGGATAGACTTCCTTGTAAGTTCTTGATTTTATAAATCAGTAATTTGGACAAGACTTCAGTGGAAAATTTTCTTGATTTTGCTGGGCTCACTCATTTACCTGTGGATCTACTTCTGGAGGCTCTTTAGCTGTCAGCTGGGGCAATGGGACTTCACTCACATTTCAGAGGAAGTAGGGGTTTCTAAGAGCATAAAAAGAAGGAAAACCCTGCATTTCAATAATTCCCCAGTTTCTGCATGTGTCCCCTGATTAAAAAAAAATATTCCAATTGCTAAGTTCAAATTTAAGATTCATATAAATATATTTAATCTCATAATGGAAGAAGCAGATAAGCCCCACTGCAAAGGGACATTCAAACAGCAATGGGAATATCTGTGGCCATTTTTTTCAAACATCAATAAAATAAATAGACCTACTATATGCCGCTTTCAGACCTACTATTTAAAATCTCTCATGTTCTTTCCCATGGTATTTTTTCTCCTCAGTTAACTGACTAGAGACAACTACTTTGGGGGAATTATTGCTGGTCACAGATTCCTTGCCCCTCTTTTCATCAGGATGAGAATCTCTGCTGACCATATGAATTTCTTGAGCAAATAAAATGCACTTGCATTTGTCCCACTTTGAGGCCTACCTTTTAAGAGTCCTAATAACTTCCAGTTTGACCTTCTTGAAACCCTGAACCAGGATTGTTAAGAGTCTTATCTTCCTTCGGGAAGATACCATGTGGACAGAGAGAAATGACAAGCTGATTTAGCAATATTCCCGTGTCTGAGCTGCCAGACACATAAATGTAGCCATCATAGATTTCTGGACAGCTTTGAAATAATTCATCTACCCACTTGAGGGGCTGGACATGTGAATGAAGACCAACATGAAACTCCAGATAACGGCAGTCATATGAGTGAGCTTGGATAAACCAGTAGAAGAATCTTCCAGGTGAATCCAGTTACTGTTGGTAAAATGTCAATATGTTTTTGTTTCTTTTCTTCAGACACTAAGTTCTAGGATAGGGTTTCATATAGTAATAGGTAATTGGAGTAACTATGGTGGCCTTGGAAGATAATTGAAGATAGCAGAATCTCTACCTATTTGTATGCCTGAATAAATGGATGAAAAATGCTTGAAATGTAGAGATCCTCAAGACAATAATGAGAGTCAGAAATAAATTTTATCTTATTGAGCCATTTTATGTGTAGTTTTATTTTCCAGAGACCTAGCTTAATCTACATGATAAAAGCTCCTATTATCAGTGGTATGTTTCTGTTGCCAGATTCTGCTCAGCCATTGTTCATTCATTCCAATAGGCAGCTCACTTATTTGAGCTCCTTACATATTATTTATAATAATAAAAGCATGATATGCTAATTAGACTGGACAGCTGAATGACCTTCTGGATGTCATTTCAGTTGTCCTTCCAGATGAAACCACAGTGGCAGGAGCCAAGGTAGAGGTGGTTAGGGGCAATCAGGCAGGCAGACGAGCAGTTAGGGGTGATCAGGCAGGCAGCATAGTTAGGAGCCATTAAGCAGGCATACTGGTTAGGGGTGATCACACAGGCAGGCAGGTGAGTGGTTAGGAACCAGCAGTCCCAAATTGTGAAAGGGTTCAGGCTAGGCTGAGGGGACCTATACCTCCCCTTGTATGAATTTTATGCACCGAGCCTCTAGTTGGAATTATAAAGAACAGTCTTGTCTGTGGCCAAAGTAGAACACAAAGAATCATTGTGAAGTTTCCCCTTAACTGGTACAGAGATAGAACCTCCCTGTCACATCACAATAGGACAGTGAGAGACATACTTTAAACACAGGAAATATATAAACAATTCTACACAAATAATGCCAAGTGGATATTCCAAGGACTTAATTTCCATGAGAATAAAGCTTGTTTATATCACCCAGGCAATCTGTAAATGAGTGACTATTCAATCTGCATATAATTATTAAATATTCCAAAAACACCAGGAAATGATCAGTTCTACAATTATGAGTTTATTTATAAAAATACTAATATATTATTGTATAAATGTTTACAGAAAAAAATTAAAAACCGTGTGAGAACGAGGCTGAATGTATTACATCCCAGGGACAGTCATGTCTTTGGAGAAAAGGCCTGTTTCTCATAGACTGCTAGAGTAATGAGGTACTAACAAATAGAATGAAAGACCAAATTACAAGATAGCAAAAAATGTAAATTCTTAATAATATGGAGTAAACCAGCATGACAATATACAGAACATCCTCAAAAAATTAATCATTTTCAATTCCCCAGTGTAAAATCTTCATGAGATCTGGGATAATATATCTATCTAACAGCTTCAAATATATTCTGCTTCACCTTTTATATACCATATTTTACTCTATCACTGAATTATTACTTTCAGTATTTAGCATCCAATCTGTATGTCATGAACTAATAAAACTTGAGAGTTCCAAAATAAATGAGGGAGACAAAATCTTCCAAGTAGAGGTAAAATTTAGTCAAATAAAAAAAGACTAGGAGTTGTACCTGTGCTGTATGTGTGTATGCTTTGATATGAGCACTGTAGTAGATATTATGCTTTACTCCCTGAGAGCCTTTCTCCCTGCTAAAACAGGGAAACACAGATAAGTTGGCCACCCTATAGCAGTGGTCAGCAAATTTATTAGTCAACACAGCAGCAAACCGTGACTCGCAAGCCACATGTGGCTCATGAGCTGTGGTTTGCCAACCATTGCCTTATAGAATCGATAGTATATGGTATCCATGAACAAATAAACGAGTAAAGGAATTCCTAGGGGAAAAATAGGGTACAACTACATAGCCTTAATAGCTCTAGCTTTTTCTTTGAGGAAATTAAGTTCACATAATCTGAGTTGCCTGACAGACACTAGGCACGCATGGCTATTAAAAACTTGAAATGTAGCCAATACAATGAAGGAATTGTTTTTTAATGTAATTAATTTAAATGTAAATAGCCATGTGTGAATATTTCGGTTGGGCTACTAATTACTTCTGGGACAGGTTATGATCATTTACTTAACAAAACTGCATTGAGTCATTTCTTACTTGATTTATAGGGTGCTAGCTAGCAGTGTGGAGAGACCCAAGGCATCATCTGAAGCCCAACAAAAAGGAGATGCTGAATGTTGTTCTGCCTCATATCCACAAATCTAGTCAGTGTTTAGGACATTATTTTGGCCTGTATTTACTATTGAGACTTTTTTTTTTTCAACTCGGCCCTTAGTTACAATTATTCTGCCCAAAATTCATTTTATTGTGAAGTGAATCTCACTATTCTATTTGGAAGTCTTTCCTTCAGCCACACCGGGACCATCACTTCTTCCTTTTCTCCCTTTCCTCCTACGCTACCTCCTCTCCCCTCTCTTCTAGAAGACCCCTACTTTACACTTTAAATTCAATTAAAAAAACATCCCACTTTTTAACTTTTATCACCCTCAAAATTTAAGCAGACTTCATAAATATCAATCATTTCCTCTACTTTAAAACTGCATAACTTTTAAAAGAACCATACATAAGTCATCATAATTTATCATTCTTTCTACTTATTCATGTATGAGTCTCTCCTCTGCCCTATGAGGTCGTCGTTGAGCCCTAACTTAGTATTTTTTAATCACTTTCTCTAAAAATAAGGAAAAAAACTCCTTTCTCTAAGAATTTCACTTACTATTCATTGCTTGTTGTTGTTATTTTTATGGGCTTTTGCTTTTTTGCTGACATTCCACATGCTAAGGCATAGCATTTTAATATATTTTCAGATGGTTTTGGAAAACATTAATTTTTACAAATAAATGACATAGTTCCACCAATGATTATGAAATCTTTACTCAAACCTAGCTTCTTCCCTAAACTTTAGACATTTCGTTTTCATCATTCTTCTGGTGAAATACATACGTGTATCTTGCAGAATCTCAAACTTAAGAAGCAAAAGGTGATCAGAATGCTCACCAATCCCTAAGGAATTAAGGAGTATTTTCTCTCTTCTACTGTATAAATTAATAGGATTGCCTCTGCCTCCCTACCTAGCAGCTTCAAATATACTCTTTCTTTTACCTCTTATATGCCAGAGTTTACTCTATCACCTAATTATTTAGCATTCAATATGTGCCATGAACTAATAAAACCTGAGGATTACAGAATAAATGAAAGAGACAAAATCCTCCAAATAGAGGTAAAATTTGATCAAATACAGAAACTAGGAGTTGTGCCTGTGCTATGTGTGTGTGTGTGTGTGTGTGTGTGTGTGTGTGTGTGTTGTTATGGGCACTGTAGTACATATTATGCTTTATTTCCTGAGAGCCTTTCTCTCTGAAATAATTAATCTGAGCTTATACCGCTGACGTTGATAAATGCATAAATGGCCATTTTATCCCATTCTCACAAATGAGATATGAGGATTCAGTTGGATTGTCCTGGAAAAGTCTCAGTTCTAAGTGAGAGATACAGGAAGAGGTGATTTTTCGTTCTCTGATCATGACTGAAACTCTCTTTTAGATTCTCCTAACATCCAACTAAAATATTCTGATTTCAAGTTAATATGTATCGATGGTTATCCAGTTTGGGATATTTTAATACATCATTTGCTTATATTAATATTGCAGAAGTAGTAAAATTGGAAACGAGTAGAAATAGAATACTACATTTATTAAATGTGGTTTTAAAATATTGAAAATTTAAAACTGAACATCACAAAATATAATTACAAAAACTTTCCCAAATCACAGTAACTCAACGACCTTGATTTTGCAAATAAGCTATTTAAAAAAGAAATGTTATATCCTAGATCCCAGTTAGCAACAAAATAAAAGAAGTTTACAATGAAGACTTTTTTTAATTTAAGCATTCTTTATACTTCTCAAATGATAAATAGAAATTATACAACATGACAAATTAGCCAGAGATTTTAGATGATCAATACTTTTATATCCCATCTTTTATCACAAACATTAAAACAAAACAAAGTAATGATATAGTAAAAATTCAAAATACTTCAAAAACAATAATTCAGATGCAGCTAGTTTTTAATTTTTCTATCGATCAATTCAGCATCAAATTTAAGATTAAATTATCTTCTATGCTTCCAAGTTTCAAAACACAATTAGGTTCATACAATTCAGAATGTATAAATATTTGATAATTCACAAACTCATATAGTAAAAGGTGTCTTTTTGTTGATTTGTTGATGGTAGCCATTCTGGCGGGTGTGAGGGGATATCTCATCATTGCTTTAATTTACATCTCTGATTATTAGTGATTTTGAGCATCTTTTCATATGTCTATTGGCCATCCATATGTCCTCTTTGGAGAAGTGTCAGGTCCTTGGCCCACTTTTTAAATTAGATTGCTTGTCTTCCTGTTGTTGAGCTCTGTAAGTTCTTTATATATTTTGGAAATCAACCCTTTATCAGATGTATCATTGGCAAATAGGTTCTCTCATGCAGTGGGATCACTTTTCATTTTGTTGATGGTTTCTTTTGCAGTGCAAAAGCCTTTTAGTTTAATATACTCCCATTTTTTTTCCCCCTCTATTTCCCTTGCCACATTGCTCTGAAAGATGTCTGAGATTTTACTGCCTAGGTTTTCTTCTAGAATGTTTATGTTTTCACAGCTTGCATTTAAGTATTTTATCCATTTTAAGCTTATTCTTGTTTATGGTATAAGTTGGTGGTCTAATTTCATTTTTCATGCACCTAATTTTCTCAACACCATTTAAAGAAGAGACTGTCTTAACTCCATTCTATGTTCTTACCTCCTTTATCAATTATTAGTTGAGCATATTAGTATGGGTTGATTTCTAAGCTCTATGTCATGTTTCATTGATCAATATGCCTGTTCTTATGCTAATACCATGATGTTTTGAGTGCAATGGTCTTGTAGTATAGTTTGATATCCATTATTGTGATACTTCTAACTTTTTTATTCTTTCTCAAGATTGCTGATGCTGGTGAAGATGTGAAGGAAAGGAAACCCTCTTGCATAATCAGTAGGAATGCAAAATGGAGTGGCTACTGTGGAAAACAGCATGGTGTTTCCTCAAAAATTTAAAAAAGAAACTGCCTTTTGACTCAGTGATCCCACTTCTGGGAATATATTCTAAGAAACTTGAAACACCAATTTAAAGCAATATATGCACTCTTGTGTGCACAGCAGTGTTATTTATGACTAGAGGTCCAGTGCAAAAACTTTGTGCATGGTGGGGGAAGGGTTGTCTCTCAGCCCAGCCTGAACCTTCTCCAATCTGGGACATCTCAAGGGATGTCTGACTGCTCCTTTAGGCCGATCCCAATGGAATTGAGGCTAAATGAACAGTCAGACATCCCTCTCACAATCCAGGACTGCTGGCTCCCAACTGCTTGCCTGCCTGCCTTCCTGATTGTCCCTAACTGCTTCTGCCTGCCAGTCTGATCATCCCCTAACCACTCACCTGCCAGCTGAATTGATGCCTAACTGCTCCCCTGACAGCCTGTATGTTTCTAACTGTCCTCCCCTGTAGGCCTAGTTCCCCCCAACTGCTCTCCCCTGCAGGCCCAGTCACCCCCAACTTCCCTCCTTTGCTAGTCTGGTCACCCCTAACTGCCCTCCCCTGCAAGCCATGATTGCCCTCAACTGCCCTCTCCTGCAGGCCATCTTGTGATGGCTATCTTGTTTCCACATGGGGGCAGGATCTTTGACCACATGAGGACAGCCATCTTGTGTTTTGGAGTTCTCATCAATCTGCATATTACTCTTTTATTAGATAGGATAGAGGCCTGGTGCATGGGTGGGGGCCACCTGGTTTTCCCTGAAGGGTGTCCCAGATCAGGGTGGGTATTCCCTTGTGGCATGGCATAGCCTGGGCAAGGGCCTATGGTGGTTTGCAGGCTGGTCATGTCCCCCAGCAACCCAAGCAGAGGCCCTGGTATCTGGGATTTATTTATCTTCTATAATTGAAACTTTGTAGCCTTAAGTGGAGGTCAAGACAATCCAGGGCTACAGAAGCTTGGCTTCCTCCATAATCAGGGTCAACCCTAGCCTCCTGCTCTCTCCAGATCCATGGCTGCTGCCATTTTTGTTGGGATTTATTTATCTTCTATAATTGAAACTTTGTAGCCTTGAGTGGAGGCCTGGGCCACCCAGGGTGTGTGGAAAGCTTGGCTTCCTCCATCACCAGGAAAACCTAAACTTCTCTCCTGCTTGCCATGGCTGTAACCATCTTGGTTGGGGTTAATTTATATACTCTTTCCTGATTGGCTGGTGTGCGTGGCTTGTGGGTATACCTGAGTAATGGTTAATTTGCATATTACTCTTTTATTAGATAGGCTATCCAAGATCTGGAAACAGGCCAAATGCCTATCAGTAGATGAGTGAATGAAAAGCTATGATATATTTACATAATAAAATACAACATGGACATAAAAAGGAAGGGAATCTTACCTTTTGCAGCAGTATGGATAGATCTAGAGATTATTATGCTATATGAAATAAAGAGTCAGAGAAAGACATATGATTAGATTAGATTACACATTATATGATCTTTCTATGTCTGGAATCTAAGGAACAAAATAAAATGACAGACAAAATAGAAACAGAGGCATGGGTATAAGAAACAGACTGACAGCTTTGATAGGGGAGGAGGGAGGAAGGACTGGGTGAGAGAAGATGAAGGGATTAGCCAAAGAACATATATGTATAACCCATAGACACAGACAACAGTGTCATGATGATCCAAGGGAAGGATCAGCTGGACCTGGGTGGAGGTGGGTAAAAGAGTTAGGAGAGCAGGGAATGGGACATCTGTAATAGTGTCAACAATAAAAATAGTTTAAAAATGTTTTTTAAAGTATATTTTTAATATTTTTTTGAGCACAGCAAAAGACCAAATTTAGCATTTGATATTGCTAAAAGAATGGACATTAAAAAGAGCATAAATAAACACTATAAGCCCAGTGCATGAAAATCGTGCATGGGGGTGTCCCTCTGCTCAGTCTACACCTTTTGCAATCTGGGTTCCTTGAAGGATTTCTGACTGCCTACAGGGAATAGGCCTAAATGGAGGTCAGATATCCCTCTCACAATCCAGGACTGCTGGCTCCCAACTTCTTGCCTGCCTTCCTGCCTGATCACCCCTAACTGCTCCCTGCCAGCCTGATTTCCCCTAACTGCCTTCCCCTGCTGGCCTGTTCACCCATAACTACCCACTTCTGCTGACCTGGTCAACCCCAACTGTCCTCCCCTACTGGCCTGGTCACCCCCAACTGCCCTCCCCTTCTGGCGTGGTCACCCTCAACTGTTTTCCCCTGCTGGCCTGGTACCTCCCAACTGCTATCCCCTGCCGGCCATCTTGTGGCAGCCATCTTGTGTCCATATGGAGGTGGCCATCTTGTGTGTTGGAGTGATGGTCAATTTGCATATTACCTCTTTATTATATAGGATATTTTTATCTAAAACTTCTGAAATTCAAGTGCAAATTTTATTTTCTCAAATCTACAAAGTAGATAACGTTTTTCCATTAGTTGCTTGGTAATATTGTTTTATGCTCTGCAGATAAGTTTATATTGATAATAAACTTTAAAGCTACCTGCATGAAGTTGTTAAAAACTTAAAAGTTCAATGAAGTTTCTATATACATGGAATTAATTGTTTTAAAGAAAATAATATAATTAACATGTGCTAGATACAGAATAAAATGTTTATAACTTATATTGCTTTGCCAATTGTATTCTATCTATTCAAAAAGTTTTATTATATTGACTTATTACTTTAAGTTATAGTAGTGAAAATCATCATTCAGTATTGATAGTTCTGTATTTAAAAATTTCACTTTCTCTTGCTGAGACCTGTTTGGCTCAGTGAATAGAGTGTCAGCTTACAGACTGAAAGGTCCCAGGTTCGATTCCAATAGGGGGCATGTACCTTGCTTGCGGGCACATCTCCACTGTGGGGTGTGCAGGAGGCGGCTGATCGATATCTCTCACTCATCAATGTTTCTGACTTTCTATCTCTCTCCCTTCCTCTCTGTAAAAAAATCAATAAAATATATTTTTAAAAAATTCACTTTCTCAATTTATAAGTATATATATGTATGTATATATATATATATACACACACACACACACACACATATATATATAAACATACATGCATATGTATATATATACATAAACACACATATATACACATAATTTTAAAATATATAATTTTAAGTATATATGAATATATATACACACATACATACTTGTTTATATGTGTGCATATCCTATCTAAAAAGGAGTAATATTCAAATTAATCATCATTCTGCTATACCCAAAAGCCACACCCACAAGCCAATCAGGCGAGAGTATGAAAATTAAACCCAACCAAGATGGAGCAAGCAGGGGGGAGGCTTGGGTTTTTGCCCCTGGTGATGGAGGAAGCCAAACTTCTGTAGCCCTGGCCTGTCTTGGCCTCTGCTTAAGGCTCTAAAGTTTCAATTATAGAAGATAAATAAATCCCAACAGAAATGGCTGCTGCCATGGAGTGAGCAGGAGGCTTGGCTCTGCTCCAGGCTACAAGATTTCAATTGTAGAAGATAAAAATAAATAAATAAATAAATACCAGGGCCTGTGCTTGGGATGTGGGGGGAGTGGCCAGCCTGCAAACCACCACAGGTCCCTTACCTAGGCCGCCCCATGCCCCAAGGGAGCCCTGACCTTGATCTGGGACACCCTCAGGGCAAACCAGATGGCCCCCAACCATGCACCAGGACTCTTTCTATCTAATAAAAGAATGATATGTAGATTGACCATCACTCCAACACACAAGATGGCTGCCCCCATGTGGTCAAAGATCCTTCCCCCATGTGTACACAAGATGGCCACCACAAGATGGCCAGCAGGGGAGGGCAGTTGAGAGGGACCAGGCCTGCAAGGGAGGTCAGATGGGGGTGATCAAGCCTATAAGGGAGGGCAGTTAGGAGTGACCAGGCTGGCAGAGGAGGGAAGTTGGGGGTGACTGGGACTGCAGAGAAAGGCAGTTGGGGGGGACCGAGGCCTGCACGGGAGGACAATTAAGCATGACCAGGCCTGGAGGGGAGGGCAGTAACAGGCTAACAGTCTGGCAGGGGAGAAGTTAGGCATGAATCAGGCTGGCAGGGGAGTGGTTAGGGGGTGATCAGTCTGGCAGGCAGAAGCAGATAGGGGCAATCAGGAAGGCAGGCAGGCTAGCATTTTGGAGCCAGCGGTCCTAGATTGTGAGAGTAATGTCCAACTGCCAATTTAGGATTGGGCCTAAACAGGCAGTCGGACATCCCTCTAGGGGTCTCAGATTGGAGAGGGTACAAGCTGGGCTGAGGGACAACTCTCACCCCCCCATCCATGAATTTCATGCACCAGGCTTTTAGTTTATATATATAAACATAACAAGAATGGTACAATTTCAGGGATTCTAGAAATAAAACTCTTTCTCTGAAAAAAATATCTTGATAAAATACCTGAATTTCTACTAGAAATTCACATTTATTTTTATTACAAATTTGTGCTTTAAAAGCAAATGCTCTAAAGCAATATTATCAATCAAAAAAGTGTCACTAATTGTTTGCACGGAATTCACCATGTTAGGTTTCTATATAAATAGATAAGAATCAAGAGGAGAGAGAAGAAGGGTGAGTTCATGTTACATTTGACGTTTGGAAATGTAGACCTGAATGGAGCCCAGGATTTATTATTGTCATTTTGCTAATTGCTTTCTGTATGTCTCCTTAATTTTTTGTCCTTTTTCTCTCTTACTGCCTTCTTTTGTGTTTCATTGTTGCTTTGTTGTTGTTTTTTTTGTAGTGATGTGCTCTGATTTCTTTCTCATTTATTGTATGCATCTTCTATAGATATATTCTGTGGAATTAACATGGGATTACCATGAGGTTACATAAAAAATAGTTATAGTTATAACAATCTATTTAAACTGATATTTCAAACACAGACAAAAACAATCTACTTTTCATTTCTCCTTCGCTGCATGTTATGTTATCTATATTATAAATTGCATCCTTTTATAATTTGTATACATTAGCATAGCTTCTTACCTGTGGTTATTTTTATGCTTTTATCTTTTAAATTCTATATCTAAATTAAAAGTTACTTAGATATCAACTTTACAGTATTACAGCATTCTGTATTTTTCTGTGTTTATCTATTTACCTTTAGCAGAGAACTTGATATTTTTGTGTGACTTTGTATTGCTTCCTTTTGTCTTTTTGTTTCAATTTGAAAGAATCCCTTTAGCATTTCTTGTAAGGCAAGTCAAATTGTGAGGAATTTCCTCTATTTTTGTTTATATGAGAAAGCCTTTGTTTTTCCTTCAATTTTGAAGTGCAATTTTGCTGGATGTAATATTCTTGATTAGCAGGTTTTGTTTTGTTTTGTTGTTTTGTTTTGTTTTAATATATCATCCACTTTCTTCCGTCTGTAATGTTTCTGCTGAGATAAACACTGATAACCTCTGGGAGCTTCCTTACATATAAACAAATTTCTCTTGATACTTTCAAGTTTCTCTCTGTGTCTTTGAATTTGATGGTTTGGTGGTAATGAGTCCCAGTGTGGGTCTCCTTGAAATTATTCTGGTCGTGGTCCTTTGAGTTTCTTGAAACTGGATGTCCATTTTCTTCCTCAGATTTGGGAAGTTTTTAGGCATTTTTTCACCCCTCAAATAAAATTTATACTTCTCTATTTTGTCTATCCGAGGTAACCTTAATGAATATATTGGGGTATCTTGATTGTGTCTCATGAGTCCTTTCAGCTCTCTTTGCATTTCTTTTTTCCCCTCTGGAACTTGAAAATTTCAAATGACTTTTCTTCTAGTTCACTGTTTCTTCTGCTTCATCAAGTATGTTCTTGAACCCAACTAGTGCATTTTTGAAGGCAGTTATTGTATTCTCTAGCTCCAGAATTTCTGTGTGATTCTTTTTATTGTGTCTACCTGTTGATATTTTCATTTTGTTTATATCATTTTTCTTCTGATTTCAATTAATTATCTGTGTTCTTTTGTAGGACATTGTATTTCTTTAAAAAAATATCTTCAATTATTTGTCAAATGATTGTAGATCTCTATTTCCTTAAAATTAATATCTGGAGATTTATTTTTATGAATAAATAAATAAATTTATTTTTTAAATAAATGTGACCTTTTGATTGGGTCGCATTTCTCTGTTTCTTTCACGTGCTCTGCAATAGTTTCTTGTGATTGTGCATTTGGGAAACACAGTTATTCTCTCCGCCTTTTCTGACAGGCTCCACGCAAAGGGAAGACCTTCACCAATCAGCTTGGCTAGAGGTTCTTGCAACCCCTCAACCCTTTTCAGGGATTACATTTTTCTCTGGGCAGATGCAAGTAATTTCCAGTTGCTTTCACAGGAGTTGGTAATCTCTTGCTCCCTCTGATATCTGTTTGCAATATTGTAGGTTTCCAGGTGCTGCTACCAGTAATGTCAGCCACCTCAGGCATCCAAAGTACTCAGTTCCCCTTCACTGTTTGGAGTCCAGAAAGTCAGAAACCTATCGCTCAAGGGGGTTCCTGAAAAGTCAGCATGTTGAATAGTTGTTCCTTTCCTTCCCATGGGAGAAACCACAAGTTGGGCTCCTCATCCAGATTGTGAACTGTGTCAGGTTGAGGGAGGAGCTACACTGGTTGAAATGAAACAGCTTTTCTGATTCATTTTCTTGCTGGTGTTCTGAGCTTTGAGCTTTCCTGGGGCACTGTGCTTTCCTACCTGGTTTCTAGAGTTCTCATAGAAACTTTACACTTTGTGGATCGTACGCTATTGCTAAGTTGGTATTTCAGGAGGGGAGAGGGCGGAAAAAAATCCGTAATTGCCTATTTTGACATCTTGCTGACATCACCCCAGGTATTTGGATTCTATCCGAAGTGAACATGTGGAGGATAGAGAGACAAGAAGATCTATTCCACTCCCCTGAGCTATGGTTTCTGAAGGAAGAGTGGCAAGTTCTGTGGAATGGGTAAAGGGATGGTGTCAAAGCAATAGCAGTCAGTGTAATATTCTACATTAATAAATGGTGCATTTGTGACTTTGATGTATTTTGATAATAATACCCATTGAGTGGAATAGAACTACTGACACATTAAAATTAACAGGCAAAAACAAGGCCTTTTCAAGAAACAATCTCAGTAGAGTACTTTAGATCTCTTCTAATTCCCTTTCCGAATGGCCTCACTCAGATCTGTATGGTGTTTTATATTTTTCACAATATCAAGTTTTTATTATCCTGCTGATATATTTTATTCATTACAATCATTTTAGAAAATGCCAGAGAGCCACACTTTTTAAAGTTAGATCCAAGATCAGCATGAAAACTTTTTTGTCATTAATGATTCAAAAAGTTTTGTGACCCTGCCATTACTATTAAAACAGCCTCTCCAAATTAGAATGCTGGTATGATCTAAAATTAAGCTTGCTCTTTCCACACTCAGGAGAATGAGAGAAGATTAGAATAAGTTCTGTAGCTGTAGTCTCAAACTGTAGGTCAGCAATTTTTTAGCTATTTCTCATCCTTTTGACTATTCTTTGATTATCACCTTCACTACATTTTCTTCACCCCACCTACACTCACACAAAGTTATATCTAAGGTGTGTATATATATATATATATATGTGTGTGTGTGTGTGTTGCATGTTTGTGTATGTGTATATTATATATAGTATAATTATAGGGTCATAAGATACATTCATTTTCTGCTTTCTCTATATTTTCATAAAATGTTCCTTAATGATTATATGATTAAACACACACACACACACACACACACACACACACACACACACAAACAATGTATGAGAGATCCCCTTTCTATAGTCCTTAACAAAACTTGACCAGGAATTTCAATTTACAGACCAATAGATTTGAGATGGAATGTTGTTAATTTCTTTAAATATAGAGTTTTCACATTATTTCATTTTTTATTGAATTTATAAGGGTGACACTGGTTACCAAATTTTAAAGTTTTTCAGGTACACAATTCTCCAAAATTCACCAGGCTGTGTTCTGACAACACAACTATACACTGGATTGTGTGTTCACCATTCCAACTCCAGTCTCCATCCATCACCATTTATCTTCCCTACACCCAATGGTGCTTATAATAGACAGGATTCTAATATGATCCCAAAGAGGCTAGTCCCTTGGTATACATGCCCTTATATAAACCCTAAGGTTATGGGTGAGACTTGTGGATGTGATCAGATATCAATCACTTCTGTGATTATTTTATGCTATTGGCAATGAATTTTTACAGATGTAATTAGGGTCAGGGATTTTTCAATGTAAGTTTCTTAATCTACAGATATTAAGTTATGGAGATCATGAGTGGGACTTAATGAGATGGAAGCTCTTTAAAAGGGAGAGACTCAAAGCCAGAGATGCTCCATGCTGGCCTGGAACACATAAACTGCTATGTTGTAGGAGCAGAGAGGCATGAGGAAAAAAACAAAGAGCAGCTTCTAGAAGCTGAAAATGGTTCTCAAATAATCCTATATCATAAAAGGTTAGTATGCAAACAGAGCAAACAGAAAGACCAAACAACCAAGGAAAGGGTAATATGCTGATTTTCTAATGCTGATCAACCCCTTGCTATGACATGCACTGACCATCAGGGGGCAGATGCTCTGACCGACCGGTAGGTTAGCTTGCTATTGGGGTCTGGCTGATTAGGACTGAGAGAGATGGGCTGGACATGCCCTGGAGCCCTTCCATGGACCTGCCCTGGCCTGATAGTGCACCAGTGGGGTACCTCAGCCTGGCTTGCACCCTCTCACAATCTGTGACCCCTCGGGGGATGTCAGAGAGTGTGTGTCAGCCTGATCCCGCAGGCCACTCTCCTTGGGAGGGTGCCAGACACAGGGCTCATGGCTGGTGAGAACTGCTGCAGCAGGAGCCTCTCCCTACTGGGCACGGATTGGGAGCAAGCCTGCGGCAGGCACAGTGGGGCTGGGATGAGCGGGAGGAGCAGACAGCAGCTGCAGGTGGCATTGGACTGTGGGTTTTGGCCTCACCCTGCAGGCCACCCAGAGGGACCCCACCCACGCATGAATTCATGCACCGGGTCTCTAGTAGTTAATGAGAAGGTGGATGCTTTCCTGCAAGGAACTGAGTTCTTCAAAAAAACATGAAAGATCTTAGAAAAGGACCCTGTAGCTCAATTGATATTTGATTTCAGTCTAATTCCACCTGTACTTAGACGTCGCCAATGAGAGCTGTAAGAGAGTAAAGTTTGTTTTCAGTTGCTATGTTTATGGGAAATTTGTTACACAAAAAAGAAAAACTATTATAATTTGTTATAACTTAATAGATTCCACCTTCTGAGAATATGCTAAAATCATTCGCTTATAATTTGAATATCTTTTTTAATTCTTTATACATTTGTAATACTAATATTTTGCCTGTATAATTGGATGTAAATTACTTCTCCATCTGTTTTATTTTAATAATGGTAATTTTATACATAAATTTAGTCACGTTGATATAATTGAACAATTGATTTTTATGATTTGTGTGCCTTGAATTGGTTTAAAAAATACCCCTACAAGGCCAAAATATGGTCACAGTGAAAGAATATCACAATCATAGTGTTTGTCAACAAAACAAAGCACAAAGCATGTACTAATCAATGCAATGTACATAAAGTCCAAAAAGAGGGGATATGACTCTGTGTTAGAAATCAAAACAGTGGTAGTCTTTGGAGAAATAATGATTGGGATGGAAGAGAAGGGAAGTGTTTGCTATTATGCCAGTATATTCTAAGGTTTAATGCAAGACTGGTTTCACAGGTGTGTTCTTTTTGCCAAATTTTGCCAGGCTGTGTTATGACTATCTGCACACTGTTCTGCATGCTTGGTTTTAATAGTAACAGATGTCCTATTGCAATGCAGTATACAATTGTATAACTATATCACAAAATACAGGGGTGGGCAAAAGTATGTTTACTCTTGTGAGTATATGAAACACAGTTTATACTTGTATTACTATTTATTAATTACTGCATTATTTATTGGTATTACAACTATAAACCTACTTTGCTCATCCATGCAAATATCTCATTTACTGCTGATGGTATTTAGTTTGTTGTATTTTATTAAAAACTAGAGGTCCGGTACATGACATTCATGCACAAAGCAGGGGGTGGGGATCCCTCAGCCCAGCCTGTACCCCCTCCATCCGGGATCCCTCAGGGGATATCTGCCTGCCGATTTAGTCCCAATCCCTCAGGGCGATTAGGACTAAACTGTCAGGTGGACATCCCTCTCGAAATATGCGACTGCTCGCTCCTAACTGCTGGCCTGACTGCCTTCCTGCCTAATTGTTCCTAATCACTTCTACCTGGTGGCATGCCAGCCTGATTGCCCCTAACCACCTTGCTTCTGGCCTGATCACTCCCTAACTGCTCTCCCCTGCCAGCCTGATCACCCATTAACTGTCTCTGCCTGCTAATCTAATCGCCCTCTTCTGCTCTCTCCTGCAGATCTGATCTTCCCCTAACTGCCCTCCCCTGCAGGCCCAGTCCTCCCCAGTTGTCCTCCCCTATAGGCCTTGTTTCCCCCAGCTCCTGTCTGCTTGATTGCCCTAACTGTCCTCCCCTGCCAGCCTGCTTCCCCTAACAACTCTCCTACTAGCTGATTGCCCCTAACTGCTTCTGCCTGCCAACCTGATCACCCTAACCACCTCTGCCTGCTGGCCTGATTGCTCCCTAACTGCCCTCTCCTGCTGGCCTGATCATCTCCAACTGCCAGTCTGATCACCCTTAACCACTTCTGCCTCCACCCCCACCACTGTGGCTTTGTCCAGAAGATGTCTGGTTTAATTAGCATATTACCCTTTTCTTAGTATAGATTGTGCTGTTGTAAACATTGTTTAATGCTTTTGATTAAGCTGTGAAATCATTTCTCTCTTTTGTATGATTAGTAGTTTAAGTTCTCCATCACAGGATTTGCATTTGTTTAGCTCTGAGCAACATTGGCAAAATTTTCTAAAGTAGAAATATACACTGCAAGCAATAGTACATAGGCTCTTCAAATATTCCACATTTTACAAATAATGGACATAATTTTCATTTTAGCTATTGGAAGAAGGGGGACATAGCAGTAACCACTGTGCTTTATATTTGCATTTCTCTGATGAAATATGAACTTGTGTACCTTTTAATTTAACTTTGTACATTTTATTTTGTGAACTGCCTGTTCATATCTATTAGATATTGTATCATTGTCATTGTTATTGATTTTTAGAAGCTCTTTATTGTACACTAGAGGCTTGGTGCATGACAGTCATGCAATTGGGGGGAGGGGGCGTGTCCCTCAGCCCGCCAGCATCCTCTTGCAGTCCAGAACACCTCGGGGGTTGTCCGCCTGCTGGCTTAGGCCTGGTGCCCCCACGGATTGGCAGTCAGATATCCTTCTCCCAGTCTGGGGCTCTCGCAGTCTGGGGCCCCTTGCTCCTTATCGCCTGCCTGCAGCAGAGGCAGGAGAGGCTCTTGCCACCGCACTCACCAGCTGTGAGCCCGGCTTCTAGCTAAGCAATGTTTCCTCTGTGGCTGTGCACTGACCACCAGGGGCAGGTCCTGCATTGAGCATCTCCCCCTGGTAGTCAGTAGTCATCATAGCGACTGGTCATTCCAGTGGTCAGTCAATTTGCATATTAGAGATTTATTATAGAAGATAGGAGTCTCTGTCAGATGCATTCATTGTAAGCTTCTGCCACCATGGAACTTGCCTTCTTCACTCTCTTCATGGTAACATTGGATGTGCACTATTTCTCACATTAGTCCAAGGAGTACATTTTTTTATTTTGTGCCTTATGTTACAGGGCCATCTCACTTTGGATAGTGCCGTATTTTTACTGTTTAATATGGATTTTGAAACCAAGCATAATAGTATTGTGTCTGAGAGCAAGGGCTCAGGGTTTTTGACCATCTGGATTTGAATCCTACTTTTCAATCCTACTTGTCAGTGGTATCACTTGGAGTTAGTTACTTAGCCTTTCAACAGTTGAGCTTTTCTTTAATCTTAATAAATAACCCAAATCTCAGACAGTAGTTCTGAAAATTAAATAAAATAATCTATGTGAAAGTCATTAGGTAATACTTGACACATGGAATAAATGCATAATAAGTTTCAATGATTATGTATAATATAAATGAATTCCATAGCTATAGAGTAATACATGAAACCTTATGAAATGAGTATGTTGTCAAAAAAGGTAAATCTAACTTTATTACTCATTTTTTTTAAATCTAATATATCTTTTTTTAAATTAAATTTATTGGGGTGACATTGCTTAATAAGATCCTGATTTTTAACAGTCAGATTATATTAAAACTCATGCTTGCTAGGAGAAAGTCTAAATGATGAGTGAGGAAAATAAATATATTCATCAGGGCACTTGGATGCAGGCAGCAGAACCTGACTCTAGGTAATTTAAGGAGACATGGAATTAATTACAATAATCTTGGTGAGTTTATGTCATTGTTGCTATTGCTGAAAAACCTGGTAAAGAGCAACACTCTTAGCAAAAACAGGCAGCAGCACTCTGCAGAATGTTCTGGTGAAGGCTCTACTGCCCTCGGTCTACCTCCAAACATAGACGTGCATCTTGCTCACTGTCAGGCCCAGGGAAAGAGTCTTGTTGCACCTGCTGCTTCTTGTGGAGATGATCCCTTCTTCCATAGGCCCTGCTCCTCTGAATTATTTACTTCCCAATTCCAATACCCTCTCTGTTCTTCTCCCTCTTGGTGTGATGAAGTAGCTGGCAAATGTGAGGTACCCTTTGGAATGCCCCCTGGGGAAGGAACCAAGAACAGCTTCTGCCCAGCAGCAAGTGAGGAGCAGAGCCTTTACACCAGGGGAGGGGTTTAGAAGAGGATCCCCTCCATGGAGCCTTGAAAGGTGTGCAGCTCTGCTGACTCATTGAGGCCATCTCTTGAGAGACACTGAGCCAGAGGAGCCACGCCTTCAATGACCAGGCTTCTGACATTTAGAAACTTTAAGATAAAAAATGTTGTTGTTTTTTAGCCTTTAAGTTTTGAGTAGGTTATCAATCCAATGTTTACCGATATATTGAATATTATTTTCTGACTAAGAGTTATTAAAATAATCAAACCCAATTTTCATCAGAATCCAATTAAATAGTGTACTCCATTAAATAAATTGATTTTTCCCCCAGAACCTAATAATGTCCTATAATTAAACTATTTTGAGAAGAAAAAAACATCAGTATACACATTGTTGTATTAGTGTTAAGGCTTCTGTACTCATCTAAATGAGCATTAATAGTTGATATAAATAAAAGATGATTCTTGGATCTTGATAATCTCTTATACCAACTAAAGAATAAATTTATAGTAACAGAGTCACGCATTTCTTGGTTGCTAAGAAATGTTAATAAATGTGTATTGAGTAAACGGAAGACGTATTTCTCCCATAGTAATAATTTTAAAGGTAGAAAATAGATAAATACATTATAAAATGATGATCAAAATTGTGGATCAGATAAAGTAATTTTTAAATGAAATCTCATCTTTCCTTAATCATTCTAATTAATCCCATGAAAATTCTCCTAATCTAGATAAAATAAGTTGTTTATGACAGCTACACAACAGTCATGGGATGTAAAGGACAGCATAGGAAATGTGGTCAATAAGATTGTAATGACTAGATGTGGTGTCAGGTGGGTAGCAGACTTACTAGGGCATCACTTTGTAAATTATATAAATGTCTGTCCACTATGCTGTACAGACACTATTATATAATCTAATATCAACTGTAATTGAAAAATAAATAAAACAGAAACTGAAGTCTCCTAATAACCCTATGTATGAGCCTCTGTTGAAGAAGATCCTCCGTTGAAGAAGATCCTCCAGCCACAGATAAGCTTTCAGATGCCTATGCTTCTAGCTGACATCTTAGCTTCATCCTCATAATAAACCCCCTCCCCCATCCAGAATTAAACAGTTAAGCTTCCCCTGAATTACTGACCTGTAGAAAATATGTGACATAATACATGGCATGGTTGGATTAAGCCTCTAAATTTGGGAGGTAGTTTGTTATGCAGCCAGAAATATATAATACATACAGAACTGCATATAGAAAAACAGGAATACTCGTATTTAGGCACTAACATAACTATGCTTTTCGGGTATCTGTATGCCTGTAGATGTGTGGGAAAGAAAGAAATATATGCATGTTCACTACAACACTGAAGGAGTGAGCACACATCAGGGAAATATGCTCCCATTTCCCAGTGTGTGATATAGATTTTCAAAGAAATAATACACATAGTAAATTTCTCTCACACACACCATCATGCCAAAGACCGTTCAACATGGATTCTTGCCCACTGAAGCACAACAGGATAAACATTAGAGGATGTTTAACCGGATGTCTCCAGGGCTATCCACCACTGCTGTCAACCAAAATGTTCCAAACGGTTCCTCTCAGTCTACTTGTGTTAATGAATATGATGGTGTCTAAAACCATATGGGTTTCGGTACTTGCCTTAATTAAAATTAATTGCCCAGTGAATGATGAATGCTTAATCTGAATGTTTCATAATTTCTATATTACTGAGATACCACACAATGGAATTTTATGTTGCTCTTTCCATCCCCATTAAAAATATAATTAATTGCTGCATCTGTTTTCTTTTACTAAATATGACTAATGGCTCATTTTTAAGCATTAAGTATTTGCGGCAGACATTTACCTGAAGATATTTCTGGCATCTCTAGTTATTTAAATTTTTCTGGGAATCATAGTAATAACTATCTGATATTCTAGGTAACCCTAGAATGAATGGGCTTATTTTTCAATGAGAAGGCCTATGTGCATTCTTCAACCAATTTGGGATGATTAAAAAAATAAAATATATAAATTGTAAATATCTCTGTAAATGCAATTTTTTCAATAATGTTTTCTTTTGTGTATTAACCTTGGAAAACATCATTTCTATGTTTTCCTTGTAAAATCATAATTTTCTAAAAAATATTTACTGCCATGCTCAAGAGATGAAGTCTTCCAAACTAAAAAAAATTTATGACAAAGTTTCCACTCTGGGAAAGGTACCCTAACAATGATCTAGCCTTACAGAGTAATGTTCAGGAATAAAGCTAAATTATGTGATCCATGGTGGAGACATGACTTTGAGAGACATGACTTCCATATCATGGAGTGATAGTGAACATTAAAGCTTACAAAATACTAATTGGTTTTAGGAGTTAATTTTTCTGGCCAATAAATGGTAAATGTCTTTTCAAATACTTTTTAAGCAAATAGTATTATTTAAGTAAAGTAGTCAAATATACCACTATGGCTCATTAGTTTAGTGCTCTGAAACTCAGTAAACCAATTTAGATTACAGTTCATTTATAAGAAAGCAAATGAATCCACGGTTTTCTGAACCTTTATTTGGGCATGTAAATTTTGTGTGCAAACTCAGCCTCATCACTCAGAGTTATTAATGTGTACCAATGCTCATGAACAAAAGGATATCAGAGAAGAGATAAAACGTAACTCATAACGCAAGAGAAACCCACATATTATCTTTTAAAAGGATGGGTCAGTAACTTAAAAAATAATTGACAAAATTTCTAGTGTATCTCCTGCTTATTTCAATTTTTATTAAGGTAATAAATAATTTGTAAGCAAAGTGCTAATATACAAAAAGGATACCACATGGTTTACAAATACAAAAATAGTCTCCTGCCCCTAAATCCTCATCATTATAGTCTTATTCTTTAGAACCTTGAGCTTTTAATTCATTTAACTAATTTGTCATAGTATTTGCCTCCATGTTTCTAAATGATTGGCTCATATTTCAAGTTTTCACAAATTTAGATATTTCTGTAATTAAAGGGTACTTTAAGTCTCCTACATTTCTCCTCCCAAAAAATCATTTCAAATTATTGCAAAAATACCCTCCCTCTTATCCTCTCAAGAATTTTACATTAAAAAAAAAACTTTAGTAAAATCAACACTCAATGTTTATATCATTATGGTGATTCAAGTACTAGTATTCAGTGTGGCATACAGAATAGATTCTAAAGATATGCCACAAGATTCATGTCCTTCCTTCGGTTATTCAATGAAACACTAATTTAGATACCGCTGTGAAATGATCTTGCAGACAAAATTAAGATTGCTAATCAGCTGGCTTTAACTAGAGAGATTATACTGGAGTATCAGAAAAGCCACATATAATTACAGGAGCCCTTAAAAAAAAGAAGAGGAAGGCAGAAGACCCACTTAAAGAGATGTGGCAGAAAACTAGGCAGGAGAAATGAGGCAGACTTGGAGAACAGAGATTCAGTGTGAGAGGGACTCCACCCACTACTACTGGCTTTGAACACCAAGAGGACCAGGAGCCAAGAAATGCAGGTGCTCTCTGAAACCTGAGAATGGATATTAGAAAACAAAATCCAGCAAGCAAACCAGCATAGAGCTGAATCCTGCCAACACCCTCAGTGAACCTGCAGGCAGATTCTCTCCCATATCCTCCAGATCAAGGGATCAGACACCCAGATTTTTCCTTCCTATAGTATCCAACAGATACTTAGGGCTCCATCCATGTCCATGCACTTCTCTCTACAGAACCATGAGATAATAATTGTATATTGTTATGAGTTGGAAAAGTCTGTAGTAACTTGTTATACAGCAATAGAAACCTGATACATGCATCAATATATATAGAGTATATATACAATACAATCACTTTTCATTTGCTAACACATCTGAATGCAGATCACTCTGCACTTGTCATACAGCGATCACCATGGCCATTTCCATCATCAACTTCCTGTGTTGGACCCACTGTTTCTCTAAAACCCAGAACTTCTCTCTCTCTCTCTCTCTCTCTCTCTCTCTCTCTCTCTCTCTCTCTCTCTCTCTCATCTCTCAGCTTTGTTTTCTCTAGCAGGCCATTGTTTTCATCCCTAGTATTTGAAAACATCCTATCTTGTTGTATTTTCTTTTTCTATTAATTGTGATTACTACTTGGTTAGACCTTTCAACATGGAAATTTATGTTTATCTAAAATGTTTTCGTTAATTATTTTTCCTTTCTCCCCTCGTGTTTGCTGTTCTCACTTTTTCAGTTAATGATAAATTGAATAGCTTAATGTAATACATACAATTATTTTGAACATTTTTCTCTCCTATTACATATATTTATCTTTTGTTCTATTTTTTGGTGTGTGTGTGTTATTTATTTATTTATTTTTTGGTTTGTTTGTTTCCGGAGAATTTTCTCAAGCTTGTCTTAAAAACCCTCCTTTACCATTTTCATTCCTATCATGTTTTTAATTCCCAAGCGTTCTTATTGTTCACATATTTCTAAGGTTTCTTATTTTCTGAACATTTCCTTGTTCTATGGTGGAAATTTATTCTCTCATATCTCTAAAGATATTGTAATTTACGGTACTGGCTTTTTTTGTTCTCTGTGATTTTTCCTTCCTATAGCAATAATCTATCTATATGAAGAGGTAATATGCAGATTTTCTGTTACTGGCGTCACAGTAAGTACATTCAACAGGCTGGGCAGAGCGGTGCACAGCGAGGGGCGGGGCTGCGTGTGCAACAGTCACCAGGAGAGGCAAGGAGAACCTCTAGGTCCCCGCCCAGGCTCCCACAGGCAGGGGCATCGGCAGCGGCTCCCTCTGGCACCTGGGGCTCCCTAAGGCCTACACCGGAAGCGGAAGTGGCACAGTAACCAAGGAAGCAGCAGCAACTCCCTCCTATCAGCTCCCACCTGCTCCCAGGTGTGTGCAGCGGCTCCTGCGGATTCCAGTGGAACGGCAGGCGGCCTATTGCATGCGATATCACGCACTGGGCCACCAGTTGTAGTATAATTTTCTATAGAAATAACAGAAGATATTTTTGTCTTTTTTTGCTGTTATGATTAATAGAAAGATATATTTTGAGTATTTAGAGTTGAAATGCGTTAAATATGTCCTTAGGCAGTTGTTTTTGATGGTGATAAGGAAAAGCATAGGAATTTTTATAAATTCTGTTTGCACAGTTTGTATATTAACACAGGAAACATAATTGTTATCATTGACTATGCTTCATTACTGAATATTGATATCAGAAAACTTTAATTTTGAATAGACATCAATAAGAAGAAAATCTCCCCCTATGTCTAGTAACTGGGTGGTCCACACTGGCTATGCGTTCTGTACATCTGAATCTGTTTCTCCTCCAGGGTACCAGGCCTGGGGAGGCAGCGTGCTGAGTGGTAGCAGTAGCATTACTGGAAGTCACTTCTATATCAAGACAGCTGGCAGTCATTTAACTCTGCACAAACATTATCGTGATTGGTATGCCTGCGATGGAGAGAGGGAGAAAGAGAGAGAGAAATACCAATGATCAGAGAGAATTATTGATTGGCTGCCTCCTGTACACTCACCATTAGGGACCCAGCCTGCAACCCAGGGATGTGACTTGACCAGGCATCAAACCAGCTGGCAGTAATTTAACTGTATACAAACATTACCATGATTGGTATGCCTGCAAAGCCTCTAAACTTATAATAAATCATCTTCTCTTTATTTATAACTAAGAAATACCTGCAGATCCTTAAACACTACCTACAAGAGGGAAACTAGGATGAAAGTAGGATGAAAGTGAAAACAGACAAAACTAGGATAAAAGTGAAGTCAACGTGAAAACAGACAATGACCTTACCCCATTGTAATGGTGAGAATATGGCCAACATATATGACCACGTGAACATATTGCTGGCTCCCTCCCAAAGCCTTGGCAGGGGCTGTGCACGTGAGAAGCCCTTAAGATTAAGCTTTCTAAGTTTCATGACAAATCCACTCCTGCAACAAATTTGCTTTGGGTACCCATCCAGGAAACTGATTGGAAATATAGATTTTGCCCTCAAAAGCCGAGGAAATAGATCAGGATTGTACATTAAATAAATCAACTTCAAGTCCAACCTGTAGCTCAATCTGAAATTCGCTGTGTGATGCACCCGGCATGAGAGCCAGCTGCGATATCCAAAACAGGCTCTCAGAAGTTAAGCAACGAGATAAAACTTCAGCATGAGAGAGATGCTTGAAACACGAACGGTAACCTACTCCCACTGTGAAATATATAGGGGAAAATGAAATTTAAAAAATTAAATCCTCTTTTGAATTGAAGTACAATTAAATAAATGGCTCCTGAATGAGAGCCTAAATCATATTACCTTATGTATAAGAGTTGAACTTCAGTGAAAAGCAAACTGCTGTCTCTCTCAGTCTCCTCGTGTCATTTAGAAGGTTTCCAGCCCTCGGGGAGGAATTGGCTTCCTCTGGGAGGTGAACGTGGACTATCGTTCACTGAAAAGGGCACAGTTAATTCAAGAACGCCAGTGTTAGGTTGAATCAAGGCATAAACTCTCCCAAGCTTTACATGTAAATAGTAGAAACAGTTAATGGTGCACATAATGTTATTGATCACTGGCCTCATATACAACCCATTTAGAAGACAAATGAATTCCTTGTTCTTGGAGCAGTTTTTCAAGGCAAAATTGCATTCTCAGAGCTCAATAGTTACAGTTGCCAAAATACAAAGCAATGATTCTGTTTTATCTGGGTGTAAGAAGGTAAGATGAAAAGAAGAAAGAAAAAAAAAAAAGTAGGTTTCAGCTCCAGCAGATATCAATCAATGTATGCCACTTTCTTAGAGCCCATCATTTTAGACTTTAATTTGGCTGTGGAACTTTCTCATTTGGAGATTCTGAAGGGCATATTATTATTTACTATAACATTTGGGGACAAGTGAGCTGAATGATACCCTACCTGTAAAAACCAGCTTCTGTGTCGGAGGATGATATTCAGATTGTTGGGACCTTTTTTTCCAAAGTGTAAAATGGTCTTCCTATGGCTGCCATCCTTTCTAGGGTCCATTTTCCCTATGGGGCCCAGCCTTCTGGCACTCAGAGCTGTTTTTCCTTAGTTAGAATGTTCTGGAGACTAGTCTCACACTCCGATGAGAAGGCATTTTCACTAGTGTGCCACAGCGGTCATTTCGACTACCTTTTGCCATAGAACGGCTTGGGCTGAAGGAAACTGCCTTTTGGGAAATGTCATTAATTATCAGAAGGGCCGATTGCCAGGCCTCACACTAATAACCTATATCACTTTGGAGTACACATGAACATGAACAATTTCGTGATTAAAAAAATAGGTTCTGTGTATCGGTACCTAAAAGTGTCTATCTAGCCTTGTTTCAGCCAAGGTTGAAATACTATCAAATTATGCAAGTTCCTTTTCCAAAGGAAATGTGGAGAAAAATATTTTCACTGACCAAGTCTCTTTCCAACTCAACCTATATAATAAAAGCCTAATATAATGTGTCCAGTCATCCCATGACCAGTTGACTATTCAACCAAACAAAGCGTAATGATATGCTAATGATATGCTAAGGCCACCCAACCACTCACTATGACATGCATTGACCACTTGGGGGCAGACGCTCCCACCTGTGGGTTAGCTTGCTGTTGGGATCCAGATGATCGGAATGAATGAGATCTGTCGGACATGTCCTGGAGCCCTCCCATGGTCTCTCCTCACCCCCAATTTTGCACCAGTGGGGTCCCTTGGCCTGGCCTGTGCCCTCTCGCAATCTGGGCCACTCCTATTGGGAGGGAGCCATACACAAGGCTCATGGCTGGTGAGTGCTGCTAGGGTGGCATGAGCCTCTCTTGATCAGGACTGATTGAGCATGAGCCCATGGCAGGTGCAGTGGGGCTGGGCTGAGTAGGAGTAGCAGGTGGCAGTTGCAGGCAGCACTTGACTTCGGCTTTCAGCCCGATCCTCATAGGCCACCCAGAGGGACCACACCCGAGCATGAATTTGTGCAACGGGCCTTTAGTCCTTTATAAAAGCCAACTCCCCTATTCTGGGGACAAGTGAGAAAGAGTTATTCTCATGAAACTCCCCACTAGGAAGGAAGTATATGGAATGTAGAAGGGACAATAGTTTTCTTGTAAATCGTCTTCTTATGCCTGGCAATTTTTTCATATTTAAATAGGCACCCAGCTCAGCCAGCATGGTTCAGTGGTAGAGCATCAACTTCTGAACCCAAGAGGTTGTGGTTTGATTCCTGGTCAGGGCACATACCTGGGTTGCAGGCTGGGTCCCCAATGGTGAGTGTACCGGAGGTAGCCAATCAATAATTCTCTCTCATCATTGATATTTCTATCTCTCTCCCTCTCTCCATTCCTTTCCTCTAAGAAATAATTTTAAAAAATATGTTGTTTGTTTTGTACAATAAAATAGTCATTTTATCATAGAATGTTCAAATTACCAGATTTTTAAAGTAATTTTCCTTAGGTCATTCTACTGCTCCTGAATGTATATTTTTACTTTCCTATCTTGAATATACTTCTATGTTAATGTTCTGGGATATGAGAAATGGAAATAAAATGGAGTTCCCATTTTTCAGAAGACAAGCCCATGTTCCAGTATTATGTATTAATGTTATACCTGATGATGATATCAGGTGTCCCTGATGTAACTATAATACCACAAAGAGCTGTAAAGATTAGACACCAAACAACCCTAGGTGACGTAATTCACATAGATTATTCAGTGTGGCACTGGCCAAGTTTATTACATTATAATTAGATGTAGTAATCCTTGGACCTAGGCTTACTGTCAGAATTTGCATTTGCCCTTAAAACACAAGTATTCATAAGTTATTTACCTCCTTGGAAATGGGTGAGAAATGAGTACAAAGATAATAAAACAACAAAAACACACCTCAATATATTGTCCTGTCACAGTAGTGCATACAAAAAAATACAAGTAATATCCTATATATTAAAGAGGTAATATGCAAATTGGTCCTCCCCACCCTCGCACAAGATGGCCACCCCCATGTAGTCAAAGATGGCCACCAAAAGATGGCCAGCAGGGGAGGGCAGTTGGGAGAGACCAGGCCTGCAGGGGAGGGCAATTGGGGGTGATGGGGCTAGCAGGCAAGTAGTTAGGAGTGACCAGGCTGGCAGGAAAGGGTAGTTGGGGGCGACTGGGTCAGCAGGGGAGGGCAGTTAGGGGTGACTGGGCCTGCAGGGAAGGGAAGGTGGGGTTGACTGGGTCAGTAGGGGAGGGCAGTTGGGGTTTATTGGGCCAGCAGGGGAGGGCAGTTGGGGGCAATCAGCCTGGCTGGGGAGCAGTTAGGCCTCGATCAAATTGGCAGGGTAGGTTAGGGGGTGATTAGCCTGGCAGGCTGGTGAGCAATTGGGAGCCAGCAGTCCCAGATTGTGAGAGGGATGTCCGACTGCTAGTTTAGGCCTGATCCCACAGACAGTAGGACATTCCCCGAGGGGTCCCAGATGGGAGAGAGTGCAGGCTGGCCTGAGAGACACCTACCCCCCACAGTGCACAAATTTCATGCACCCAGCCTCTAGTATTGTCTATAAAAGTAAATTGACAACAAAAACATTGTGAATGGCTGAATATAGTTGTAAATTTAATACAGCAGTTTTGGAATTACCTAGAGAGAGAAGAAGTCCAAAGAAAACATCAAAAAAGTCTGATAGTTAATGCAGTAAAGAGTACAGGGCCAAAACCTCCAAGGTCAGAGTTCTTATTTTTAATCTTCCTAGGATGCATTGCCCGTCTGTTTTAAAAGGAAGATTAAACTAGCTGATCATTAAGAACTCAGTGCTACGTTTACATTTTTTGATTATAGGAATTAGTGCAAACTCGTTCAATTCCTAAGTCCTAAGAATGTAACATTGATGAGTGAATGCCTTTATGGTTGTTTTTAAAAGAAGCTTTCAGTGAATGCTGTTCCTGCTCACAGCAATCTTATACTGACTTATTTTACTTTGTATTATTCTCATTTGTGAAAGAAGAGTCTTAGGTTGATTTTATTTTTTTCTGGAAGTCACTGCAAATTTAATTTCCCTTTAAGCAATAGACTACTGGTAAAAATAAAAAAATAAAATAAAAATTTAAAAAACACACAACAACACTCTCCTTCATCCCACAGTTTTAAAAGATTGGGAGTTTTAAAGGGGAAAACATTCAATTCAGATAAGAAAACCCTCGAGGCTCTGGGAAAGGAGCCTTAAATTTAGTAAGTGAGAGATATAACAGAAGTCTGAGTTCTACTATTTGGCTTCCAGGAAAATCCATTCTTTCTACATTCTCAGTTCCACCTCCCACCTTTTATTTTCAATCTTGTTTCCATTTTCCTGAGAATACTTATCTACTCAGAACTCTGGGATCAAGAACAGACAGCCACTTGTTGCCATTCCTCCATCTAAGCCTCTCTTCTTCAAGTTAATTCTTTATATCTTTTGTAAAAATATTCTAAATACATTCTTTGAAAGAACATTACATTTCTAAGAGTTTTTTTTAATATATTTTATTGATTTTTTACAGAGAGGAAGGGAAAGGGATAGAGAGCTAGAAACATAAATGAGAGTGAGACATCAATCAACCACCTCCTGCACACCCCCCATTGGGGATGTGCCTGCAACCAAGGTATATGCCCTTGACCAGAATCGAACTTGGGACCGTTCAGTCCGCAGGCCGACGCTCTATCCACTGAGCCAAACTGGTCTCGGCTAAGAGTGTTTTTTTTTTTTGTTTTTTGTTTGTTTGTTTTTGTTTTTGAAGAATAGATTAAAACTCTTATTGTCCAACACCTTCAGGAGTGACTAAAATGCATATTGGTGCACTGTATTTAACTATCACCATTAACTCTTCAATACTATATGGTTATCCATAACAAAATTTAGATAAATGGGCAAAAAAAGAAAACAAGCACTATGACATCTAAAGTCAACTAAGGAAAAAAGGTTGGCAGGAACAGACATATTATTTTGATGATTGCAACAAACATGTGAGAGGTTTGTCTCCTCTAGTTGCTGCTGGGGGTGGAATTCATGTAATATTCCAAGAAAATGAATTTTCTGACACTTGCATGGAAGAATGAAGGTTTTTTAAATCCCTGAGTTTCCAAAGTCTCATTTCTCTTAGTCTAGTCATAGAAGAAGTGCAGCTGGGTTTCAGTAAAGCTAAAATCAGAGCCAGTGTCCAGTTTCCTTTCCATGTTAGAGCAGAGTCCACTCCAGCCTCAGGCTAGTTTTTACTTGTGTTTCCCTCTGCAGTCCATTAATTCACTGCATGTGGGGTCCTCAGGACTACATGGCAATGGAGGAAACACAGGCAAATACACAAAAACCAAGAGCATGTGAGCAATAAGAGCAACCTTGGCGATAAGAGAGAGAATATCTTTGTTTAGGCAATTATTTATTCCCAAATGTTGGCATGCTTACAGTGGCCATTTGGGCCAACTATGTCTGTCCTCAGATTTGCTTAACAGGCAAATACCTTCCCCAGTTTCCCCAAATTTACTGGGCACATGCCTACCTTTCCCTTTGTTGGATTCCTTCCCCCAGGATTGAGCATGGGATAGTCTCCCATGTGCCCTGGGGAGTGTGAAATTGCAGCTTCCTTGTGAAGGTGCTCAAATGAAGTGCTTATACTATCTGGCTTTCCCTTTGCTTCTTTCCTATCCTATCTAATAAAAGATTAATATGCAAATTGACTGTAACTCCAACATACAAGATGGCTGCCCCCATGTGGTTAAAGATGGCTGCTCCATGTGGACACAAGATGGTCACCACAAGATGTCCAACAGGGGAGGGTAAGAGGAAGGGGCCAAGCCAGCAAGGGAGGGCAGTTGGGGGTAATCAAGTCTGCAGGTGAGGGCAGTTAGGGGTGACAAGCTGGCAGAAAAGAAAAGTTTGGGGCAACCGGGCCTATAGGGAAGAGCAGTTGGCGGAACCTATGCCTGCAGGAAGTTGGAGGGACCAGGCTTGAAAGGGAAGGCAGTTAAGGGTGACCAGTTCTACAGGGGACGGCACTTAGGGGCAAACAGGTTGGCAAGGGAGCAGTTAAGCATCAATCAGACTGGCAGGGTAGTGGTTTGGGGGTGATCAGGCTGGCAGGCAGAAGCAATTAGGGGCAATCAGAAAGGTAGGCAGGTGAGCAGTTGAGAGCCAGCAGTCCTGGATTGTGAGAGGGATGTCTGACTGCCTGTTTAGGCTCAATTCCGGTAGGATCAGGCCAAAATAGGCAGTCGGACATCCCTTGAGGCGTCTCAGATTGGAGAGGGTTTAGGCTGGGCTAAGGGACACGTTCTCCCCACATGCATCGAGACTATAGTTATTAATAACTAGCTAATCACAACAGTATCAGTGAAATCCCAGTAATAGCTCTGTCTTTAGACTTCTTGTTCAAGTAGAGCTAAGAAAATCAACACAAGCTTCTGAGCATATTGCAGAATTTCCTTCCTTTTTAAAGCTGAATAATATCCCATTGTGTGTGTATACCAAATTTGTTTTGTTTTGTTTTTCTTCATTCATCAGTGGACACTTGGGTTGCTTTCATGTTGTAATTATTGTAAGTAATGCTACCACAAGCACAGGTATATAAATATCTCTTCAAAACTTTCCTTTCAATTTTGGGGGTATAAACCCAGAGAATGAATCTATAGCACCTAAAATATTCTGAATACTCATTTCCATAATTCTCTGCCTCTAGCCTTGTTTAAACCCTGATGATGTCTCTCCCGGGTTCTTCAAACAACCTTCCAATTTTGCTTGAAGATTTGTACATGCTGACTATGTCCTCATACAGATCTAGGACTATTCTATAATACAAATTTGCCTATATGCATGGCTTAATTAAAACCACTAGATGGTGTCTCATTGTCTTTAGAATGAAGTCTAAATTCTTTTAGGTGGTCCACAAGCTCCTTGGGGTAACTCAATGCACACTATATCTTCAGACATATTTTTACTCCTTTCCTTCACAACCTGACTCTCCAGCCGTATCATATTTCCACTCACAACAGCAATGTTATTTTCTGCTTCCGGCCCATAGCTTGTGCTATTCTTTCTTTTGGGAATGCTCTTTATCCTCCGCATTCACCTGGCGATTCAATCTTTACATTAATTATAAACCGTGTTTCCTCTCTGAAACTTTCTCTGATGCCACCCTGCAAAGCAGATGGGTCGCTTCCCCCATTTGCTGCCATACCCAGACCATACTTCCTATAGTAACACTCAGTATAATTTATTCTATTCCGGTTGTGTCTTATCTGTCTCTCCTAATAGACTGCCAGCATCATAAGGGCAGTGACAACATCTGTATCCCCATTCTGTGCCTCACTCAGAGTGATCAATTAGTCTTTATTTGTTTGGTGACAAGCAAACTGTAAGGCTGCAGGAATAGCTGCAGCATTTATATACTCCCAGGAAACTCCTGGAACTCATGGGAATTTGAGATAATAAAAACCTCATGGGTTGACATCTGACCTCAACCTTTCTGTTAAGATTTTAACTCAGCTAAGTCTGTTAATTTGGGTTCAAATATGAAGGAAAAGAATAATATGAAATCCACATGTGAAATGTTACAAGACTACATATTGTATTTAAATGGAATGTCCGGAAAAAGCCAGTCTTTATAGAGAGATTAAGTAGGGTTGTGGAGAGGAGGGAAAAGAGTGACTTTTTAATATAAAAAATATATATATATACATATATATATATATTTTATTAATTTCAGAGAGGAAGAGGGAGAAACATCAATGATGAGAATCATTGTTCACCTGCCTCCCTGTATCACTCTTCCAGGGGATTGAACCCATAACCCAGGCATGTGTCCTAACCGGGAATCAAATCCAGGACCCTTCAATCCAATGCTCTCTCCAGTGAGCCAAACCAGCTAGGGCAAGTGACTTACTTTTGTATAGGAATTCTTTGTGAAATGATGAAAATATCCTGGAATTAGTGGTGATACTAAAAACCATTCAAGTGTATGTTTATTTTTCAAGTAAAAAAAAAAACGTTTTGTGTTCTTTTTTACTTTGTGGTCAAGAGAAGCTATTTTTCTAGTAAGAACATATTTTTTGACCTCTACACTTTCACCTCTCACTTATATACTTGGGATTGCATAATTATGTAAAAATAGGAGCCCACAAAAAATTATCTTAATGCATGCAAAGTTTTTTTTGTAGCTAATTATGTAAATCGTTATTGTTTGAGTGAGAATAAATAACTTGATATTTCTTTTGTGTTTCATCTTTATTATCATTTCTCCAATGTTTATAAAATTCTCTAAGCAGTGATTTTTTTAGGTTAATCTGTTATCAGTTTATTAAACAGAATAAAAGTTTTATATATAGTCACAGTATATATATATGGATTCTGGGGGATCATTTTCATATATCTGAGAATAACAGAGTGGTGAATTTTCTTTATAATGTATTCTAAGATCAAAGAAAAGGTAAAAAGAACCAATACATTTTCACAAAATCTATTATGTTCAGCACATAAAACTACAGTTGTCACAAAAGCTCCTTAAGTCATTTATTAAATTTCCAACTTTCAAACACATATCAAAAATGTTAAATACTACCTCAAATAAATGAACTTTATTATTGTTTTTAGTTTGCTCCCCCACCCCACCTCCATATTTTAATCGTTATCATTTTTATTTCTTGATTTGTTGGGAAAAGGTTTATGTGTTCCTCCTTCTAACTGGGGTCCATGTCTAAAGTTTAATAAGACCAAAAGTGAAGATGTCCCATTTATCTTATTCCCCTCGGGTGCTCCAATTCACAGAGTTGAAAGTTAGCTCTGATTTTTCTTTGGGGATCTTATTGCACTAATGAGCACTCAGGTGTAATACCTGGAAGAAGTTTTGCAGGTGGAAATTTTTACTTATGGTGAGAACAAGCATGCAATCCCAGTGCAAAGTGATTTATTACCGCTTTTTGCAATATCAGCAAAATGGTTCATACTCGCCAATTTTTGCTTTATGTGCAAAACTTTTTAAAACAGAAGTCACTGTATTCTTGGTATTAATTATGGTAGCATTTTCAAAACGTATAAGTTCAGAGAAAAGTTTGGGTGTTTTTAAGGACAACTGTTCTTGAAGCAACATGATAGTGGTCTTGGTACAAGGCTTTTTGTTACTTATAATCATACTAGAGGCCCGTTGCATGAAATTTGTGCATGGGGTGGGGTGGTATATTTCAGCCCAGCCTGCACCCTCTCCAATCTGGGACCCCTCAAGGGATGTCCGACTGCCCATTTAGGACTAATCCAGGACTGCTGGCTTCCAATTGCTCACCTGCCTGCCTTTCTGATTGCCTCTAACCACTTCTGCCTGCCAGCCTAGTTACCCACTAACAACTCCCCTGCCAGCCTGATTGATGCCTCACTGCTCCCTGCCTGCCTGTTTGCCCCTAACTGCTCTCCCCTGTGATCCTGGTCCCTCCCAACTGCTCTACCCTGCAGGCCTAGATGCCCCCCAACTGCCCTCCCCTGTGGGCCTGGTCCCCCCCAACTGTCCTTTTCTTCAGGCCCAGTCACCCCCAACTTCCTTTCTCTGCTGGCCTGATCACCCCTAACTGCCCTTCCTTACATGTTAATCACCCCCAACTGCCCTCCCTTGCAGGCCTGGTCCCTCCCAACTGCCCTACCTTGCTGGCCATCTTGTGGTGGTCATCTTGTGTCCACATGGGGCATGATCTTTGACCACATGGATGCAACTATCTTGTGTGTTGGAGTGATAGTCAATCTGCATATTACTAGATAGGATAGAGGCCTGGTGCATGGGTAGGGGCAGCTGGTTTGCCCTGAAGGGTGTCCCAGATCAGGGTTAGGGTTGCCTTGATGCATGGGGTGGCCTGGGCGAGGGGCCTGTGGTGGTTTGCAGGCCAGTCATGCCCCCTGGTGACCCAAGTGGAGGCCCTGGGATCTGAGATTTATTAATCTTCTACAATTGAAACTGTGTAGCCGTAAGCAGAGGCCAAGACAGAGCAGAGCTTCAGAAGTTTGGCTTCCTCCATTGCTGGGGGCAATCCTAATCTCCTGCTCTCTCCAGCTCTGTGGCTGCCACCATTTTTGTTGGGATTTATTTATCTTCTATAATTGAAACTTAGCCTTGAGAGGCCCACCAAGGTGTGTGGAAAGCTTGGCTCTCTCCATCACTGGGAAAACTGAAGTCTCCCTCCTGCTCTCTCTGTTGCCACAGCCATCTTGGTTTGGGTTAATTTGTATACTTGCTCCTGATTGGCTGGTGGGTGTGGCTTGTGGGTATAATGGAGTGATGGTTAATTTGCATGCTATTATTTTATTATATAGGACTAGAGGCTGGTAACCAGATTAGTGCACTGATGTGGTCCCCCAGCCTGGCCTTGCCCTGTTGCAATCTGGGACCCTTCAGAGGATGTCAGCTGGCCAATTTTGGCCAAATCCCTGGGATCGGGCTGAAACCAGCAGTCCGACACCAGCAAGGGATGTAGTAGTGCACGAAGTGGCAGGGCAGGAGTCAAAGTCTGGGCCAAGGGCTGCACCGCTCCCACTCATCCCAGCCCCACTGCACCTGCCACCACTGCCACTTGGTAGTGTTGCTGCAGAGGTGGTAGAGGCTCATGCTGCCACAGCTGCCCAGCATCTGGCTTCCGTTGTTCAGGTGAGCAATGCTCCCACAGAGGGAACCCACTGACCATCAACAGAGAGCCCCTGCATTGAGCATCTGCCCTGTTATGGTCAGTGTGTGTCATAAAGGTCATTTGGTCGATCGGTCATTCAGTCTCTTAGGCTTTTATATAAAGAGATTTTAAAATATCCCAGAATACCATAAAATCCTATCTACTAGCGGTGATGGCTCTACTTTGAAAATATAAATATATGCACAAGGAATTCCTATTAATGCAAATAACTTTAATTGCATTTACATCCACAGAAATTTGTTAATGTATTATGTGACATAATCGGTGAATAATTTATCTTTAATGCATATTTGAATGACTTTTTTACATATTTCATGGGCTTTTTAATTTCACTTTCTTAAGTTGTGAATTGGACTTTGTACATTTTGTGCTTAAAATTTTTATCTTGAGAGTCGTAGTAGCCTCACTTATGTATGATAGCATATTTCATTGTATGTATTGTTTCTCTACAATAAAATAGATATGTGTATTAAACATATCAGTGGTACAACAAACCCAGTTTGCCATTTTAAGGATTTTATCACTCCCTCTGGGACAGTTCATCAGGGAAATATTATAATGCTTCCACTTTTACCAGAGGAAAGTTTCACACACACACACAAAATAACATTCTGTTTCTGCATTAGAAACCATTTTATCCACTGAATGATGATCAGTTTCCACTGCTTTCAGTATCTAAAACACCTGGCTCTGGTAGCCCACACACACAAAGAAAAACAATCTTTTCATTACAAATTTATTTGCTGGCATAAGCTATTCAATGGTTTACACTCTACTCACAATAACTCTGAAGCTTCCTTGAAAAGGTTTACAAATATGAATCCACAGACATACTGATTTAGAATCACAGTTTTAATATCACGCCCTCATACGAAAATCACCTATGTGATATCAGTGTATTTAGATTACAAGATAAAGTATTTGGATCATAAGGTCCATAGTGGTGGTGGTGGTTTTGATGATGATAAAAGTGTGCCCGGCTGCTAGCTGTGGTAGTGCATCAACCCATGACCAGAAGGGCACAGTTCAATACCCAGTCAGGGCCGATGCTCAGGGTTCCTGGCTTAATTCCCAGTAGGGGGCAAACAGGAGGCAGCCAATCAACTTTCTCCCTCAATATTGATGCCTTTCTCTCTCTCTCCCTCTCCCTTCCTCACTAAAATCAATAAAAACATTTAAAATATCATAAAAGTATATTTAACCCCTTTATATCCTTACAATGATATAAAATGAGTCTATTCTTTACACTATTTTTAGCAGAAAAAGAAACAGAAGCATAGACGGTTAATTAGCAAAAGATCAGAAAACTTTCCAGATCCAATACCTGTCAGTCTCTACCTCCATGAATTTCTTTAACACACACACATACACACCCCTCAGATAACATCCCATTCCACATGACTGTGTTTAAGGAAACATTATGGTAAAACCATTGCATTGCTCATATAACCACCTTAAATTTCCATTATGTGAAAGGGAGTCAGAACTCAGAATCTTTGCTTCAATTCAAGGACGATATACATTTATTTTGCAACCACCTATGTATAATAACCAATACAACTTGTTCTGCAGCTCATTCACAACAAAAGCACAGTTTCACAACTTATAGTTTTCTGTGCCTTTTGCAATTCATGTATCTTTACCCAAAACTGGCAATTTGGGGGGATTTGTATGATGTATTAATTATATAAAAGACTGTCTTAGCCGAACTCAGTGATTCATGTGGACTGCTTTAACAAAGTACCTCAAGCTGGGAGCTTAGAACAGAAGTTATTCTCTCACAGTTCCAGAGGCCAGAAGTCATAGAAAATGGAAGTCTTGTCAGTGTTGGTTCCTTCTGAGGACAGAGAGGGAGAATCTGTTCATGACTCTCCTAAGCTTCCCATGCTCATGGGTAATCTCTGACATACCTTGTCGTACAGATGCATCATTCCAATCTCTGCCTGTGTTTTTACATGCTATTCTGTGTGCAAATTTCCCTCACGATGTATGAATACCAGTTGTACTGGGGTACTTGATAAAGACCCATCTTAATGACCTCATCTTAATTAAATCAGCAAAAACCCTACTTTCCAAATTAGGTTACATTCATAGGTGTTGTGGTTTGGGAATTTAACTTTTCTTTGTGGGTATGGAGAGAGAATTCAATCTATAGTGCTACTTTCAATTATAAACATATTTCCCCCACAGTAATATTAAACACTAATTTGACCTCATTTTCAAAACATTCATTCAAAAATATTACTCTTTATAATATGGTGAATATGTGCCATGCATTTTACTTATACGTACCAGTTCAGGGAATTTTCACCATAAGTTTAAGCAGTAGGTATTTAAACCAGGAAAGTCTGCCTCCAATACCTGCGCCATTGATTTTACACTAAATTCCTTCTTTAGTCCTACACACTCCTGAACTGTTCCTCTTCTTTCTTCCTTGCCTCTCACTTTGCCACCTCAGAATTCTTCCAATTTGTCCTTCAGATCAACCTGTTGCCTCTATATACTAGTACATTCTAGACATCCTTCATCACTGCTCAAAATTTACACAAGTGATATTGTTTTCCAATTGGCAAGATTTCAAGAAATGTAACTTAAACTAGCTTGCTGAAAGACATAGGAATGGTAATGGGTGTATGAGTCACTCTTTCAAGTTCTCAATGTTAAAAGTTGGGGACTTATAGAGAAAATAACAAAGCAGGCTATAAGGGCCTCTACCATATATATATAATCTCCCTTAAAATTCCCTTTTATCAGATTACAAACCTGCTGTAGGTGAGGTTGGGTAACTTTCTACAGCTCAGATATCTAATAAACAAAAGCAGTCTTGAGCTTGCATTGGACTATCCCATACTACTTGTTGTAAAATTATTTCTAAGAATTAAATGAAATGACACATTTACAAATTATCTCCCTATGACCCTCCCCTTTTTTAACTTTTCTTGTGCCCTGCCCCCTTAAAAGATGTCTAAGTGACAATGCAAGGGCACATTCCAATGCCCAGTCATATTACATTCTCCTGCTATGTTCAGTCAGATATCAACATCATATACGCTTATCTTTGACTAATCCTTATAAACGACATCAGAACTGAATCCCAAATAACAACAAATGCATGAATAAGTAAAAAGAAATGTGATAATATTTCTTCCATATATTTTTAAATACGTTCTCTTTCCCTTTTAAATGGGACACTAACAATTAGCACTTTGTGTTAAATATAAATATTATGTTATGTACATTTATCATGTTTATGGCTTACTGTGTTAATCAGCTTGGGTTGCTATAACAAAATGCCATATGTTAAGTGGCTTAGAAAGCAAATAGATTTCTTACAGTTCTGGAGATTGAGAAGTTCAAGATCAAAAGCCCTCCTCCTGGCTCAGAGACAGCTGTCCTCTTGTTCTGTCTTCACCTGGCTTTTCCTGGGAGCATGCGGGAAAGGAGAGACAGAGAGACAAAGGAATACAAATTTTAAAAAAGTCAGAAAAAGAGAAACACATCTCTCCTCTTCTTTCAAGCCTTACAATCCTGTGGGATTCGAGCCCTTTATGAACTCATCTAGACCTAAGTACCTCCTAAAGGCCCCATCAACAAATTGAGAGTTAGAGCTTCAAAATATAAATTTGTAGGGAGACATAATTCTGTCCATAAACTGATTCTATTCCTTTTACTTAAAACTATTCATATTTAGATAACATGAGACCTTAAAAGTAGGAAAAAATGTGAAGCATAATTTAAAATGTATCATAATGAATGAATTCTAATTTTATATTTTATATAGTAAGTCTTAGCTCTTTTATAATGATTATCATTAGATTGTCTTAGCTTGCCTTTGGCTATCTGTACTTAGATTTGAATTTTCCCATAACATTAGGTAGAGATTGTTTTTGCTACAGTCACGAAAACTGCAGAGGTTGTTGACATAATCTATTGTAATTAAATTCCCATTTATAGAAACTAGTGTTTGAATTAACAGTGTTCTATTTCCATAAAATCTCGATATGCAAAATCTTATTATCCATGTTACTACTTGAATGTTAAAAAGCTCAGACTGAAAACATAGTTATATAGTCTATTTCCATTTAAGAAAAGAGCTTTAATAGAAAAAAAAATAAAATGTGCTATTTACCACCTTGGTATTTTTGCAAGTCTTCTTGAAAAAAAGATTTTACCTTTCTGTTTTACAACCATATCCAAGCCAATTATAGAAGAAGTCAATTTTTAAGATAAAACCCATTGCTGTTAAGGCAATTGTCCTGTCAAATTGTGCTTTCAAAGGAAGGTGTTATGCCCACAGGTATTGAGGAAGAAGTTTATATTCATTTCAGAGTCTCAGGGCCCTCCTCACAGTGTGAGCTGGTTGGGTATTCTAGGCATCTCGGGGCCAGCAGATACATGCAGTTTCCATTCCATTTTCTATACCTGTACCTCATTCCATCCGTATTTTCAGTAAAATGGGAAATTTACTCAATTCAAATGCCAAAATACATACATAAACCATTCTTTAAATTGTTTGTTTGCTTGTTTTTGGTATGGTTAAGCAGCCAAAGGAGAATATGCTATTCTTTTTAGATATAGAGATATAATTTACTTATAATTGCCTATGAACAAGGCTTACTTTTTTATGATTTGATTTGATTTATGTATGTGGGAGTAATGACATTACTTGGATCAATCTATATTCTTTCATGTGTTGGGGAAGGGAGTGGGGGGTAGAGAGAAAGAAAGAGAGATAGAGAAAGGGGAGAGAGAGAGAGAGGGTGAAGTGAGAGAGAGAGGCAGGGAGAGAGAAAGAGAGATAGAGAAAGTTTACTTGCCAAATACTATTTTAGGTTCTGAGAATGTCAAGATGGACCAGCTCTTATATTCTAGAATCCCACCGTCCGCCAGGAAAGAGAGAGAGACATGTACCAGAAACTACTAAACTGTTGGATTTGTATGAGTTTGTTGATACTATGAGAATAATATAATATGCTCAGCAGCACAGAGCAGGGACTGACACATTCTCTCATGGAATAAGAAAACAAAGTCAGAAATGGCTTCATAGAAAAGAATTAACTTTACCCAAAGAGAGGTCCGGGAGATAGCCTCTAAAGCAGTGGTTCTCAACCCTTCTAATGCCGCGACTCTTTAATGCAGTTCCTCGTGTTGCGATGACCCCCAACCATAAAATTATTTTCATTTTTACTTTATAACTGTAATTTTGCTACTGTTAATGAATCGTAATGTAAATATCTGTGTTTTCTGATGGTCTTAAGCGACCCACAGGTTGAGAACCGCTGCTGTAGAGCCCAAGACCATCGGAAAACACGGATATTTACATTACAATTCCTAACAGTAGCAAAATGACAGTTATGAAGTAGCAGCAAAAATAATTTTATGGTATAGGCATGTCTTTGTTACCAATGGTGAGCTACTGTACCACACTTGATAGTTCATGCCAATGAGATGAGTCAGGCTGGGAGGAGACTATGCCAGAAAGAACAACCATGTACAAGTAACCATATGGGCAATGCTCCTTTCAGTTTTGTCTATATAATGGAGCTCCAATAAAAACTAAGGGCAACTAAGTTCAAGTGAGCTTCCTAGGTTGGCAATCCTCTAGGTATATCATCATACACAGATGACAGAAGGGCAACACTTTACTGAGGAAATGTGAGCTTTTCTTTTTTAAACTATATTTTATTGATTTCAGAGAGGATGGGAGAGGGAGAGAGAAATGGAAACATCAATGATGAGAGAGAATCATTGATTGGCTGCCTCCAGCACACCCCACACTGGGATCGAGCTTGCAACCTGGGCCTGTGCCCTGACCGGGAATTGAACAGTGACCTCCTGGTTCATAGGTGATGCTCAACACTGAGCCACACCATCTGGGCTGAGCATTTCTTTTAAAATCTCCCAGACTGCACCCTAGGTATCTTTTTTTTTGGCTGATTAAAATTTACAACTTATATTTATAAATATAATACAGTGGTACCTCGAGATATGAGTTTAATTCGTTCCGTAACCTTGAGGCGTGGGAAACTATGAGACGCTCGAGTCGCGGTAAACTGGTGGGTCGTGTGCAGCCGGCGATCCATTTGATTACTCCTATCTCAAATGTTGCTCGTATTTCAAAGCAAAAATCGCTCGTATCTCAAAAATCTCGTATATTAGGGCACTCGTATCTCGAGGTACCACTGTACTATAAAACACTTTTTCTGAGTTCTTGGAATTGTTCTATTGAACAAGAGAGTGAGTGACTGTGGGAATTACTGATTTCTAGTCAGCTGGTCTGAAGTAGGGTATCTTTGGAGAACCCCATACTTGCAGATGGGGAGTCCTAAAGGGATTATTTCCTTAGACAATTGTCTAACCAACTGATTTCCATGCATTTAAATGTGAGTGAATAAATTTGTAGACCTGGTAGCTACACAGATATTCTCATGGAGAATGTGGAATCCTCATATGCCATAGTTTACTCTAACGCTAACATAGCAAACCTCTCGGTTGTTGGAAGGACGGTTTACTCAGAGTAGAGCATCCTATTTCACAGTCACTTTTTTTTTTCTGCTCAGTTACATATCAGAATCTCATTTGAGTCATAGAAAAAACTAAAGTGAGAAAAATGGATGCACAGTAAATAAAAACTTTGAGAGATATTTCAGTGAAAACTATCTAAGGCCCCGGAACACAGAATAAGTGGCCAGGGGCCATTATGGGCAGATGAGTTATTACTTTATAATAATTTAATTGTATAGCACAGTGGTTAGACATTTATATAATTTACAAAGTTATCTCCTCAATAAATCTACTACCCACCCAGCACCAAATATAGTTACGACAATATTATTGACTATATTTTCTATGCTGTATTTTGCATCCCCATGACTATTTTGTAACTACCAATTTTTACTTCTTAATCCCTTTACCTTTTTCATGCAGCCCTCCAACACCCATCAATTAATATTTTTTTCTATTAAAGAAAGATAGAGCCTGGCTGGCATAGCTCAGTGGTTGAGCATTGACCTCTGAACCAAGAAGTCACAGTTCAATTCCCAGTCAGGGCACATGCCCAGGTTGCAGGCTCAATCCCCAGTGTGGGGTGTGCAGGAGGCAGCCGCTCAATAATTTTCTCTCAGTATTGATACTTCTAGCTCTCTTCCTCTCCCTTCCTCTCTGAAATCCTTAAAAATATATTTTTTAAAAAAAGAAAGAAAAGAAACAAATTTAGTCTTGGCCTATGGAGACAACTAAAGGAGAGACTGTATTGTAAAGTGGTTGGGGCAATACTTTAAATATGTTTGTCAAGATAGGCCTCTCATAGACTCTTACCATATGAACTGAGACTGAGATAGTCTTAAAGACCCAGAAATCAAAAGATCTTGAGAATAATTCAGACAAATCTGTCAACTGCAAAGGCTTTGAAACAGGAATGGTTTGACATATTCAGAAAATAGAAAGCATATTGTGACTTGATTGTGGAAACTGAAGAGGAAATGTAAAATGATTAGAAAGGTAAGCATGAACCTGACATGTAGATCTGTCTCTACATGAAAAGGGAACATTGATTTATACTAGTTTCAATTGGAAGAACTATTAGTAAATTTTAATCAAACAAGGAATGTAATATAATTTAACATTTAAAAGGACAAAGTGTGGAGAATAGATTAGAGACTGGAGTACCTGGAAGTGGGGAGTCTATTTTAGTACGTAGGCAAGAGATAAAAGTAAATTGGATAATAATGGCAGTAGAGATGGAGAGAATTGGTTACATTCAGCATTTTGCACACTATTTTAACAGCAGTTGGTAATGGAGTAGGTGTGATAGGTGAAGAAAAGTGATGAATCAAATAGAGCTCTAAGGTTTAGTCAACTGACAGGATGATTCTGATATCCCTGAAATGAAGAAGCCAAAAATTAAGAAATTCTTGGTTGTGGATTTATTAATAATTCCATATTTGTGCATGCAAAGTTTAAGATTTCAGTTAGACCTACAAATAAAGATAGTGAGTAGGAAGCTTGGAGTGAGACTCAAGTTCAGGAGGAAATAAGAGTATAGCTGAAATTTCATGATTGATCTGTACTGGGGTTATAGTCAAAGCCAGAGGCCTCATTGGAACTCCGTAGGAATAAAAGTAATGTGTATGGAGATCATAAGAAACATTAAGACTGATCTTTGGGGTTTTTCTTGTAACCACAGGTCACGTAAATAAGGGAGAAATTGTAGCTGTGGAAACTAAGCGGAAAGTTAATGAAATTAGAGAAAAAGAAGAAATGGATTGAATCTCATTAAAAAGATAAGGGACATGGTCAGCACTGTCAAGAGCTTATAAAATGTGAGATAGAAAAGAACAGCTACCTTTATCTATTTATGGAATAGAGAAATATGCTAATTAACCAGGATGCCATAATAGGCCAACAGGACAGGAGGAGGTTGTGCAGCATGAGGGGTGGGGCAGCAGAGGCCTCTGAGTGCCTGCGCTGGGAGAGGGTCTGATCAGCAGCCGCTGCTGCTGCTTCAAGGGCTGGACTGGTGACTCGAGGATGGGCAGCACTTCACAATTTCGAATCACTAGCTGGGCTCCTAGTTGTGTCATAATGGAAATCATTTGATGATGTTAACAAGAGTATGTTTACTGGACTGAAAAGAATGGAAGCCACAGTAAAGTGAAAAGAAATACATGCAAAAAGAATATTCAGGCAAATGTGTTGAGAAGTTTACTAAGAAGGGGACCAGAAGATCAGGGCAGTAATTGGAACAAGATATAGTCTTGAATTTCAAGTTTCCATTTAATTTTATTTTGTCTAATGTAAGATAGTAGAGAATGTTTGCTTCATGGCAGAATATTACTACAATAAAGAAAATACATACATTAATTGCAAAACTAAGCCCCCAACAAATTACAAGTAATGCAATGTGAAAACTAAGAAGAGAGATTTTTTTAAATCTATTTATTTATTTTTTAATTTTCACCCCAAGATATAGTTAGTAATTTTGAAGAGACAGGGAGGGAGAGAGAGAAAGAAAGAAATATCAATGTCAGAGAGAAACGATCAGCTGCCTCTACTATGTGTCCCAAATGGGGGTAGAGGGGAAGAATCAAACAAAAAACATAGGCATGGGCCCTGAATGGGCATTGAATTCACAACCCTTTGGTGTACAGAATAATGCTCCATCCAACTGAGTCACCTGGCCAGGGCAAGGAATTTTTTTTTTTTGATAGTGCAAAGACTTTTTATGTTTCTTATGTAACGTAAAAAACATATTGAATATGTATTCAAAAAAAGTAGGCTTTTTATTAATGATGGTGGGAAAATAAAGAATTTCTTTATTTTTTCAGCTGATTTTTTTTTTCAGCTACCAGGACTTGTTGGATGAACATATAGTCTTGCTGCCACATGGTACCTTAAATAATCCACAAAGTGAAGTATGATGGAATTGTACTCTGAATCTTTTGAAGGAAGACAGCCTAGAGGCCAAATCATTTAGCTTAAAGTTATTGGAAATGTGGGCAGAATTTCACTTAACCTAACGACTGTATGGTGGACATGACTTTAAAAATCTTATTTGAATCTGAATGTAGCCAAATGACTAAATTCTGGCCATTGAGATTATAGTGATTTCTAATATTAACTACCCAGATTTGGGTCATATTTCCCAGGTTAAGGCCATAGACCTCCATAAGACTGTCTTCACCTTACTGTAGATGCCAGATACAATCATATGGGTCCTGATATCTGACCAGCTGGGTACCATTTTGAGGGTTGTCACTATCCAGTGAGGTTTGATAATATGGCTAAAATGACTCTCAGCATTTAGGATTTATGTTATTTCCCAGGAATGAGGGACAAAGGCCAACTGAATTCTTGATTTTAAAGAATTTTGTGGTTATCTCTCAGGAACAATTATTTAGGGTACAGAGATGGAAGTAAAAACCTTGTCTAAGTTCTCTTTGAAGTCAACTTAAAAGGAGCTGGTTCTACTGTGAAGCAAACCATTTGCCCTTCTACTTTTAGTGGTTCCTCTGGGTTCCACCTTGAATATTACGTTTGGAGCTCTAACAGCCATCTTGAAACAAGAGTTAACTTGGAGAATGACAGCCAAATTTCTAAAAAAAAAAAAAAAAGCTTGGTAAATTATGAACCAGGAGTTAAATCCAGCCTACTACCTGTTTCTGTTTATACCATTTTATTGGAATGCAATCATATCCCAGAAGGTATGCTGTCTAAAGTAACTTTGCTACCATGGCAAAGTTATTTTTGTGACAGAAGCAGAGTTGATTAGTTATGATAGAGACTCTGAGGCTTGCAAAGCTGAAATATTCCCTGTCTGTTTCTTAGGGAAAAGTTCTCCTACCCTGGATTTAGAATAATGGAAAAGAGAATGAGTCTGTGTCCTTGGTCACTGAGCATTTTCTGTACCAGCCTTTGACTACTTACTTAAAGGTTTTGTTCAGGTAAACAAACAAACAAAAACACTACAATTCTAACTTTTATTGATAAATGCAGGTAAATCGAATGCTTAGTGAGAAATCTGGTATTTTGCACAGACTTAATGTTTAATATGTAAAACATTTTATATTAAAATCTAAAATATTTAAATGTTAGCTATCAACATTTTTGCTATTAGTCATTTATTTTACTTTAAGGGAGGTTTTAAAAACTTTTTGGTAATTTATTTCAAAGTCTCATTTTTTTAACACTCATTATGAAAGTGCTAATTAGGAGGGGGAAAAAGTTAAAGTGATAATTTAAAGACAACTATTAATATCTTTCCTCTTCCTCTAACACGATTTTCTTGATTTTCAATGAGCCAATATTTGTCGTGATCCAAAAGTATTCTGAGAATGCAGTCATTACTGTAAATATCCCACAGCAAGATATAAATTCTACTAATTACCATATGTCAAGTTTTTCATCTCCTCACTCAGAAGCAAGTTATCAGTGTATTTTTCTGTGATTAATGCCAGAGCTATTTCTCAAAAAAAAAAAATCGCTATGCCTGCTTTTAACAGAATTTTCAGTCTTGCCTGGAGTTTTCCTACATCTTATCTAAAATGCTGTTAACATCTGGAGGGATCTTCGTTGATATTGAACAAATGCTACATTAAGTTTTAGTGTTATTAAATCTTACAGTAGACCAAATAACATCCCAATCTACATCAGGCAAATGCCATGGTTACAAGAATTTATAGTAGTATCTCAGCATAGTTCCATAATTACACATTTATTTAACCAATTAAGCATGAAAGTGGCATTATTGTCAGAGATATGATATATGACCTGAACATAATTTGGTTAATGAGGAACAAGAAATGCCTGCTAAGTAGGGCAGGTATTCTGTTAACAGAAAATTGCTAATTGCCCCTGACATATGTCAGATTGAATGGTCTTATGTAAAAAAAAAAAAAAAAAATTGCTGAGTGGAGAAGTCTTTTTGAAAATAGGCTTCTGCTTTTTATTTTTTAAAATGTTTGTAAACACTCTAGTAAACTGAAGGAAAAAAAAAAGTTTTACTATAGACTGTGGCTGCGGACATTCTGCAAATTCTCCTGTATATTTGATCGAGGATAAATAACTGCTGCCATTTCAGGTTTTTGTCCATTATGAACTTCTAGAGAAAAATCTTTACTCCCAATTTCTAATTATCCAGACTCCCAAATGGATTCACCCACAAAATCCCCTGGCTTACATTGGAGCCAAGTCTTAACTTATAAAATCCCTTTAACTCCCCCTCAATTCTTTCTTTTTTCTCATAAATGAGAAAGACAATCAGCATTTTACCTGAGGATGGGGAAAATGTTGAAGGTAAGAGATTTTTTAAATGCCTGTACGTAGGGTTCCAGTGCAGCTCCTAATTGGTGATTGATAATGAATTAATGGAAATATAAGCTGTCTAGGGACTGTGGGATGGATATTTTAAAGGTGTTTTCTGCTAGGACATACCAAATACATACCTGATGAAAATTGTGAAATACAGAATATTTATATTTATTGATAAAAAGTAGAAAATTTTCTGATTTTTCAACTTGTAGTCCCTGAAATGATTCAGTATAATTTTCTAGAGACTTCGTTTGTGTATTAAAATATATGGATAGGGCCCTGGCGGGTTTGGTTCAGTGGATAGAGCATCGGACTGAGGACTGAGGGGTCCCAGGTTCGATTCCAGTCAAGGGATATATCCTGGTTGCAGGCACATGCCCGGTAGGGTATGTACAGGAGGCAGCTGATCAATGTTTCTCTTTCATCAATGTTTTTAGTTCTCTACCCTCTCCCTTCCTCTCTGTAAAAAATAAATTATATATATACATATATATATATATATATATATATATATACAAATATATACATGGATAGGGTTCATGTAAAATACTAATTAAGAGCTCTTATTTTTTGCTTTAAATATTTTTTGATGTGTTAATATGGCTGTTTTTAAATGCTGTGTTAAAGGAAGCAGTGTTATAGATTATAGTGTACAGTTTTTTATATGACCAGAATTGTTACATTAGTCTATTTTATTTTTTTAATATATTTATTGAATTCAAAGAGGGAGAGAGAAGGAGAGAGAGCAATGGAAATATCAAGGATGAGAGAGAGAAATATCAATGATGAGCCTGTAACCCAGGCATGTGCCCTGACGGGGAATCACACTGTGACCTCCTGGTTCATAGGTTGATGCTCAACCACTGAGACATGCTGGCTTGCTAAGTTAGTCAATTTAAATAGTTCTTCTGAAGCTTGCTTCATCATAATGAATTTATATATTTAATTTTTTAAATATATTTTATTGATGTTTTACAGAGAGGAAGGAAGAGTGATAGAAAGTCAGAAATATCAATGAGAGAGAGACATCGATCAGCCGCCTCCTGCACACCCCACAGTGGAGATGTGCCTGCAAGCAAGGTACATGCCCCCAACCGGAATCGAACCTTGGACCTTTCAGTCCGCAGGCCGACGCTCTATCCACTGAGCCAAACTGGTCTCGGCAATATATTTAATATTATATTTTATTTATATATAGAATAAAATCTACTCTATCTGTAACACAATATAAGACTTCAAGAGAAGGCTGAGGCTCAGAAGTTGGAAGGGCAGTAATGAAAGCATTAAGAAATATCACCAAAAGTAAAGATGTATCCTTAAAGCCCAAGCTAAGATCATCTGCACCCTTTTCATAACCTCAGTTACTACGTACAGATGCACACGTTGGACAGTGAAGAAGGCTGATAGGGAAAAAGTGATGAAGTTGAAATCTGATGTTGCAGGAGAACTGTTTGAATACTATACTGTCAGAGAGTTTCATCAGTGAGTCCTGGGAAAAATTTAAGCTTAAACATCACTGGTGGCAAAGGGTGCCATTGAAGTTATCCTACTTTAAGCACATCATAAGAAGGTAGGGTTCTGTAGAGAAAAAAAATTCATAATGCTGGGAAAAATAGAAGGCAGCAGGAAAAAAGAAAAATCAATGTTGAGATGGAAAAACACCATAAAAGAAGCCAAAGGCATAAGTCTACAGGAGCCAAGCAGGGCTGTTGAGGACAAGATATTTTAGACATCATCCATTTATGGGGTCCAATAGTGGACGTTGACTCAATGACATGTATTATATATATTATCATTGATTACATAAATTTCACAAAATTGGCACTGAACATTTACATGTAATAGTTATCTCTTCATCTCACTACGCTTTTTCCACTTCCACTCAAAACACAGGGTTTTCTCTTAAAAATATACTCCATTCAATTTAAAGGAAATATGTAGGGGCCTGCATAAGAATCAACATAATTTGTCAGCCTCAAGTTCATTTAGAGTTTAGTTAAAAGCAATAAAGTACTTTTTAAAAAGGTTTTCATTGATTTTTTTTTTTAGAGAGAGAGGAAGAGAGAGGAAGAGAGAGAGAGGAATCATCAATGTGAGAGCAAAACAGTGATTGCTGTGCCCTGAATACCCACTATAGGACAATGAGCCCACAACCAGAGCATGTGCCCTGACCAGGAATTCAACTGGAGACCTCTCAGTGTATGGGACTGAGCCACACGGCTAGGGCAAAAGCAGTAAAGTATTTTGACAAAGTAATATATTCCTATAATATTTCTCCAATATATCCAATTTTCATTTAGTTAGTATATGAAACTAATATTTAAGTATTTGAAAAATTTCAAATATAACTTAAGTTTTAACATAACTTAAGTTTGAACATAATTTAAATTTTAAATTTGTGGATACCTTGCATTATGTATGATTCCTACGAATTCATTTTTCTGCTCACTGTAAACATTATTAGACATAATCTAATACTTTTCTTTCTTATTCCTTTAAAATAATGGCAGCTAAATTTGACCAAAGAAATTAACAATTTTGTTGCTAGTCTTCTTATTTTATATAAGTTGGGAATATGAAAGACTTAATACTTTCTTATATAACACATAATGCAATTGCATATTGGTATATGCAGCTACTATTGGGTACTAGAACTTCAAATCATTTATAACTAAGTTATAGTTTATGAAAAATGTAGTGTATCTGGTAAGTCATAAAGATATCAGATTCTGATTTCTTCAAAAAAATCCTGATGTTTCTTTTCTTATGATAAATTAAGAAAATTGTGTTCTGAATTTTTCCCATTTGTTATTTCCCAACTAGATTTTATTGAAAATCTGACTCATATCTTGGTACTATCTCTAACTAAGTTAGTTCTAGCTGGTCTGAAAAGAAGCTCACAAGTCTAAGCTTTTGTCTGACTTTTAAAAAAGTATATGTTATGCATATTTTAACTATCTTTCCAGTCTGGCCTCACCCAAACTATTCATATTTATTTCTTACCTCTTTGCAGACAGATTCTTGCTCTAGGAACTCAGACCCAAAGCATGCAGATAGTGGATTCTACTCATTACAGTTTTTATTCTGATGCTTATGTTTCACATTTGCCTAAAACAGTGGTAGGCAAACTCATTAGTCAACAGAGCCAATTATCAACAGTACAACCATTGAAATTTCTTTTGAAAGCCAGATTTTTTAAACTTCAACTTCTAACACCGCTTCAAAATAGACTGGCCCAGGCCACGATATTTTGTGGAAGAGCCACACTCAAGGGCCAAAGAGGTGCATGTGGCTCGCGAGCCGCAGTTTGCCGACCACTGGCCTAGAATAATCTCCACAAGGTTTTAAATCACATACTAACTTTTCAATATTTTTTGTCTCATTCTTATTATTGGAGACTTCATTGTGTAATAACCTCATAAACACTGAAATCTACCCCCATGAAATTTAGAATACATTATTTAAATTCATGCTTATTACTGTATTTGTTTCACAAATGTTAGGTTTGCTTCCCAAATATTCATGGTTTCTGAGCAGGAAGGAACAGTCTATTATTCTCTTCTATCTTCCATGGCTATAGTTAAAATAGAGTGTGGCTAATCTTTATGAATCAAGTCCCAGGTGCCTCCGGTGTGACTGCTCCGTGCTCGACATGGTGCCTGCGTGATGCCATCTGAGTCTCAGTGACTGACAGTCATTATTATGGTCATCTTTTTCTCTCTCTGGACCTTTGTTATATTTTTCTTTTAATCTACATCCTAAATATCCCTGTTGGAATTATACCCATGCTATATATAATGTGTTATATAAATATCTTTTATTCTCTTCTGGATTTTAAAATGTTCTGTTATTAGTGTTTTCTCTTCTCTACACTCCTTCACTTAGTCCCTTCCTCATTTACTTTTAAGAAATGGTTGATGAAAGCAGAGATTGGAATGATTACATGATGTGTGGAATAGAAGGTAAATAGAAAATTCATTATTTTTTATTTTTTTTAGGGTGGGAAAGGTGTAGAGATCTATTTTAAAATGCTTTGAATAAATACAAATTCAGATGTTTACAAAAGATGAAGGAAGATATAAAATTAAGGAAGATAATATCAAATGAGCTCAATGTTTTGATGAAACAAAGATAAAGTAGTCATAAACAAAGTAGAAATAGAGAAATCCTGAGAATTTTGAAGATTTTGCATTTTTCACTGAGCAGAAAGAAAAGTATCCAACTTCAGACAAAATAAAAATTAACTGGTAGTGATTAACTGGAGTCTTTGCTAAAGTTTTGAACTTAAGTGCATTGGAAACAAATATGATCTCTGTTCTGTAATAGCTCAACATTTAGTTTGTGGAATAAGATCATAAAAGGGTTATAGATTGTACACTGGTAAATACTAATTTATAGCAACAGGAAATATGCTAAAGACTTTAAAAGACTTTATTTTCCACAGGCAAGAAAAAGTTAAAAGAGTTTATCAACCCCAAACCAGTATTGCATGAAATGTTTGAAGGATATTCAAGAAGAGGAAGAAAAACAAAAAAGATTAAAAATTTGAACAATAAAATGGCAATAAATGCATATCTATCAACAACTGAATATAAAAATCAAATAAATGAACAAGAATCTAATGAACAAAATAAACTGATGAATAAAACAGAATAAGGGGCATCAAAACATGGAACAGACGACAAATCTCTGAGGAAGGGGGTGAGGGGAGTGAAGGGAAAGATTAATCAAAGACCTTATATGCTTATGGATTCATGCACTGATGGGGTGCCTCAGCCTGGCCTGTGGGACCAAAACCAGTTCTCTGACATCGCCCGAGGGATCCCAGATTACAAGAGGGCACAGATCAGGCTGAGGGACCCACAGGTGCATGATCAGAGCCAGGAAAGGACCACAGGAGAGCTCTAAGTTGTGTCCAGCCTTTCTTGCCCAGTCCTGATCTGCCAGACCCCAGCAAGCTAACCTACTGGTCAGTGTGTCTGATTCCTGGTGGTCAGTGCGCATCATAGTTACTGGTCAAATGGTCAAATGGACAGTTGGGCACTTAGCATATTAGGATTTTATTATATACTAGAGGCCCAGTACATGAAATTCGGTGTCCCTCAGCCCAGCCTGCTCCCTCTTCAATCTGGGATCTCTCTCATAAGCCAGGACTGCTGGCTCCCAACCACTTACCTGCCTGCCTGCCTGATTGTCCCTTACCACATCTGCCTGCCAGCCTGATCACCCCTTAACTACTCCCCAGCCAGCCTGATCAACACCTAACTGCTCCCTTTGCCAGCCTGATTGCCCCTAACTGCCCTCCCCTGCAGGCCTGGTCCCTTCCAACTGCCTTCACCTGCAGGCCTGGTACCCTCAACTGTTTTCCCCTGTGGGCCTGGTCACCCCCAACTGACCTCCTCTGCCAGCCTGGTAACTGCTAACTGCCCTCCCCTGCAGGCCTGGTCACCCACAACTTCCCTCCCCTGCCAGCCATCTTGTGGCAGCCATCTTGTGTCCACATAGGTGTAGCCACATTTGACCACATGGGAGTGGTCATCTTGTGTGTTGGAGTAATGGTCAATTTGCATATTACTCTTTTATTAGATAGGATTAGATAAATAGTATTACTTATGGGCACAGACAATAGTATAGTGAAGGCCTGAGTGGAGTAGGAACCAGGTGGAAGGGAGCAATGGGGGGGAAAAGGGAGGCATATGTAATAAAAAAGAAAAAACAAACACTGTTTGGACAGAACAGACCCAGGATGCCCCTTCTTCCAGTCTCCGATCACTCTCCAGCATCTTACCCAGCCACCTCCCAGGCCAGCCAACATTCTGTTTCTTTTCTACCTGAACTCCTTATTGCTGAGAAAAGTGAGCTCCCAAATTCGTCAGAACTATTCCACCCAGGTGGTGGCTGAGGTCACCAGCCTGCCAACCTGCACCTGCAGGCCATCTACACCTACCTCTCGCTGGGCTTCTATTTCTACCTCAAGGATGTGACCACTTCAGAGAGTGGGCGAAGAAGACGTGCAAGGGTGCTGAGCGTCTCTTAAAGATGGAAAACCAGCATGAAGGCCGCATTCTCTTCCCTGATGTGCTGAGGCCTCCCCAGAATGAGCAGGGTGAAACTCTGGGTGCCCAGGAAGCTGCCCAGGCCTTGGAGAGGAACCTGACCCAGGCCCCTTGGGAGCTGCCTGCCCTGGGCTCTACCCTCGCAGATCCTCAGCTCCATGACTTCCTGGAGAACCACTTCCAGGGTGAGGAGGTGAAACTCAAGAAGATGGGCAACACCTGACTCACCTGTGCAGGCTGGCCGGCCCCCAGGCTGGGATGGGTGAGTATCACTTAGAAAGGCTCACCCTCAAGCAAGACTAGGAGCCTTCATAGCCCAGAGGCCCGTAAGGTCCCCCTGGTGCCTGGCTTTAGCCCGAGCCTCTCCTGGAAACACTAGCCATTCTTTTAATCCCCCTGAAAACATCTCCCAAGCTTTGGAGGAAATGGAAGTAATAAAGCTTTTTGCAGCAAACAAACTAAAATGAAAGACTATAATTGAACTTCCTTACAAAAAGGAAGATTTCGGAGGCAATAGCATGATCTCTCAGATATCCTGGGAAATCACAAAGTCTAAGCATCGGCAACAACTGGAACTAGTCAACTTCCCTTTAATTATTTGGAATTTTCAAAAGGCTTTATGCACTCAGTGTCATACAAAATGTGCAGAGGTCTGAAAGGAAACTTGACAAAATTCCTACATATGAAGAGTTCAAACTCTGTAAGAAGAAAGATGACAGGTATGCGAATAGCACAGTACAAAATTAAAAGTGATGTGTCTCAGAAGATTTTCAAACAGAGGAAAGGAACTGGTTACTGAATGGATCGCTACTCTCATTCAAAGACGGCGTGTATGCTGCTGAAGGACTAGTCATCTTGATTATTTTGACGGTCTTTTTCAAATCGCTTCTTTGTTCCATCATCCTTCTTAAACATCAAGAAGTAGTAGGGGATGGTAAGTTAGAATTTACACTATTGATCCCTTTAATATCTTTAAACTTTTGACAGAATTTTAAACAACTATGAACCTCAGTTTGTTTGTTTTTTGACAATGTTGAATTTTATCAAAGCTATGTAATCTGGTAAAAAATAAATAAATAAATAACAACAATTAAGAAATCCTCCACACTTACTTGTTCCAAAATACAATACAGTAAAAACATCACCCTTCCCAATATAACTTAAGGATGGCCCTTTTGTTTACCTATGACTATACCAGACACAGTTTTTCCAAATGCTTAGCCTTCGCTTTTTAAATGATTAGCTGAACTGTTTTGTCCCCACTAATCCATTAGAACAAAACACTTACAAATCAGTTTTTGGGTATGACCCTCCCTGCATTCATGCCCTGAACTTTGGCCCGCCCTCAGGCTAAGCCAGCTTGCAACTTCTTAACCTTCCCTCTCTGGAACAGGCTGACCTCAGAGTAAAACATTCTTTGATCTATTATCAGATCTCTGCCTCCTTCACCTGTTTAATCTCATCCCTTCCACTTATCCACAGCCAATTCTTTTCAGCCTCTTTACTTCTCCCCGTGAGAGAAAGATACTTTTCTGTTTAACTTAGACACACTTGCAGATATTATTGTAAGAGCCGTATTCCTTTTGCAAGTCTCCCTCCCCTTATGATTACAATTATTTCAGGTCAATCTCTGCTGGGTTGTTTTTAGCTCACCCTTCTCTGTAAGGTTAGACAAAACTGGACTTTGCCTGAGCCCGTGATTCCCCAAAAGCAGCAAACACAAGGTTAAGAATTCCTCCACCGCCGAGACCAGTTTGGCTCAGTGGATAGAGTGTCGGCCTGCGGACTGAAAATTCCCAGGTTTGATTCCGGTTGGGGGCATGTACCTTGCTTGCGGGCACATCTCCGGTGTGGGGCGTGCAAGAGGCGGCTGATTGATGTCTCTCTCTCATCCATGTTTCTGACTCTCTCTCCCTTTCCCTTCCTCTCTGTAAAAAAATCAATAAAATATATATTTAAAAAAAAAAAAGAAGAATTCCTCTATCAATTTGTGTTCCAAAGCAGCACCCTTGCCCTTGTTAAAGAAAAACTAAACAGGGTGCAGTTAATCAGGCAAGAAAGACAGCATCAAGACTAAAGCAATAGGAGAGAGAGACTGAACTCAACTCCACTAACATAAAGGCAAGAGAGAGTTTTTATGTGCTGGATGAGGGAGGCGAAAATTGCTGGAGAATGTTAAGGGGAGTTTGGTTGGTCGATGTGATTAGTTTGCTTATTGGTTCATATCAAATTAAGGGTGTACCATTCCAGAGAGTTGGAGACAGGGGTCTTTTATTTCTTGATGATTATTTTTTTAAAGGGATGGCTTTCAGGTATTTGAGAAACTGGCAAGAGTTTGAAAAACGATTTTCAACTCAAAGGGACAAAAACAATTAGAAGTGTAAGATTTTTAAAGCAAATGCTCTAATAAAAAGTCCAGGGGCCTCTAGTCAAGGAAAAAGTTGTGTTAAGGTTAATCAAGCTGAAGGGCACATTGAGGCCTTGGTTGCCCTTCCTGTTCTGAAACCCCCCTGCCTTTCCTCCACAACTCAGATAAGATGCTTCTGTCTTCCTCACGCCCGACATAAGAACACCAGATGCTTCCCTTTTGTATCTCTAAAACCCCCAAACCACCTCCCTTTTCTTTAAGATTTTCCTTATCAATAAATGTCCTCCCCATTACAATAGCCTGAAGTCATTTTCTTAATTTGCTGATGCATTTTTTCATTCACAAAGAAATATATCCCACAGCCTTTCATATTTTAAAAAAGATTGATTGAAATGGGGTAAACAAGGCACTTAGCAGGATACCTACAACATAATACTCAAATCTGCTGGTAAAATGATGGTACCCAAGAAAAATTGTCCTTTTAACAATTGTCTTATTGTTACATATATTACTTTCCACAATTAGATATAAACAAAATGATATTTCTACTTAACCAAGTGATAGATTTAAGTAAAAGCAAGTCTCAAATCGATAGTAATCCTATCTAATAAAAGAGTAATATGCAAATTGACCATACCTCTGCTATACCCACAAGCCACACCCACCAGACATGCCCACCAGCCAATCAGAATGAGTATGCAAATTAACCCAACCAAGATGGGTATGGTCACAGAGAGAGCAGGAGGGAGGCTTGGGTTGCCCCTCGCAATGGAGGAAGCCAAGGTTTCCTCAAATTCTGGCTTCCCCGAGCCTCTGCTTAAGGCAACAAAGTTTCAATGGCTGTGCCATCAGAAAGCTTGGCTCTGCTTCAGGCTACAAAGTTTCAATTGTAGAAGATAAATAAATTTCACTTGGGTCTTGGGAAATGGTGGGAGGGGAGGTGTGGCCAGCCCACAAAGCACCACAAGCCCCTTGCCAGGGCCACCCCACTCCCCAAGGGGACATCCACCCTGATCCAGGACACCCTTCAGGGCAAACCAGCTGGCCCTCACCCATGCACCAGGCCTCTATTCTATCTAATAAAAGAGTAATATGTAGATTGACCATTACTCCAACACACCAGATGACTGCCCCCAATGTGGACATAAGATGGCCACCACAAGATGGCTAGCAGGGGAGGGCAGTTGGGAGGCACCAGGCCTGCAAGGGAGGGCAGTTGGGGGTGATTAAGCCTGTAGGGGAGGGCAGTTAGGGTGACCAGGCTGGCAGAGGAGGGAAGTTGGGGTGACCAGGCCCACAGGGGAAGGCAGTTAGGGCCAAACAGGCTGGCAGGAGAGCAGTTTGGCATCAATCAGACTGGCAGGGGAGTGGTTAGGGGGTGATCAGGCTGGCAGGCAGAAGTGGTTAGGGGCAATCAGGAAGGCAGGTAGGTGAGCAGTTGGGAGCCAGTAGTTCTGGATTGTGAGAGGGATGTCCGACTGCACCAAGCCTCTAGTACAGTATAAACATTCCTAGCAAAAAAGCACAGATGCATCCTCAAACTTGTTTCCTAGACTGTCTCAGCTCTCTCCCTTTAAACACTACAACCAGTATCTAATGTATAAGGAGAGGCCACTCTGAGTCAGGAAGAATCATATTCTGATAGCTGGTCAGGCTAATATCTGGTTGGATTAGCCAATAGAACCTCTGTTAAGAACTGGGGTATGGCAATCATAAGATCTATTCAAACTCTTGATTTGGTTATTATTTTCACATGTTCCAAGCTCAGGGTGTGATGGATTCTTATATTCTCTTACTGTTAGAGAGTGGAAAATTTAAACTGCGCTTCCCTGTGACTACCCTGCCCATGAAAGCCAGCTGCACCTTGCAGAACACGATGCCAGTAGCTTAGCTGAACAGGATATTACCAGCCGGGTGCCTAGGATGTGGGTTTAATACCTTACTCTGTGCCCATATAGCTGCGAAAACTGCTTTGTTTGAGGTTGCCATTGTTCCACCTAGCCTGCCAACAAGGATGTGGTTTTAGTTTTTAAAAAGCTACCTTGCACCTGAGGTCGGTGCTGCTCTCTGGACTCCCTGCCTGGAGGAAGGCTGAGCAGTCCCCGCCAGCTGATAAAGGCTCCCTAAATCCCAAGAGGCTTGGATTCCAGTGGTCATTTGGTCCCGATCGCTCCACAACATTACAAGAGAATAGCAAAATATTTTTTTAAGGAATTATTTCTTAAATTTATTTCACCAATAAAAAATTTATGTCTAACATTATTCATGCTAATTACTGAACTCTCTTTGCAGAGTTAAGTAAAGTTACTTAGGTGATCTGCTATAAACTTTAGGATATGAATTTGTCATTTCTGTCTTTCAAATGCTTACCCAGAATCCCTTGCATATAAATTCCTAATCAAAGAACTTCAAATAATAAAACTGGACCTCTGTAAAATTTTGAGTTTATCATGACCCATATAGGTTTTAATAGATTGAGACATAACATTTTCTTCTGAAACTTTTTCCAATAGTTTGAAGACATGAATTCTAAGCAGATGGGCTTAGAACATAAGAGTTTTTACTTCATGGAATATTTCATATGTCATTCTTATTCTAACTAGTTTTCATTTTCATTGCTGATATCTTCTGTGTTTTTTGTTTGTTTGTTTGTTTGTTTTTCATTGTCTAAAGTTATTTTAAGTATGTAGGAAATATTTGAAAATTTTATATGAGAATTTGGTTGAGCTGCATAAACAAGCTATATTACACATAAAAAAGAAAATATATTGCAGAGATATTAAACACAAGATATATAAGATTAAATTTTTATTTTAAGTGACATATCAAATGCCAGAAGTATAGAAACAGGAACTAAACATTAAAATAGTCACTTTTCTTCGGCAAAGTCTAAATGCATTCTATTTTCATTGGTTCTAGAAGAATTAAAAAAGGAAACAACACAATAAAATAAATGCTTTTTAAAGTGCTGCATCAGCTCTTAAAACAGACACTGCTGACATTTTAGGGTGTGAAAGTGAGATTAATTTGGGTAGAGAGACAGAGGATGCTAAGAACATTTAAATGTTTTCTTGGAAGACTTAAAAAAAAATCTGTTTCTTTTTGCCATTCTCTATTTGCAACATTATCCATACATTTCCAAGTTTTCTTAAGGAAAGCAATCAATTGAGAAACAACATTTGAATGAAAGTCATTAAAGTATTATGAGGGTATTTTTTTAAAGGAAATGGTTAGAAAAAGATAATTATCAGGGAAGAATGAGCGCACACAGCTAAAACGGTACTTTCAGATTGTCTTATATTTATTTAGCTCTGCCCTTAAAATTTTCATTTTTCCTTAGAAAGCTTTTTGTCTAAGGTACTGAAAAGTAGACTGCTAGAACTCTAATCATGTTGAAGTATGCATACTAATGTTTTCAGGCATGAGCGGGAGCAGGTGGGGATAAACAGGCACAGGACTTGATATACTTCCAGTTATTGTCTCCAGTGGACAACTTTATTAATCTTGAAAGTCCTAGCATTTAGTAACTTTTCAAATTATATCTCCTGGCATAGACACAGCTGATCCTCACAACCAATTGGCTTGGAGGTCAATCTCCCCCAGTGATACCAACAACAATCAAGACTTAACTACAACAAGGCTATACACACAGTTCACAAAGGGGTGCACCAAGAGTGTCCACCTCAGGTAACTGGGGAGGTGGAGCTACTGGGCATAGGACACCTAGTGCACAAAGCTACTCTACCAACTCAGGGAAGCAGTGAATATGCAGAGTCAAAGGAACAGATCACAAACAAAAGAAATGGAGGAAAACCAATGAGTGGATATAGAGTACAAAACCATGGTTATAACATTTTTCAAGAATTTCTTAGAAAAGATGGATAAATTTAGCAAGACCCAAGAGGAGATGAAAAAGAACCAACTAGAAATTAAACATACACTGAAATAAAAAAAAAAATATTATACAGAGACCTAACAGCAGGCTAGAGGAACGCAAGAATCAAGTCAAAGATTTGAAATACAAAGAAGCATAAAACTCTCAACTGGAAAAAGAAACAATAATAAAAAAAATGTAAAGATAGTGTAAGGAGCCTCTGGGACAACTTCAAGTGTACCAATGTCAGAATTATGGGGGTGCCAGAAGAAGAGAGAGAGCAAAATAGTGAAAACCTATTTGAACAAATAATGACTGAAAACTTCCCCCACCTGGTGAAAAAAATATTTACAAGTCCAGGAAACACACAGAACCCTGGACAAAAGGAATCCAAAGAGGACCACACCAAGACACATCATAATTAAAATACCAAGAGCAAAAGAGAGAATATTAAAAGCAACAAGAGAAAAACAGTTAATTACCTACAAGGGAGCACCCATATGATTGTCAGCTGATTTCTCAACAGAAACTATATACGCCAGAAGGGAGTGGCAAGAAATATTCAAACTGATGAATAGCAAGAATCTACAACCAAGATTACTCTACTTAGCAAAGCTATCATTCAGAATGGAAGGTCAGATAAAGAGTTTCACAGATAAGAAAAACTAAAGGAGTTCACCAACACTAAACCAGTATTATATGAAATGCTGAAAGGTACTCTTTAAGAAGAGTAAAAAGAAGAAAAGGTAAAGATAAAAATTATGAACAAATACATACCTATCAACAAGTGATTCTAAAAATCAAGTGAATTAAAAATCTGATGAACAGAATAAACTGGTGAATCTAATAGAATCAGGGGCATAGGAAGGGAGTGGACTGACAATTCTCAGGGGGAAAGGGGTGAGGGGGGTGCAGGGAGAGACTGGACAAAAATCATACACCTATGGATGATTCAACATTTGCGGTTTCTAGGATCAACACAAGTTCCAGGCCAGTCTGATTTGTATCCGTTACTCTGCCTACAGTTATCAACTTGGGGATGGGCAGTAGTTCTGATTGGTCCAAAGAGACAATCCAGTGTATTATTCCTAGACTCCTTGAATTCTAAATTGCATAAACTGATTGGAAGTGAGTCTGGGACATCAATGACCATTTTAACCACAAATAGAGAATTCTAGAAAAATCAAGCCAATGGAAAACAAACAAACAAATAAACAAAAAATGAGTCTTGATAAAATTGTTTGAGCACCGGGATCCAGCTACACAAGCAATCTATTACTAGAATTTCATTTACATGAAATGTTATCATTCCTTACTTAATTACATGAATTCTGTCTCTTGGAGATGAAGAACCTGGTCCATATAAAGAAAGCTACTCAGATGACTGAGCTATAATCTCCTTCAGGAACTTGTTAGCATCCCCAGAGTCCTTTATCATCCTCACCGTTCCCCTGTGAGTAATGCTATGATAGCTGCCCTCCTTCATGTATAGAACTGTGGAGTCTATTTCTTGGGATTCCACAATAAAATGAAGTGGGCTAAAGTGTGTTTATAGTTGTAATACAAATAAATAATACAATAAGAATAAACTGTGTTTCATGTACTGTAAACCTACTTTTGCCCACCCTATGTTGTTCTGTAAATGTCTAATAATATAGAATGTTTTGATTTTCTCATCTTTAATATATATTTTTGTCAGTTTAATAATATACCTTCTTTAGCTACATAAAACTGCTCATAAACCAGATTCCATTTTTTAAATTAAATTTGCTATAAATTATAAATACATCAGTTGCAAAATTGACCTTTCAGTTTCTTTTGAAACTGTAAGAAATTCATTACTTTGGAAAATGTTTTAAATGTTCTATAATTCAAAGGGAAAACAATTAGTATAATGTTACTTTTCTATCTCTTGTTTGGTTTTTCCACACAGACATTCAAATTTAAAATAGGTTTGATCTCATGATTTAAGAAAGTCAACATCATGGAAAATAACAAAAGATATTTCCATTTCTAGGAAGAATATTTTTGTTGTTGTTTTTTAAGTTTTATTTTAATAGCATGCTTTTCAAAGGTAATTGGTTGAGAAACTAGATAATCTGATTTTAATGTCTTTTTTAAGAGAATAAAAGGATATATGATTGTATTCCTGTTTTAGAATGAGAAAAGAAAACGTGTTTTTTGTTGTTGTTGTTGTGCTTGTTATTTTGCTTTTGTCTTTAATGATTCCTAAATTACAAGCTACTGAGAACAGATGGTATTAAATAAGTCTTTGGCTTGAGAGGTATTGGGTATGTCACCACCTTGCTCACAGAACATAAGCACTAGGGACAGTTCTTTGAGCATCTGCTTGTCCAGGTGTCCACCAATGAGCTGCTTGAGAGCAGGGACATTGGTCATGACCTTTACTGCAGTTGTAGTGGGGTAGTGCTCTGTGTAAGGAGTAGTTTCTATAGACATGCAATATGTTCTCATCAAGAATGTGTGGCTGAAGGAAACAGGCAAGAGCTGGGCTTCTATAATGTCCTGAGGAAACAGGGGCAGGGACCACCAATTTGGTGGAAGCTCAGGTGAGCACCAAGCCTAAAACAGACCCTATTATGAATCTGGAATGACCATGGATGAGACAGTGCAGGACAAATTGGTGGAAAAGAGCTACATGAGAGGTTGTGTCAGCAGAGGAGGTTGTGACAGATAACAAGGTCCTGTAGGTCTCCCATCTTTTCTCTCTGGGCTCTGCAAAAACCTTCATCCCCAGAGACCAGGATCTACAGCTGCTGGGAACATCATAGATTATTTCCCCCATGCCCCTAGATAGCAGCTGTGTCAGAGGCATCCAGGGACAATTGACAGAGAGTGCTGTGATCCTCCAACACAGAAAAAGGTCGTGCACAGCCAACTCCAACAGTGGTGATGGTCTGACATGCTGGTAAACTGACAGGGCTGAGCCTGCTGCCACTCTCAGAAGGTTCCCAGAGCCCAAAACAAGGAGCTCTGCATGCACATCCAAGCATATGAATCCTTTGAGAAGGTCCCAGTTGTAGGCCGGTTGGCAGCTTCTCTCACCTCCTCAGCCACGCACAGATCTAAATATCTTTTGGCCAATAGTTTTTCATCACACTAAAATAAGGCTTATCTAGTATTGCACAATTAATTATAAGGGATTGTGGGCAAATATCCAAATGCGTATGTCCAGTTAAAAAAAAAATCTATCTCACTTTTCCTGTAAATTTTATTATATAAAAATGATTATCAGGATCTATCAAGTAAATGGTCAGAATAGATTTCTGATGCTCCTAGAATCTTTCCTGCTTCACATGAAAAAAAAAAAATAGAGAGCCTCAGTGTAGAAGGTTCAAAAGTAATTTTGTTCGGGGTGGAAATAAAATATTGGGGATTAGCTATAATTAGTAAGAAATATTAATCATGCTCTGTTAACCATGATTGCTCTGAGTTGTACACCCTGGGACATGGGAGTAACATCAGAATGCAGTCTACCCTCCTTTCCTGAGAAATGCCTATCATTATGGAAAGATTTACAGCCTGTGGCTGAAACAATCTTGTCCTGGAGGTGCCCATGCTCTGTGAACCCCCAGTCCACATTGCTTGAAACCTGTAACCACTATACCTTGCCTACTTTCTCATGCCTGTAATTCTTATTTCCCATACAATCTTTGTCCGTATACCCCATATAAGCAGCTGGCCTTTAAGGGAAGATGTAGAGCAGACTTTTTTGGATGACATGCTATTCTCCCATAGTACTGGCATTATTGGAATAAACGCTCATATAGTATGATTCAATCCTGCCCCTGCTTATTTGGCTCAAGTCTGATTACAATTTTAAAATGTCACCTTTTAGGAGTTCCTGCGTTGCTTCTCCTGTGAGTATTTGAGTATATGTCCTTTGAATATGAACTGATTACTTTATCCTTACCAGTGGGAGACTCATGGACCTACATTGTGAATTCCCTCTTCCAGAATCTGCTTCAAATTTTTTCCAATATGTAAGATCCCCACTACCTGGGATAACATCAGAGAATTCTCAGCTAAGAATCCCAGGTTTAGCATGCTTGTCACTTACCAATGGCCCAAGTTCCAATATCTGGATGGTAATGGCCACGTGTTGATTAACTATTGAGAAGTGAATGCATCATTAGGGATTTTGTTGTTGTGAGAACACCATAGAGTACACTTACACAAACCGAGATAGCTTAGCCCACTACAGAGCTGGGCTACATGGTATAGCCTACCTACTGCTCTTGGACAACAAGCTTGTACAACATGCTTTTGTACGAAACAGCATGAGAGTAAATAAAGCACAAGAGAAACTGATGTAATCCAAAGAACGTTCTACTTATCAAGGAAACATTTGCCGTAGAAGAGCATGCTGCGTTCTGCTCGCAGTAGCCTCGTTCATCTAGTGCTTCTGAGAGATTCTGTGCTCTGCCTAAAAGCCCTTAAGATTCATCCGTTTAAACATGATGAAGTGTTTTTTTGTTGTTGTTTTGTTTCCAACTGAAAAGACCGACTGAAATATATATATTTTTACAAGTGTGTATCATTTTATACTTTTTGATAGTCATCTTAATTACATTTAGATGCCTTTTCCAAATTGAAAACAGTTTTAAATTGCTAGCTCCTAGTATGTGATTTTCTTATACTAATTGGAATAATAGGGTACAAATGGAGGTATCCCATGATTGCAGAAGAATTTTAATATTTATTGGAATAGAATGTATAACAGAGATTAAAAGTATTCTATCCTATGAATGTAAATGTTAGTGCATATATTGAAATGTATTTGTATATTCTGTTAACCCATTTTATGTTTTTAAGAATTGTAAGCCATACAAATGAATTATTTTTTATCCTAATAGTTCTTACTTTCAAAATATGAAAATTGTAAACAAAGGAACGTGTTAGCATTCTATTGCTGCATAACACAGTAGCTTAACACTTAGTGACTTAGAAGAGCAACTGTTATCAACATTTTCAGTTTCTGTGGGTAATAAATTTAGTTGCAACTTGTCTGGTTCTTCTGACTCAGCAGTTATTAATGAGATTGTAGTCAGATGTGAGCTGGAGCTGTACTTATCAAAGGTCCTTTCTGAGGCTGGAAGATCTTTTTCCAAGTTGATTCTCCCTTATCACTGACAAATGGTTGTTGACTAAGTTGGCTGATGGTGGGAAGCCTCAGTTCCTATCAAGTGTGTGCCTGTGAGTCTACTTGAGTATCACTCACAGCATGGCAGCTGGTTTCCTCTTAAAAAAAAATGGTCCAAGAGAACAAGATGAACACTGCACTGTCTTTAATGACTGATCTTTGGAGTCACACACCTTCACATTTAAATGTTGACTTGATAGTTCAGCTTTGATTCAATGTGGGATATATACAAGGAAGCAAAGATCATCAGGGGAAATCTTGGTGGCAGGTTACCTTAATAAAAAAATCAATGAAATAATTTATTATTTTGTTAAACAGAAGTAAGTTTTTATTTCAAACATTTATGTTTTTATTATTTTTTCATCATCGGTTATTATATAAACTTATCTGAATGATATAATTATTTATTAGTATTAATTTGTTTGAATTTTTAGAGGGAGGGATTAGTAATTTAAAATAAATCTATGTAAAAGTTCATCATTTGCCCAAAACATAAAATTAACATAAAGACAATTATACCCATGTTTTTTACTACTAAGGAAACCTAGGATGTATCATGAAGGATGTTTTAAAGCCCTTTGTGTGTGTGTGTGTGATAGCTAGAAATGGAACCAGGATTTATTAAATTTTGGACTCTTGACCTTTTCCCTATACCATGTTTACATGCATAGAAGAATCAACATGTTTATTAAAATCTATTTTTGAATAATTGTAAAAGAATGCCTATTTTCCTTACATTTTCTTCTTATATTTCTTAACTATTTTCATTCCTTAATTTATTATTCAGTTATAAATTCACAAAAAACTCATATATATTATATAAAATGTCAAGTAATCATAGATATTAAACACATACCATACAAATATTAAGGAAAAAAACAACAACAAATACCTAAATAGTTTTTACTGAATACCTAAATAGCTTTCAGGTTGGTATCAGAATAAAGACATATATTTAGATAACAAAAGTAATAAAATCATCTAATACAGTTAATCAAACTGGATATATGCATAATGACAGTTAATCACTAAACCTTATTTTTCCTAAGAATTATAATTGTTTCTTAACCTTTCAGAGACTGCTACTAAAAAAATAACAAAATAGTCTGATTTAAAATAAAATTGCCTTCTTTGCAATCTGGGAGAAAAGCCAAACTATTTTTATCATAAGTTTAAAAAAAAGAGAGAAAGATAATGGGGAGGTAAATAATTCTTCAGTTGCCTAACCAGACTTCAATATTAGAGAGTCAGCTGGACCTATTCCTTCATTAGTTAAGAAGGGAGAATTTGGGGGGGAAAAGGTGCATAAAAATTTGCCTTTATAATTGTGGTGTCATGAAAAAAAAAAATATATATATATATATATTTTTTTGAGGTCATTCTAGATTTAGTTCGTGTCACAGAATTCCTAAAACCCTTGGAATTTCCTGAGGGATAATAGTGTCAGGTGTTGTTTATAGCAAGTTCTTCTCAATCATATCTGAGTTTATGCTAAGGCAATGACTTTGTATGGAGTACCTACATAGCTTCTGAATGGGGTCTGGTCACCAGAAGAGAGTTAAGTGATTAGATGGTTGGAACTTTCAGTCCCACCCCTTAACTTTTGAGGAGGAATGAGGAGCTGGAGATTGAATTCAATCATGATTGGCCAATGATTTCATCAACCGTGCCTCTGTGATGAAACCCTGTATAAAAACCCTGGACAACTGAATTTGGGAACTTTTGGGGTTAGTGAAGACACAAAAATCTTGGTAGAAGGGTGTGCTCCTACCCCCCCCCATACTTTGCCCTGTTAATTTATTCTATTTGGTTGCTCTTGAACTTTATCTTTTATAATAAGCTGAAAGAGTAGAACACTTCCCTGGATTCTGTGAGTCAGCCAGTCAGAAGTGTGGGTAACTTGGCACCTCATTTGTGACTGGCTTCTTAAGTGGGGGTAGTCTTGTAGGACTGAGTCTTTAATCTGTGGGCTTTACATTAACTTCACACATTAGTGTCATGATTGAATTGTGTTGTTGGACCTCCAGTTAGTGTCAGAGAATTAGAGAATTGATGTGGGAAAATGACATGTATTTGGTGTCAGAAAAAATATTACAATAATACTTGATTAACTACTACTTCATTTAAACCTAATGAAACAACAACAACAACAAAAATGTGGGTTTTGTTTGACTTCCAAGTAAGGAGCCTCAAGAGTGCATAGCTGCCCATACCCTGTCAAACAGGCTACCTCCAATCATGAGCCTTATTGTTACTGACTTCAGCTGATGCCATAATTGGAGATGGAGGTGGAGAGTGCTCAAATACAACAGGGACCTGAGCATTCTGAGCCCATAAAGATGTCAACAAATAGAAAGGTAAATACCTGTAAGCAATTGCCTTACTCTGCAAAATTCAAACTGAATGTAACCAGCTATTCAAAAGAGCTGGAAATAGAGCTGCAGAGAGACAGTTTGTACCTCCTCCCACTCAGTGTATGATAAGACAGTGGAGAAAACAGGAAGAACAAATCCTTAAGATGCCAAAAAAGAAGAAGGCCGTAAGAGGAAAACTAGCAAAATGGGCAAACTTGAGCAGCAGCTTAAGACTTGGATTATGGAGCAGCGCTAGAGTGACTTATGAACCAAGCTTATTCAGTGTCAGGCAAGAATGCTTGCCACCAAAATGAACATTGTTGTTCTTACAGGAAAGGCAAAATGGTGCTTCAACTTCATGAGGAGATAAGGGTTGACCATGAGAACAGAAAGTTAGCTCAGAAAATGTCACCAGTTTATGAGGATGATCTCACATAGGTCATCCTGAGAAGACAGCAGGGATACAATAGGAGTTAAAGAAATTGATATATCTGGAACTAAAGTGTTGAAGAAGGGAGCAGTGATAAATAAAGTGATATGCTGCATAATATCATAGTACTTGTTTGTAAACATTAACTGTGTAATTACTAAATAAAAATGTGCTCTGTTTTATGTTTAAAATATTGATTTCTTAATTTTGGGTTGGAAAAGTGAGGGGCATCTTACACATGGAGGCATCTTATACACAGAAATATAATCCTTTTACCATATAAATATGTGCTAATTTATTATTAAAAATATAAATATAAAGTTATTTCTTATATGCATTGGAATATAACGAGGAACTTCTAAAAGCATCTGGAAGGAAAGAGGGAGAGAGAAAAATAGAGAGAAAGATATTAAGAGATTGAGAGTTAATACTGAAATATGATGAATTAATCACTCTTGGGGATTAGAAGATATTTGGGGAAATGTCAAGAAGCTACAGACCAGTAGGAGGATCAGCACTCCTCTGAATTAAATTTACAATACCCAAAAGTATTAAAATATCTGAAAGATACTTTTGAGTTAGAAATATAACATAGGATTTTATAAAGTTTGCAAACACATACACCATAAAATTTACTACTAAGTTCCCTGCTTTACCAGTAAAGTTTTGTGAATCAAGTGATGATTTTCAAACTTTAGTATTGGCTTGGTTTTAAATTATTTTAATTTACCAGCTTTGTTTGCCTGGGCATAAACAGCTCTGTCTACCTATTGTCCAATTCTTTAATCCTGAAGTCTGAAGACTAGGAGTGATAATGGTGTCTCAGCGCAAAGGCAGGAGAAGACCTGCTCAAACAGTCAGGTAGAAAAAGAGAATTCTCTCTTTCTCCTTTTGGGTTTGGTGAAGACCTTAATGGATAGGATGATGCCCATTTGCATTGAGAAGGGCAATTTGCTGCCCATAGACTAACAATTCAAATGCTGTTCTCATTCAGAAACACCCTCACAGACACCTCCAGAAACAATGGTTAGCCAAATAGCAGAGCACTCAGTGATATAAAATTAATTAACACAAAATTAATCATCACGGTTGTTATAATTAAGATTCTGATAAGTTGTTTTGAAATGATAAGTGGCAAAACACATAGTTTCTCTTTATTAGAACTTATCATTTGGATGGTGGAGGAAGAAAGAGAAAGAGAAGAGAATAAATGTGTAGTATTAGATAATGTCTGTAATAAATGCACATTAAGGGATATTGATTAAATAAGTGTTGCCAGAATCAAGAATAGGTCCAATGAACCAACCAGCTTGGCTCAGTAGTCGAGCATTGACCTATGAACCAGGAGGTCATGGTTCAATTCCCAGCACGTGCACGGTTGCAGGCTCCATGCCCTGTATGGGGCATGCAGGAGGCAGCTGATCAATGATTCTCTCTCATCATTGATGTTTCTATTTCTCTCTTCCTCTCTCTTCTTCTCTGTAATCATTAATAATATATTTTTAAAAATGAATTGACACAATGCAGAAAAGAGCTTTAAGTCAGTACTTGAAAATATTTAGCTGAAGACAAGGGCATTTCTTAATGTAGAAAAAAACATACAAGAGGAATGAAGAAAATAAATGCTAAATATATTCAGGGCACGATTATTTAAAAATTATATTTCTAGAGCAGATGGTTCATGCAGAAAAGAGTGGAATGTGGGGATATATGATTCAGACATAAAGGGTCTTCATGCCAAGACCAAAGTGGTTGTTTTTTTCTAGGAGCTAATTAGCAGATATGATGAATTTAAAATAGTATAGATCATGTATCATAGAAATGTGCACTTGTAATCTATATGATATTATTAACCAATGTCACCCCAGTAAATTTCATTAAAAACTAAAATCAAAACAAAACATTACCTGAAGGTAAGCAAAGATAAAATAACATAAAATAGTTTGGCAATAGCATTTATTTTTTAGAACAATTTTTGTGTTGGTGTGCTGAAGGAAATAGTTTTATACATCATGAATTCAGAACTCTTGAGGTTACCTATGTGACCTACAACTTAATATAGATGTATTGAAGGTTTCAGAAATTCCTTGGCACCTTGTCAAAACATTGAAAGCATTCTGAAATATTCAACAAGATGAGAGACACACTGCTCAGAGAATCCTTCAAAACACACTCTTCAACCTGCCATTCATAGGCTAGATGGACAGCACCAACTTTGCACTGAATCAAAACCAAGATTGGATCAGTTGATCATTTGATCCAAAGTGCTATTTTACAGATAAAGAAAGTGAGGCCCCAAGAGGCCAGTCACACCAGCAAGGTTTCTACTTATTTTAAGATGTAACGTTTTCCACTATGTCAGGTATTTTAAAGAAAAGCAAGACACTCTGTTCACTCAAATTTCTAAGTCTCTTCTTCATAAGAATCAGAAGTAACAGATTTTAGTTATAAGGAAAAAAACTTAAATTCTGTTTTCTACTATCTCTACTTGCTTAGAAATTTTGATATAAGGCTTATTAAGAAAGTTTAATAGATAATACCTGCTTATTCTTTGACAATTGACTTTGTGCATAACAGTCTAATCTACTTAAAATACGTTGGAGTTATAATGACTTTAAATCCTGAAAAGAAAAATTTTAATTTATGTTTTTTACTGTAATAGTGCTAGATTTTTAAAGATATTAATAAGAATGAATAAATGATGATTGTGTCAGTGTAGAAATACCAATTATAATAATTGTGTCTTGAATTAATCAAATTTTATATCATCAATATGGAATTAAAATAATATTAATATTGATAATGAGCATTCATTTAGAACTTTCTTTGCCTTGTGAAATTTATCTCCATTATATTCAGGCTTTATCTAAGTTTTGCAAGTAAAGCTGAAGTATTTCCATATTGTATTAGAAAGCTTGGTTTTGAGAAGATCAAACCCACTGCTTCCGGGGAGGTGAAAGAGCTGAGATTTGCATTCAAGGGTCTCGGACTACAAGGTCCATCACCTCTTCTGCTATGGCATTTTTTCCCTCCCTAAAATTATTCTATATTATTAGGACTTTTAAAGGTTGTCTTCTTACCATCTTGATTTCAGAACCATATTAGCAATAAGGCACAGTAGGTACAATAATGGAGGTCAAGATATCAGCTTTGGAAAATATGGTGTGTTTATATGATGAAAAAGAGCCTTCTTCAAATGTTATCTTTGAACTAGAGAGATTCTCAAACCCAATCAGAGACAGAAGTAGCCTTAAATAGGCCTCTATCCAGAGATAGGGCTTCCCAACTTAAGTCCATCACAGTGTGTAGGGCTTGCATTCTCTGCAAGCCAGTTGACCTTATCAGTGAGTCAAGGAAGGGGTGCTAGATTTCTTTTTTGTCTCTCAAATTCACTGGAGAACTCATCTTTTTTCTCCTGGGCCAGAGTAAGTGAAGTGTGGAAGGGAAGCTAGGAGGGTATCCTAACACAGACACATGAGGATGCTTGCTTAAGTGTTCCCACAACATATTATCAGCATAGAGGCTTGACCACCTTTACCGAATGGTTGAAGGCTTTGCCAGGTAGTTCGGTTGATTACAGCATCTTCCCCACATGCCAAAGGTGTTGATCCCCACTCAAGGCACATGAGAGAAGCAATCAATGAACACATAGATAAGCGGAACACCAAGGCAAAGTTTCTGTCTTTTCTCCCTCTCTCTAAAATCAATTTTAAAAAATAGAATGGTTGAATAAGCAGTTCAGTTTATGTTGTAGCTTAGCCTTTTTTAAAATCCTATATAATAAAAGGGTAGTATGCAAACTGACCCTAACGACAGAATGACTGGGAATGACCAGTCATTATGATGCACACTGACCACTAAGGGGATGCCAGGGGGCGATCAAACGGGGGGCTCTGTGATCATCCCTGAGGGGGAGGCTCAGGCCACCCTCTGCAGATGATTGATCCGGGAGCTCTGCAGAATTGGGGAGCCGGGGAAGGGGTGTGGTGGTACGTGTGGGTAGCACCAGGCCAGGGGAGGTGTGGGTGAAGGGCAGGCCACAGGGCCATGTGGCAGCCGGGGCCATGAGGCAGCTGGGGCTGCAAGGGCCCCGCAGCTGGGACTGTGAAGGCCTACCATTGCGCAAATTTTGTGCACCAGGCCTCTAGTAATAATATAATATAATATAAATTTAAATATGAGATTTTCATTAATGTAACTTGTGATCAGTGAAAATATTCTACTTTGGAATATATTCAGAGATATTTTTAAAAAATTTTTGAAATACAGTCTTCTAATTCTACCTTAAAATAGAAGTAAAATATTTAATTATTTGAAACTTTTCCAAAGTTTCATAGGAACATTTGCAATGATTTAAAAGTCAATGCTAACTTTTGAAACACATATGTCACCAGGGATGGATGACCTAATTTAGATGAATTGTGATTCAAGTATTCATCTAAATTTCAAGGTTGACCTAAATCAAATAGGAGAGCCTTGAAGTTTGGTTAACTTTATTCATTATGTTTCCTCTTTGTATGTCTTTTTTTTAATTTTCTGTTTCTGGCTTACATTAAAAGCAGAACTGCTAGCAGTATCAAAAAAACTGTTTCTATGATTTCATGCAACTATATACCTAAAATGTACAAATCTGTTTAAGAATTTGGATCCATATTTTCAGCTTGAAGAGGTTTCAAAACTGGAAAGAATTTTTATATATATCTTTATTTTCTGTATCACCTAACTGTTTCATTATTTCTATGGATAAAACTTAGTTGGCATGATAGGTGTATTTTTATATTTACATTTTAAAAATGTTTAGAAACAAATTCTTATTTGAATATATATTGGCTCTATCTTTAAACATTCATGTCAGAATTAGCAGTAAGCATTAACAAAATCAATTGAAAACCTCATATAAGAAAATTATTTTTAAAATATATTTGTATTAATTTCAGAGAGGAAGGGGAAGAGAGAGAAATGGAAACATCAATGATGAGAGAGAATCATTGATTGGCTGCCTCTTGCACACTGGGGACTGAGCCCACAACTCGGGCATGTGTCCTAACCAGGAATTGTACCATGACCTCCTGGTTCACAGGTTGACTCTCAACCACTGAGCCTTTTGGGCCAGGCAGAAAGATATTTTTTTATGGTATATTTTTCACTTGGCTGGCTTCTACTTATTTTTTATATCTTGGCTAGCATGTGACCTCCCCCAGGGGCCTTTGATGGTTATATACATGAAGTAGCTCCAGACACTATCACCCTGTTTTGGTTATTTTGTTGAAGGATATAACTATCAATTACCATCTGTATTCTTTTTGTTTGCTAGATAATTACTTCTTTCCCTGTGTTACATATATGATACATGCATATACACATACACATACATATACATATACACATACATATATATGTGTGTAGAGAAAAAATGTGCATTTTCACAGTTAGGTATGTTCTGTAAAGTAGCAATGAACCTGAATTAGCACATACTGAATCACTGCTCCTCAGGGAAATCCAGCCATAGGTTTTTGCAAGTCTCTGGCCACCCATATTAGCCAACCAAATTGTCATTTGCAAATATAGATTTGTTTGCCAACATCCTTGACAAACAAATCAGTCTCATTAAGTTGAAAACTTTCTCTTCCCAAGAACGCTTTCTCAGTATAAAACTTAGCAGAGCTTTTTACTTTTTTTCTGCAGCTCCCTGATCTGCCAAACCGGCCTCACCTGAAAGCTGAACATTTTTCACATCGCATCGTATGTTCAGACATGTGAGCCAGCCAGCACTAGGCAAGAAGAATTTAACATTTTCCTGAGCCTGGGTAACATGACCATAAGTTATGTAGACTTTCAGTGTGACAACAATACTTTCTACTCAGCTTTAAAAAGAAAATCAATTATCATTTCATGACTCTGCAAATGTAACCATAGTTTCATCAAACACCATATACATTACTTGAGCATTTTCTGAAATGGCCTCATGGACAGGTTAGCAAATTTCCTTTCTCTTTCTTAATGTACCATATTGTTGATTCATTAACATTGAACTCATGGCAAATGCACTATAATTAAATGCCTTAACAAGTTTATTTAATGCACTTTATTTCCGTCCACAAGGCACTTCACAGTCTTTTTGCACTTAGGAGGAATACTAGACAACACTTCATTGAGGTGGTTGAGGACCAATTTAAGCAATAAAATTACCAAAAAAACATAAAGAGTCAACACGTGACACTAAATGGACTATGAAAGCCCACTTGTTTTAGAGTATGGAAGCTGGAACAAGAAGGTAGAGAGGCCATTGTATTATTCAACCCCAATTCGGTGCATGTCTCTAAATGATGATTAAAAAAAACTCCTCAAATATTGATATTTGGAGATTTCCAATATATGCAATATATACCAATTAGTCTTAAAAGTCTTAAGAGCAGAGTATAAACTTTGTTGGGCTTTGCACAGCCCTATGACATAGTTAGAATTCAATTTCCTGTTTCTGAACTGGCATGCCATAGAGGTCAGTGTGTCCTGTGATGAACCAGAATGTATATTTTTACTTCTGCATTGGTCCTGAGCTAACATGTGACTAAAGGGACAATGACAAGATCAAGTCTGTATGCCCAAGAAGACTGGGTGGGAATAATTGTGCAGATAAACAGGGCATCTCGAGAGTGATGTAAACTTTTAAATCCCAAATGGATTTAGAACTTTACTTCTCTAGTTGTACGAATAAGACAAGATTGGGGAGACAGGTTCAGTAATTCCAACAGTACTTAGGTGTTTCCTCCAGTCACCTCTAATTCATTTTATCTCATATACAAGGACTACATTTCCATCCTTCCTCCACCTCCTCATACACACACACACCTCTTATTCCACGCTGGTGACATAAACTGCTTGAATACTCTCATATTTTAATACAATAGACTCTGGGACTGACAAGGTTGAGTGAACTGAGCATGGAGCAGAGCTGGAGAAACTTAGGACTGACACCTTTAAGTAAATAACCATTTGCATTATTTAACTCAGTATATATTTTCATATATATACTTAACAGTATATATAAAAAAATATGTCACAAACACCCTTTCTGAACAGCTAACACAGAAATTAAACATCAATTGGAATGTATTTATGAGTGTGTGTGTAAGTTAGATCTATTTCATTAAATAACTACACTGATGTTATGATTACTGATGCCTTTATACCAAAAAGCATGATTAAAGGCCTGTAGAAATAAAAATCTAGTTGAAGAAAGGTAATTATAGTTGATAGTACTCAAATAGGAAGTTTGAAGCAGAGTGTTAGAAGAGGTGGCTGCATAATAATCTGGCCACTCAGTGTATATCCTATATAATAAAAGGCTAATATGCAAATTGTCCCCTTGACAAGGAGTTCAACCAGCAGGCAGGCCAGCCAACTGCCCATGTTCCCTCCCCTCAGCCAGGCTGGCTGGACCCCACCCATACGTGAATTCATGCATACACACACACACACACACACACACACACACACACACACACACTGGCCAGATTATTATGCATTCAGAGGTCATAATAATCTGGCCACTGAGTGTATATTAGCATTTATTCTTTCAAGAATCAGGAGGTCACATTTAGTCCCTTCTATTACTGAGACTCCAGAACCCCACCATGCACTTGTGTTCTCTGGAAGCATACATCAAGTCATTTATTCTGTGGAAAAGATATTCTTGTTCGAGTGAGAAGTGCAAAAAAATATTGTACATAATACTCATGAAAGACAAAATGAAGAGAACGGGAGTTGGCAGGCTAAGTCCGTGGACCACACTGCAGGTCCGATGTTTATGAAAAGAGAATGTGAAAAAGGATGACTGAGTAGAAAAAACTCAGACTGCAGTGTAGCTTTGACAAAGTTTTGGCCAGGCTATCCAGGTGCTCTGGGGCAATTGCTATAGAGGAGTTCCACGTTGGAGAGAAATGTCTAGACTAACACCATCATCCATCATTGTCTGGCAGTTGTTCGGGAAGAGTTCTCTAGGTAAAGGCTGTCAGCTCAATGCACCCCTTGCAGTTGGTTGAAAAGGTCTTTCTTGAAGGGAGATTCCAATAATGCCCCTTCCTCCTGACACACCTATCTCATTTATCGTACACCTTTCAGTTTTCTGATTCTTCCTGGTTGAAGTGAGTCTCACCCTCAGTCTGATTGCCTTCCTCTGAGGAGCTTGATATCAGCAATCTATTTATAGCATTCATGTATTTCTTCTATCAAACCACCAAGACTGAATGTGGAGCAATATACAATTTCCTCAAATCTTTTAAAAGTAGTTTGGATATAACAAGTAAGGCACTGTGCTTTTTGAACGGTTTTGAAATCAAGTTAAGTACAGTTTTATAAAACATTTATTTTTCATTTTAAACATTTTTATTTACTTATCAGTACACACATATGTTAACATGATAACAAAGTGAAGGAGTAACAGAAGTTTTAGGATCTTTCGATAATCTGAGAAAGGCAATCTATAGTTCCTAATTCTCTTTTTAACTAGAATTTTATTTGTTTCCGTTTCATTCCCAGCCAGCTTCGCCCCTGGGCAGGCTTAGTCTATATGTGTTTATCACTTGTAGTCCAGCTTTTATTGAAAACCTTGGGGGAATTTCTTCTATAACATTCCCTGTTCTTAGATATAGGCCTAAAATTTCACTTATTGGAGAGTGAGTGCAATTTTCTTTTAGGTGGATGATGCACTTTCCAAAATAATTTGTTTCTTAGTTAGAGTGGTTAAAATGGGTACCTTGCAGGCAAAACACCAGCCTAACTAAAAGACTCACAAAATGGGTGAGTGGGAATGTTCATGGTTATTCCTCAATGTTGAAGCTCAGGGATCTTGTTTAAGTATCAGAGAAGTAACCAATTGTTAGATAATCTATAGAAAAATCAGAAAACATCCACTGGGTCTAACTATTATTGCAATCAACAATGAGACACTCCTAGATATATATTTTCCAAGACATCTCTCCTATACTGCCTAAGAAGAATCTGAAGCACTATTGTTTTAGAGATATACCCAATATAATATGAGATACTCCTTAACCAAAACTGATCAGGAAAATCAAATTGGTCAAATTCAGTTTGATATTACTGCAACAAATATGATAGCAATCTGGAAATAAAACACAGAATAGTTATTTCATTAAGACCAAACTATGCCCTTACCTTCTGATTATGATTATTTTATTAGAGAAGTTAACAAAAAGTTAATAAAGTGGCTCTTTTGTTTATTTTAAAAATATAAAATAAAATCTGAATATCATCAAATTTCAAAAATGTGGTAGGTCAGTGGATGAAGCAAAGCCTGCTAACAGGAAGGGTTCAGCTTAAATCCTGACCAAAAAAAGTTACTCCAATTTTTAAAATTTTCACTTATAAAATATCAATACTTGTACCCATTTCATAGAATTGTTTAGAAGATAAAATATCTATTACAGTAAGTGGCACATATTAAGTTCTCAATGACTGAATATTATTACAAGTAATACAAATAATAAAATTTAATTACATAATATATGATCTGCATTATGCTGTCCTAAAAGTCATAGGGAACCTATACATATATTTATATAAAAGGCTAAGCGACCATTGCATCCAAAACAACCGAACGGATGACTGAACAGGCTGTGTGGGGCAAACAGGCTGGCAGGGGCGTTAGTGAGGGACGGCCAAATGACTGAGCAGCAGGCTGCGTGGGTCAACCAGGTCTGCGGGGTTAAGGGGAAGGGGCAATTGGGGGCAACCAGGCTGGCAAAGGGGGCAGTGAGAGGTGACCAGGCCAACAAAAGGGGGTGACCAGGCCAGCAGGGTGGGCAGTTAGGGGTGATCAGGCAGGCAAGCAGATGAACAGTTAAGGAGCCAGTAGTCTCGGATTGTGAGAGGGATGTTTGATTGCCAGTTTGGGGCTGATCTAAGGGATCCCAGATTGGAGAGGGTGCAGTCTGGGTTGAGGGGACCTTTCCAACCCCCGTGCATCAATTTCATGCACCGGGCTTGTCGTTTATTATAATGATATCCCAATTATAATAGTTAAATAAATAATGATTTATTACCTAGTTTTTATTTTAAGTCTTGTTTTGGATATAAAATATACTTGCATAAAAGAGCCTCCCATGTCCTCTTTAAGACCAATAAACATTTGGTACAAAATTAGCATAATATAAAACTCACATGAGAAGTAAGCCTGAATTAAGAGATTTCCTGGTAACTTTTAATTTGGTTTGTGTCTCTGAAACCTCCTCCGTCTCTTGCTGCTCTCCAGATGGACAGTTACATCTTCATACACTTGCCAAGCTCCTGTAGGTTGACGGACATGTAGAAGCCCTGAATGCTGGAAGCTCTTAAAAAAAAAAATGAAATGAGTGGTACATATGGTATCAGTGAAGAGTTAAGTCTATAGAGGGAAGTGAGAGCACATTCTGCATGTCTTCCTTGGCAGGCTGTTTTGCCAGCAGAGCTCCTGAGAGCTCTCTGCTGTGATTCACTTATCTGTTATGTGACTCTCATGATGAGCAACGAATTGCCTATGAGTCAGCAGCACAGAGTGTTATTTAAAATGTTATAAAACACTCGGCTGTCTTAGCAGCCCTAATGATGTCGTAAAGGCAGAGGACTAACAAAAAGTCAAGGAGTCTCCTTGGCCTTGTAGCTTCATTATCTTGTTACCTGAGCTTACATGACTCAAAGGTCAAGATACCTGTAGAGAAAAGCAAAATTTAGGAAGAGACTGAGGATACCAAACTGCTTTTGTCACACTCAGCATTAAGAGAATCATCATGTGTCCTTAGATGCCCAGCAAGGTGAAAAGCTACACCAAAAGTCTATTAGCAATTATAGCAGCTAATCATTTATTATGCCATTTATTATTATGTAAATCTGGGACATGTCAGGGATTGCACCCTTCAAATTATATTTCACTTTAATTTTGGGGTATTCAAAAAATCATTATGAGACCAAGTTTACATGAAGCCACTAGAAAATGAAGATAAAAAAAAAACATCAAAGCGCCATCCAGATATAGTAACTGAATTTTATCAACTTATAAGTGAATTTGTCTTTTTATTAAATAGAACTTAATAATCTTTGGACTCATATTCTATCAAACATACAGGGGTGTGCAAAAGTAGGTATACAGTAGTGATTACGTCAAACAGACTTAAAGCTATTGTAATGATCATAACCCACAAGCATGTTTTGATATGAACAACTACTTTTGCACACCCCATATTTAAAAAATGGGGATGATGAATAGTAGTCACCCTACTGAACCACAGCAGTGGCTAGAATTAGAAAACAAAAACTATATAAAAACTGATTAAACTTCAAACAAATAAACAAGTAAATATAGTTAATTATTTATGAATAATAGGCTTGTCATCATGATTTACATATCTGAACCAACTTTATATTAATTTAGAATATTCCTTCCTTGGATAAGGAATTTGATGATATTGAAAGAGCAAGGGCATTAGGGCAAAAGTGTATATGTTAAAAATGTGTGTATAATTATCTTCCTATATGAAATAAAAATAAAAACTATTGTAACTTGCTTAAGAGGAAAACTTGATTAAGGGATGGGTGCACATGTCAAAACTCACCAACTGGTTCATTTTAAATATGTGAAGCTTATTGTATGTTCAGAAATATTATTCTAATAAAGCTACAAAAAAACCCCAACAATTTGGAAATGATTATTGCTTATTTCTAACTCTTTTTGAACAGAAACCAAGACAGGCAGTTGTTTCTCTTTGCTTCTTTGTCACATAGACATGTGAATGACAACAAAAATACCATGTGTTACTTATTGCTTTGCTTTTCACTTACAAACACTTTTGGGAAACATTATTATTCACAGGAACCCTGTGAGGTAGGAAGGCATATTTTTTTTTAATGTAAAAATCTAATGTTCAAGTAATTGAAATAATTTAAATAGACAGGAATCTCATTGGATGTATAAACTCACATCAATTTTCTAGAAACTGAATCTTGTCAAAATTCAATATACCTCTGCAGATACTTTTGGTATGATATTACTAAATATTTGAACACGAAATTTTTAGCAGATTTATTGCATTGTATGAAAAACATAGAAGGAATATATGAAAATTGTATAACAAAAGGAGAATAGCAAGAAGTAATGTAACACTAAAATATATTTCTAAAACACCAAAAGATCCAAAATTTGCATGGTCCTCCCTCCTTCTCTCCAGTTTTGTTTTCTCCCACACTTTATATTTCCCTATCCACCCATCCTCCCTCCTTCCTTTTTCTTTTATTTTTCTTTCTTTCTCAGAAAAGAAAATAACTCACACTTCAAATTCCTTTGTATCTGCCCATCCTGTTTTTCCTCAAGATGATTTTGAGTATTCTTCAAATGGCATTCAATATAAATTACAAATAAATATAAATTTCTCACATGATGTTTCTCTCTCTTTCCTTTCTCTCTCTCAAATCAATAAACATATCCTTGGTGAGAATAAAAAATAATAATAAAAGAGAAAATACCAATTATCTCTAGGTGGTAGAGTCTTATTTTTGGCTATATTTTCTCAAAGTAACTATAGAAACCTTAATTTATTCTGTAATTTTAAAAGATTGTTCTTTAATCGTTAGAGCACACCACGGTGAGATTTCATCTTGTCTTAGCATGTCCATATGGCACCTAGTCCTGCTGAAAATGTTAACTATATTTCAGTCCTGTTTTCTTCACATGGAAGTCAGTGAAGGTGGGAGACATAGTTGAACACTTTGTCAAAACTGAAAAATATATGTATATTAAATAGACATATTATAGTTACTGCCCAAACAGTAATTAATATGACAAATATATTTATGTCATGCTCAGCATTGTTGATTTTAAAAACTTTTAAAATGTATTTTCTTGATTTTTTTTCACAGAGAGGAAGGGAGAGGGATAGAGAGTTAGAAACATTGAACAGCTGCCTCCTGCACACCTCCTATTGGGAATGTGCTCACAACCATGGTTCATGCCCTTGACCGGAATCAAACCTGGGACCTTTCAGTTCACAGGCCATTGCTCTATCCACTGAGCCAAACCTGTTAGGGCTTTAAAAACTTTTTGATGGCAGACTTGAATCTTAGAAGAATCAAAATCCTCCAAAGACCTGCCTTTCTTGCCTATACTTTGAAATAATTAACTCTGATCCACATTAAAATTAATAAAATATTTTTTCATAGCGATGCACAGAAAGGGGAGCATTTAGACGTAAAATGTAGAGGAACCTTCCTTCTTTATTCCGCATATTGAAAAGGGAGTATATCATTTAGGGCAAGTAGAAACTAAGCTTACATTCATTCAAGCAAATTTATTGATCACATATCATGTGCCAACAAGCACTGCGAGAATTAAAATTGGGATTGTACAGGCCCATGGAAACTGTCCAAAAGGACACCAACCATTATACCATCTTCTCCATACCCCGAATCATGCTGTTAACTTGGTCCTTTGTCAAAGAGAACTCTGCTGAATAGAAGTGTTTGACATTGAACTTGGAGTTGTCAACACCTTACTGATAAATGTGAATGTTTCACAAGTGTCTTCTCTTATTCTTTTAGACATTACCTGAATGTACTTTCTATATACACAAATCAAAGCTGCAAGTGCCTATAGAGTAATTACACCAATATTTCCTCCATAACTTTTTCCACTCAAGCTTCTATTATTTGGTAGATACATGGTATACCTAGGGAATAATGTCTGTTCTTATATTGCAGAGATGGATGTATTATTATAAACTAATATGTTTCTAGAGTTTTGAAAACAACACTCAGCTGCTCTGTGCTGTACCTTACAACAAAAACATATTGATTTGAACCAGAGGGCAACTCTCCCGGCTGCATGATGGCAGCCCAGATACTTGATGGATGCATCTGGCATTTATCAATACTCTAATATGATTTTTCTTTCTCTACAAAACTTTCAAAATTTCACTTCATTCAAATGAATAATAAATGTAGGGCATTTATGCAGACCTTGTTCATAGTAAAATATTCTTAGGTTCTATTTATGTTATTCCTTTACTATTTCAAATTTTAAAATGAATCCATTCAACAACTAAATGTAACAAAATATTTTATTTATTCCAATGTAAATATAAAATAGTGCCAATGTAAAAACACCCATTGTTTAAAAATATATTTTGATTGTTTCCAGAGAGGAAGGGAGAAGGAGAGAGAGAAATATTAATGATGAGAGAGAATCATTGATCAGCTGCCCCTTGCATGGCCTCCACTGGGGATAGGAAGAGAGCCCAAATCCCAAGCCATGTACCCTGACCAGGAATTGAACCGTGACCTCCTGGTTCATGGGCCATTGCTCAACCACTGAGACACACTGGGCTTGATATTTTATATTCTTATCAGAAATAGAATCATTCAGTGCTCATTATGCAAAAATAAATTGTAATAAACTTATTTGCATTTAATTTTAAGTAGACATTTAATTCTAAGTCAAAATTTATTATTAGAATACATTCAATAATCTGTATTTTCTATGGATAAGGGCTTATTTTATTAAGAGCAAGAATTTTAAAGCTAGAATTTGACAGAGGTTCTGTGAATCCCTGAACACTATGTCAAATTAAAGTATGCAAATGTGGATTTGGGCTGTGACATAAAGGTCCAGAGTGTTTTTTTTCCTGCAACGAGTTATAGATTAAGTAATATATATAACCTATTACATTACTAAAATAGATTAGCAACATTAATCTAGGCTTGTGTACAAAGTTATCATTACTTTGTGTTTTATGGAACAGTAGTCTATGTGTTTCCACCCTGGCCTCCTCCTGCTAAAACAAAACAACAACAACCACAAATACTCTTATTAAGTAAATTTAATACTCTTATCAAATAAATTTAAAATATATTCAAGATTTTTTTTTGTGGCAATTTTCAAACTTGTTTTCATGTTCCTTGAGTCTCCCTGGAGACCAAGGATTCTGGAAAGGTACTTTGGGGTCAGATTTAGAGGGTTTGAAAGACAAGATAAAGTTTCCCTTAATCAGGTAGGCAGTAAGGTACCATTGAAAGGGAGGGAGTGGTGAAGTGATGTTTTAAGAAGAATCCAGAGTCAGTCTTCAGAGAACTGCTGAGGAAGAGATTTGCTCTAAGGAGAGCCCAGGAAGTCACCATAACATGAAGTCCTTTGCTTTATCAATCTGATCACAGCAGGGTTTAATGGAGATATTTGAAGTGGTGTCTCCTGATTGGTCAGGTTGTGAGAGGGTTCGTCCATAATAAGCTAAGGTTTCTATTTATTTGTCAAAGTTCTCCAGCCCCTCCTCCTCCTATACTTATTTCGCTCACCCACATGCATCACCCTACTGCTCTGACTATCTTGGTTGCAATGTATCTCAGGCTGTGAATGAAATGCTTATACCTCAGTTTTATTTCTATCCACTCATTTCCCAATTTCAAGATCATTTTCTCTTCGTATGGACTCCTAAAGTGGACAGAAGAATTTATTAGGATCAATTTTATCTATTGCTTTCAGAATTCTGTAACTTTGATAAGGTCACGAAAGGTTAATGCTCCTTTATTAAAATGAATAAGCCCAATTTCCTCAAACTTTTCTCTCAAATAACATCATTGATTTTGATGCACCGTGCACTCAGCTCTCTCAAGGGTAATTATGTCCTTAAGTGGCTCTGTGCCAACCCGTATTTTACAACATGTTAGCCATGTCCAGAATCACACAAAGATTGCTCAGTTTTAAACGGAATTGATCTCCCAGTATCTGCTACCCTTTTAGCTATAGACAGCATTAGATTTTACATTCATAGGTATTATAACAACTATAAAATAACTTTCTTCTTTCAAGGTCATTAGCTTAATGCCCATTTAGCTTAAATTAGCAGAGTGATTTCTCAGGTCTGTCTGGCTCATAATTGTCTTTCCCTGAATACTATACCAATTTAGTTCTTATCTGACAGAAAAATTTCCCATGCTTTGTTGCTGCACTCTCATTATTCAGGATCAACTGCAAATGTGCCATTTTTAAAGCCTGTAATTTTTGTAGGTTCATGGTACAATATTTTAATTGTAAATATAGTGTAAAGGTAAAACATGGCATAGCACTAGAAATCATGATTAAGTCTATGAAAATATTTCTAATTGAAAATAGCAATGCAGAACTTAGTATGCCAATCTTAGGTAAGAGTTTGTAGACATTATCCAAGTTTAATTATTTTTCATGTTAAAGCAGTAAGAACTAGTAATGATATACAGGTTGGGGAGACATTTACTATATGGTCAAAGTAAATGGCTCTCAGAATTTTGCCAGAATTCCCTTTCTTGATCTTTCTCCCATGTACACTCTGCTTTCAAAAACTAGGTAATCATGTAAGATTGATGGCTAACAGATACAATGGTGAGAGAAGGTATTTTAAAAAGAGATTCTACCTTGTCTCAGCTTATTTTTGAGATCTATCACATTCTGTTAAAGCCTCAATTTAAATGTATCTGGGGAATTTGCTTGAAATGGTCAGAGCAATTTAGTTACAGAAATCATATTACATTATGAAACCCTCCAAAGTGTGCATATGCATTTACCATGAGTCAAATTTCTTTTCAGATTTGACATTGTTCCTTAGCAAATATACGTAGTAGGAAAGTTAGTCAAATTTGGATTTAAAATAACCTTTGACTTTTCTTAATTAAATTTAGCTATGTTTCAAAACAAGCCTTAAGAAATCCCTTAAAGCCAAGGCCACTATAGAAATTGATAGCTTGACTATCTTTCAGTGGGCTGAGAAGTAGTTTTGCTTGTGTGAAAACTATTGGCCTTCACATACGCTTATGCTATTGGAGCGACAGATTAAAAAACAAAACAAAAAAAAACTTTCAAAACAATGTACATAGTTTACTATTTTTGCTGAAGTTGATTTTTTTCCTACTTTCTAATCTTACTGAATCTCAAGATACAGAGCAAAAATATAGCTATATGTTTGTTTTTATTTGTTTGTTTTTTATTATTTTTAGAGCCAGGCCAATCTTTCAGGTGCTTGCAATTCATACAATATTTGGTCAATAATTGAATTGACTCATTCAATGGGAGGAGGTGGACAAATTAAAATAAATAAATACATTATTGCATCTTTGGGTAATAGGTTTTAAACTCCTATTTGTTTTTCCCCAAGAAAGTTATAAAAACAGTGGTAAGAAATTAGGAAGCGGTGGCAGAGCACTGGGTTAAGTAGAGAATTGAAACTGAAAATATAAATTATGAATAAACCTCACGGGAGTGACATACCTGATACCAAAAGTCAGATTTTAGGACCATTGTCAAGAAACCTTGCCCACTTCCTTGCTGTATACTTCTTATTGGGGGCAGAATCTCTCATTTCCCAATTTAATATAAGTCTCAACTTGGAAGATATAGTGTTTTGATAAAAGTATAAGCCCAATGTGGATTATTAATGCCAGTTACATAGCTGCAAGAAATATTGTGGAAGAGTATTTTAATAGCAACTGAGGAAAGGGGCCCATAATAAAGCTTATATATATACAGTGGCACCTCGAGATACGAGTGCCCTAACATATGAGATTTTTGAGATACGAGCCGCCTAGCGAGCGATTTTTGCTTTCAAATACGAGCAACATTTGAGATAGAAGTAATCTTGCGGATCGGCCGGCTGCACACGACCCACCAGTTTACGGCAACTCGAGCGTCACATAGTTTCCCACGCCTCAAGGTGACAGAACGAATTAAACTTGTATCTCGAGGTACCACTGTATATATATAAAAGCCTAAGCAGCCGTTATGACCAAATAACCAGAACGATCTGTCTACCAGTCGCTATGATGTGCACAGACCACCAGACGGCAGGTGTTCAATGCAGGAGCTGCCCCCTGGTGGGCAGTGTGCTCCCACAGGGGGCGCCCTCAGCCAGATGCTGGGCTCATGGCTGAGAGGGCAGCACAGCAGTAGGAGCCTCTCCTCGCTCTGCAGCAGCTCTACTGAGCGGCAGCGGTGGCCGGGACGAGCACAAACAGCACCGTGCCCAGCCCCCGCTCAGGCTCCGCCCTGGACCCCTGCCACTTGGTGCACTGCTACATCCCCGAGGGGTCCCGGATTGCAGGAGGGCACAGGCCAGGTTGAGGGGCCCTTCCCCCTTGTGTGAATCCATGCACCAGCCCTCTAGTTTAGGAAAACGTTCATAGAAACAAAATGTGGGAAGGGTGAAATTGACTGACAGGTGTTAGGTTTTCCTCGCAGCAGCCCTGAAACACTAATCTGGTATTGTATTCAGTATGCCTCTGTTTCTGCTAAATGATTTTTTTCTCTTTTAAGGATTTGTGTTCAAATATCCATTTCCTTGCATGTCTCCTTTCCCTATAGGAAAACAATCTAATCATAAGTTCTGGTTATATTGAGTAATCAAGAAACATTTGCACTGCATTCAGGTACCTATGTAATGTTTTAATGTAAATTCTTTATTGTTTAGTGTATTATACTAATACTAGAGGCCCCGTGCATGAAAATTCATGCACTGGAGAGGGCGTCCCTCAGCCCAGTCTACCCTGTCTCGCAGTCCAGGAGCCCTCAGGGGAAGGCAATGCCCCTATCACACCTCTGCTGTTGCCACTGTGGGCAGCACAAGCCCTTGGCCGGCCCTGGTTACCTGAGCCTTGGATGGCTATGGGTGGCTGGGGGGCTGAGGGGATTGGGGGACTCCGGAGGCAGGCACATGAAGTGGTCAGACCTGCATGGGGGCAGGCCCGATCATGCCCCATGCCTGCCATCCTGACAGGGCAGATGGTACTGAGCACCACCATCTTGTGGTTGTGGGCGCCCCCATCTCTGAAAGTGTGCCAGTCAATTAGCATATTCCCTCCTTATTGGCTGTGGGCATCTCCATCTTTGTAAGGATGCGATGGTAAATTAGCATGTGCCCTCTTTATTAGCTAGGACTAGAGGTCCAGTGCACAAAATTTGAGGGGTGTGTCCCTCAGCCCATCCTGCACCCTCTCCAATCTGGGACCCCTTTAGGGATGTCCAACTGCCCGTTTAGGCCTGATCCAATAGGCAAACATCCCTCTTCTAGCCCTAATTGCCCTAATTGCCCCTAACCACTTCTGCTTGCCAGCCTAATCACCCCCCAATCACTACCCTGACAGCGTGTTGATGCCTAACTGCTCTTCTGCCAGCCTGTTTGCCCCTGTCTTCCCTCCCCTGTAGGCCTGGTCACCATTAACTGGCCTCCCCTGCAGGCTGGTCACCCCTAAATGCCCTCCTGTGCAGGCCTGGTCCCCCATAATTGCCCTCTCTTGCAGGCCCGGTCACCCTCCTCTGCCAGTCTGGTCACGTCAAACTGCCCTCCCATGCAGGATTGATCACCCCCAACTGCCCTCCCTTGAAGGCCTGGTCCCCCCCAACTGCCCTCCCCTGCTGGCCATCTTGTGGTAGCCATCTTGTGGTGGCCATCTTGTGTCCACATGGGTCAGTCTCTTTGACCATATGGGGGCAGCCATCTTATGTGTTAGAGTGATGGTCAATTTGCATATTAATCTTTTATTATATAAGAGGATTAGATAGGATAGAGGCCTGGTGCATGGGTGGGGGCTGGCTGGTTTGCCCTGAAGAGTGTCCCAGATCAGGGTAGGGATTCCCTTGGAAGGTGGGGCAACCTGGGTGTGGGGCCTGTGATGGTTTCCAGGCTGAACATACCCCCTGGTGATCCAAGCAGAAGCCCTGGTATCTGGGATTTATTTATCTTCTATAATTGAAACTTTGTAGACTTAAGCAGAGGCCAAGGCAGGCCAGGATAGCTGAAAAGCTTGGCTTCATCCATTGCCAGGGAAACTCAAGCCTCCTGTTCTCTCCGTAGCTGCAGATATCTTGGTTGGGTTTAATTTGCATATTTGCTCCTGATTGGCTGTGGGCGTGGCTTGTGGGTATAGCAGGGGTATAGTCAATTTACATATTACTCTTTTATTAGATAGAATAAGTCTCCTTTATCCTTTATTGATCTCTCCCCATGCCCTCCTCTAACCCCCAGCATATTACCCCCCCCATTCTGTGTCTATTGTTTATGCTCATATGCATGCATACACATCCTTTGGTTGATCTCTTACACTTACACTTTCTATCATAGGTTAGATAGTCTATTCAATGCTTCTATGACTCTGGTTCTATTTTTGTTTTCAGTTTCTGTTGTTCATTATATTTTATAAATGAGTGAGATCATATGATATTTATCTTTCTCTGACTGGCTTATTTCACTTAGCATAATGCTCTCCAGTTCCATACATGCTGTTGCAAATGGTAAGAATTCCTTCTTTTTTTATAACAGAGTAGTATTCCATTGTGTAGATGTACCACAGTTATCTAATCCACTCATCTGCTGAGGGACAGTTAGGTTGTTTCCAAATCTTTGCTATTGTAAATTGTGTTGCTATGAACATAGGGGTGCATATATCCTTTCTGATTGGTGTTTCTGGTTCTTGGGATTTAGTCCTAGAAGTGGGATTACTAGGTAGAAGGGGAGTTCCATTTCCATTTTTATTTTTTTGAGGAAACTCCATACTGTTCTCCACAGTGGCTGCACCAGTCTGCATTCCCACCCGCAGTGCAGGAGGGTTCCTTTTTTTCTGCATCCTTGCCAGCATTTGTTATTTGTTGATTTGTTGATTATAGCCATTCTGACAGATGTGAGATGGTACTGCATTGTCATTTTGATTTGCATCTCTCTGATAATTAGTGACTTTGATCATCCTATATAATAAAAGCTTAATATGCAAATTGTTCCCTCAACCAGAGTTCTGCTGTGAGTTTGACTGCTCGACCAGTCTATGACACACACTGACCACCAGGAGGCAGATGCTCCAACTGACAGGTTAGCTTGCTAGGGGCACTGGTGGGCTGGACTGGAAAGTGAGGTGTTAGGTGAGAGCTGTCAGGAAGCTCCCAGAGTTTGTCCTGAGCCCCAGGAAGAGGCAGGCATGGGTGGGAGCCAGGAGGGACCACGTGGCATGGGTGGCTGCTACATTTTATCTAAGAGCCATGGACTGCACAGAACCTCCATAACCTGTGGAGTTCTCAGTGAGAAATTTATAATCCTCAGAGCTTCTTCATTTTATTTGTAATGTTTCACTAACTACGCCAGGAGACTGGGTAGCACCATTATGGAGGGACAGTTAAGCACTTCTGCCCAAGACCGAGGGGCAACCCCGGGCTCCTGGGGACATAGCAGAGATGGGAGTGGGGCTGAGTCAGAGAAAATGAGTCCAAAAGTTGAAAGGAAGTGGGAGGCAGTAAGGGGCTTAGAGTGACAGCTGGGGAAAGGCCTAGAAAAGCTGCTGGGTTGGGGCAGCTAGGGAGACAGATGCCTCTCCCATAAGACAGGCTCCATGTCCCTCCCGTCTCCTCCCCATGACCCATCACCCCAGCTCTCCTCTGAGTCCCTGCCTGGGCTTTCCCTGCACAGTTCTGCACCTCTAAATGGCCCCCACATTCCTGACCACACTGCTTCACCCACACTGCCTCACCTGCTCCTCACAGTCCCACCCAGCCCCACACTGCCTTTGGGGAACTCCTGTCGGAAACCAAATATTGTTCTCACTAGATGGATGTAAACAGGAAGGCAGAAGGCGGGTCAACCTTAATTGCTCTGAAAGGTCAGAGCTAATTACTCACTGTTTTGTTGAAACATTATTGGTTGAAGCAACCTCTATGTTTGTTTCTTGTTAATTTCTGTTTTAGTTATTTCCTGCCTTAAAGGCTAGGGGTGTGTCCCAAAGCCTTAATAAAATGGAGAAAAAGGCCAGAGCAAGTGGCAGTCCTTTCCACTAGAGGAAGGCTCCCGCCTGGCCCCCCAATATCGCCAAATTTATGCTTTCAGTCTCTCATTTCATTTGCGTGCGGCCTCCTTCAGAACCCGAACCCTGAACCGGGAACCCTGAACCACACGGGACGTGGAAAGAGGTTCCCACAAACTCCACCCCTCAGAGGAGAAAGGGGGATGCTGAAGACAGGAGGTTTTAGGAGGAGGGGGCAGAGCAGGGCCCACCAAGTTAGATGGAGGGGAGGGAAAGAGAGACCCCCAGAACTGGGGACAGAAATGACAGGGAAGGAGGGTGATGCAGAGGCATCACACTTGGATGAAGTATAAACCCTGACCCCATTTTACAGACCCCAGTAGAGTGTGTGTGCTGGGGGGAGGGTGAAGACAAAGAAGGTGTGAGGGGACTGGGTGGATAGAGAGCAATGATGTTTGATTCATGGCCTCTTTATTTTTATTTTTGTTAATATATTTTTATTGATTTCAGAGTGGAAGGCAAAGGAAGACATACATAAAAACATCAATGATGACAGAAAATTGATCTGCTGTCTCCTGCACACCCCTTACTAGGGATTGAGACTGCGACCCAGGAATGTGCCCTTGAGTGGAATCAAAAGCAGGACCCTTCAGATCACAGGTCATGGCTCTATCAACTGAGCCAAACCATATAGGGTGACCCCTGACCTATTTAAAAGTGCTTCAGTAAGCTGAGCAGGGGTCTTACCATGAAGGTGTTATTTGATAAGGAGTGTGTCTCTCCATATGTTGGGGTAATCAGAACTGCAGCAAAGTAAAGATATACTCATAGAGCCTACAAAGGGTTACCATGCAAATGATGCAATTCACTTTGTATGGCAGCTGAAGAGGGTGAGCAGAGCTTTGGAAGGAGATGAGATCTCCAAGATCAGGGGCTAGAAGGAAAGTACATGCCAAGCATTCTGCACCGTGAGTTACAATCTATGCCATCTAATAAAGAGGGAAAATGATAATTGACTGTCACACCCTCACAAAGATGGCAGTGTCCACAGCCAATAAGGAGGGAATATGCTAATTGACTGCCACACACTCAAATATGGCAGAACCCATTGCCACAAGATGGTGACACCCAGTCTCCTCAGCCCTGTGTGGGCCTGCCCCAGAGTCCTCCTGTCCCCTCAGCCCCCTAGACACCCAGGGCAAGCCTGAGGCATAGCCCAGCCTCAGATGGTAGCTGCACAGCTGCCCAGGTCTGCCTAAGGCTCAGGTAACCAGGGTCAGTTGAGGCTTGCACTACTGGAAGTGGCAGCAGCAGGGGTGTGATGGGGGCATTGCCTTCCCTTGATTGCCGGGTTGCCTCCTGCCCCTGAGGGTTCCCAGACTGTGAGCCTCTCCCATGCTTAAATTTTCATGCACTGGGCCTCTAGAATATATAAAAGCCTAATATGCTAAGTGTCCCACTGAGCAGTATACCGACTGGCCACTATAATGAGCACTGACCACCAGGGGGCTGATGCTCTGACCAATAGGTTAGCTTGCTGCTGGAGTCGGGCCAATTGGGACTGGGAAAGATGGGGCTGGACATGCCCTGGAGCCCTCCTGAGGTCCCTCTTGTGGTTCCTCCCTGGCCACCGGCTCGGATTCGCCCTGATCAGGACTGAGCAGGCCCTAATCAGCCCAGATCACTGGCCAGGCAGAGGGACCACTGTGGTGCAAGAATTTTGAGCACCAGGCCTCCAGTGTTTTCATATGTCTTTTAGCCTACCAATGGCATATTCAAAGATCTAGAATAAACTCTTCAAAAATGCATCTAGAATGAAAAAAAAAGACCCAAATAGCTGCAGCAATCTAGAGAAAGAAGGACAAAGTTAGAAGCATCACAATAGTACCAGATACGAAGCTATATTACAAACCACTGTTATCAAAACAGCCTGGTACATACTGGCACAAGAACAGACATATATACCAATGGAACAGGACAGAGAACCCAGAAATCAACCCAAGCCGGTATGCTCAATTAATATTTGACAAAGGAGACAATAGCATACAATGGAGTCAAGACAGTTTCTTCAATAAAATAGTGTTGGGAAAATTGGACAGATACATGCAAAAAAATGAAACAAGACCACCAACTTACGCCATATACAAAAATAAACTCAAAATGGATAAAGGGCTTAAACTTAAGGTGGGAAACCATAAAAGTCTTAAAAGAAGCCATCAGCAGCAAAATAGCAGACATTTGTCATCATAATATCTTTACCGATACCACTCCTAGGGCAATGGAAACTAAGGGGAAAAAATAAACAAATGGAACTACATCAAAATAAAAAACTTCTGCACAGCAAAAGACACCATCAAAAAAACAAGGAAACTCAGTGCATGGGAGAACATATTTGCCAATGTTATCTCTTATAGGGGTCTAATCTCCAAACTTTATAAGGAATTCATACAACATAACAAAAGGAAGATAAACAATCCAATCAAAAAATGGGCAAAGGACCTAAATAGACACCTTTCGAAAGAGGACATACAGAAGGCTTATGAATTTACTACAAATGTGTATTCTATTTCCTGTTAAGGGTAAGCTTCCTCTGAAATTCGTTGTGAAAGACAAAGGCTTCTATTGGGTCCATTCAGAATTTTTGTCACTGCTCTGCAATCTACCCACGTGTATCACGGATCAGCATTTATATTGATGGTTCCTGAAACTCCAGGAGAACCTCTAAAAGTAAAACCCCTTTATTATCTACTCATGAGTACCTTGTACTTCATAGGATTTCTGTGAAGATTAAAATAAATATGAACCCTTAATCTAATACTGAGCATATGATTGGTGATTATCACCTATAAGCTTGATCCTTTATTTTCCCCCTAAGTCTGCTTCTCTGTGCAGGAATAATTCTTTCTAATTTCATTGTGAAAACCTCCACAAACCATACAGTAAATAGCACCCTTTATCAAATAGGTTGGGTTTGCTCAAAAATTTGAATTTCCCCAGCAGACATTTTCTTTAATTTGTTTTAAGTTAATGCAGCTCCATCAACATGACTAATGAAGAGGATGGCATGTAGGAGAGAATGGGGAGGAGTATAATCTATGATGAGAATATGTTTCAGAAGTAACCCCAACTGATTTGCACTTTCTCAGTCTATTTTCCTTTGAGGCCTCTGCATCCAGGTATTTGAAGTTTGCTAATTTATTTTGATTCAGTAATTCTGGGATGGCATGTAAGTTTTAAGCACTCTTTTAGCTGCACCCCACAGTATTTGCTGTATTGGGTTTCCATTTTACTCAGTTAAAAAAATAACTTCTAATTTTCATGTGCCCTCTTCTTTGACAATTTACTTAGAAAAAGTGTTAATTCCCAAATATTTGAATATTTTTTCATATTTTCTACTATAAAATTCTAGTTTAATTCCACTGTCATTTGAAAGTATACTTTGTATAATTTCAATATTTTAAAATATGAAACTGGGTTAGTGGTCTGACTTAGTAAATGGCCCATGTCATTATTTAAATATTGTATACTCACTAGTTTTGCAGGTACAAATTAGATTTGGATGGTTAATAGAATTATTCAACTTTCTCTGAATATCACAGACTTCTGGTTCTATCAATTACTGAAGGAGATATGTTGAAATCTACAGTAATATTGTGGATCCTATATAATAAAGAAGTAATATGCAAATTAACCCTCACACCCTCACAATATGGCTGCCTATGACCAGGCTGGCAGTGGGTTAGTGAGGGATGATCAAAGGACTGAACAGCAGGCTGTGTGTGGTGACCAAGCTGGTGGTGGCGGGCCATGAGGGGTGACCAGGCTGGCAGGGGGAGCAATTGAGGGAAATTGGGCAGCAGGGAGGGCAGTTATGGGTAACTAGGCAGGAAGGCAGGTGAGAGATTAGGAACCAGCAGTCCAGGATTGTGAGAAGGATGTCTGACTGCCAGTTTAGCTTAAACTGGAAGTCGGACATCCTCCGAGGGGTCTAAGATTGGAGAGGGTGCAGGCTGGGCTGAGGGTACCCACTCCCCCTGCATGAATTTCATGTACCAGGTCTCTAGTTTATATATATTTTCATTTCAGTTATATTTGTATTTTATTAACATTTTTCAAAATTGTTAAATTATGTGTTTTATTTAGGATTCATATTATTTTGAAGAATTTACCCCTTTCTTATTAGAAAATTACCCTTTTTCAATTGATATATTCCATGTTTTGAGGCTACTTGATATTAATATACCCATTCTCACCCACTTTTGATAACAATTTTTGTGGTACATTATATATCCTTTAGCTTCAGCTTTTAAATATGTTTTTAATTAAACTAGTTTTGCAGACAGTTTTGCTTTATATTTATGTACTTTTTTGTAGGGGTTCCAATTTTACAATCTTAACTGTTCAGAAAATTTATGTTTCATGTAATTAACTATGCAATTAGATTTAAAATGTACTATATTGCTATTTGTTTTTTATTAGTTCCATCTGCTCTCTCTTTATTTTATGTTTTCCTGCAGTCTGTGAATTAATTTTTCATGGTTTATTTTTCATATATTTTTGATATTTAGATAAATCTCTATGTTTTAATATTTTCATCACTGTTTTAGGGCTTACAATAAACTTCATTAAATAATAATGTTTACTTTAATAGTAGTGTATACTGATATTTGACTTCTGTCATATTTCTTTGAGGATTAGTTCTAGTATTCAATTAAATTACTTGTAAATTCGTTTTATTCTTTCAAGTTGTTTTAAAGGTATATTTATCTGAAATAACTTTACTTCAAAGTCATTTTTAAATACTATTTCTTTTATGGTATCATGTCTAAATCTCTTAATACAAAGTATAATCTCTCTTCCTCTGAGTCCTTAATGTATTTCACATTCAAAGGTTAAAAGCTGAAGTAAATAACTCTATATAGGTAATAAAACATCCTGAGAGATATGAGTTGAAGTGATGAAGATGGATACTATCTAATATCTAGTCTAAAATTCTATATCATTGATGATTTTCTTTGGATTTTTAAATCTTACCATATATTTTACTTATTTAATTAATATTATTAATACTTCCTTTTCTCTATAGCAGTGCATCGTCCCTTCCACACACACACACACACACACACACACACAGGAACACATGCACAGTCAGCTGTTTATAAGGGCTTGGAGGTTAGAGATAATAATATATTTTTCATTGTATCCCCTCTGTCATTGGAACCAGATCAGATACTTTCTGTTTGGTTCCATCCCTTCAGAGGAAATGATGCACATTAATTGACCTGAACTACTACATTAAGAAATTGGAGAACTTATTAAAAAAACTTAGATGAAAGTTATTGTCAAAACTATAAATTTTATGTCCATCATCCTATATAATAAAAAAGTGTAATTGTTACATATATATGTGCTTGTATATATCCACACATCTTTATTAATAACAAAAACAAACAAACTGGCTTATAGCTATTGGCCAAACATTTTTGAGATTTTTTTCTTATTATGGTAAATATCCTATATAATAAAAGCTTAATATGCTAAGTTTCCAGTCATCCAATCATCCATTCAACCAATCAAAGCATAATATGCTAATAATATTCTAAGGCTGCTCAACCACTTGCAATGAAGTGCACTGATTCCCAGGGGGCAGGCATTTGAACAGTCCACCAGTTACTTTGACATGCACTGGCCACCAGGAGGTAGACCCTCCAACTGGTAGGTTAGCTTGCTGCTGGGGTCTGGCCAATCAGAAATGAGCAAGATGGGCTGGACATGCCCTGGAGCCCTCCCACATTCCTCCCTGGTTGGCCAACCTCCTGTATCCCTCCCTGGCCCTGATCTTGCACCTCCTGTATCCCTCAGTCTGGCCTGCATCCTTTCACAATCTGGGACCCCTCAGCAGATATAGGAGAGCCAGTTTTGGCCCAATGGTAGAACAACCAGTGGTGCCAAGAATGTCAGATTGCTGGCTTAGGCCTGCTCCCCTGAATTTTGTGCACCAGGTCTCTAGTATGACTATAACTCTCCAATATTCTTGACTTTTTATCTTGCATATTATTGATTTAATTTTCACAATTTGCTTTTCTGTTATATTTTTCTAAATAATTTTTTATCTCCTGATATTTTCAATCAAATTATTTATGTGAGGAATGGATGATGAAAATTAGAGCTATCAATCAATTATATAAGATTGATAAGATTATAAGAGCCCTTTGCAGTTAAATGCATATAGTTTTTTTCAGGATTATAGTCAATGAGTTAAGAAATGCTTCTCTCCTGAGGCACAAGCTCTGTCTCTGGTTTAAGTGGTCATTAGAGTATCAGGTGAACATTACTTCACACCAATAATTCTGTTTTCATTCTCTTTCACAGATAACTTGCTTCATTCTGACACAAGTACCTAACTGCCTTACAGGAGACATACCTAGACATTAGGAACTATAGAACACTTAAGAAGATTAATACCATATTCCATATGTATTTCCTAAGGGAACTCCTTTTCTCCACAAATCCAACTTTTTACTTACACTAATAGCTGAATTCATACCTTTCCTCATTCTCAATGTGCCTGCTCCAAAGCACTCCACTCTCCATGCACTGAAGTGGGTGGCAATGGGAAGAATAAGGATATTAGAATGAGTCTGTGAACCAAGAGAGAGAAAGATTAGTAGCAGGCTCCTTCTAAATCAATGTGTTTCTTGTTAATGAGCCTAGACAAGTTTCTCCTGAAAAATTTTTATTCTCTACAATGGATTCTCAGCCATTTTGGGACAGACAGGAAGATGGATACCAAAATGCAATAAATTAATGTAAGCTCTGAAATGAGGAGGGTGGAACATAGGGGAAGTGGAAATAGATCGATGAAGTAGGTCAATAACATGGTACTTCTGTGCATTACCTCTTTTCCTTTGAATTTACTGTGTTCTGTTTTCCTGCCCTTTGAAGCCATTGATATGCAGGTGGTTCATATCATCTACAACTCTGCATAAATGAGTGAAAATCATTTTCAGCTTCTTAAAGGACGTTTAATACCATCCTCCAAAATGAAGACCACACATTATTAATATAAAAAAAGGTACAAAGCAGATTCAAGGTTAAGAAATATGGGAGGGAAAAAAATAATTTAGGATTTAGGGACATCAATCTATAATACCATATGGTCACGGCCAACTTTCCCATTTCTTTTTAAAATTATACTACTATTTCTGTATATTGACATTTTGTGAGCTTGTCTGAGAATATAACCAATGAATAAGACTTGATTGTATAAGGCAATGTCTACCTATCTTATACAGAGTCAGCATCTGGAAAAAATAGTCATAATGCCTTTCAGTGAGTCCTACCCAGCATTATCATAGACATATTTCCATTTTGTCATAGGCAGCATGTGGGCTGTTTTGCATTCCTAAAAATAAACCTACAATTGCTCAGGCATTTTGTGTGACTTGATTCTTTGGTCAGAGATGGTTGTATAGGAGCAGACTCTGCTGGGGACAGCAACATTTTTTGTTCTCAGGATTAAATATTAAATATAAGATATTCTGGATTTAGAAACAATGGCACATTAATCTGAAATTAAGCTCTCCGTGGCTCATATTCTGAATATTGTATAGACTGACAAATCAAGAAATTATGCCTGGAAGGAAAGGAATAAATTAGGTGGTCATAGAGAAGTAACTGAATTCTGATGGCTTCCTATATTCTCTTTCTATCTTCTTCCTTTCCTATAATAAAAATGAGATATCCCCAGAGGTTTTTAATAATCAACTACGAAAGCATATCTCACAACGATATTTTTTGTTTGTTTATTTTAAGTCAGGTGTGTTTTCATGCCATACCATTAAGCATCACATAAAAGGATGTATCTGGCCCTGCCATTACTATATGCTTATTAATGGTAGAAAAGAAGGGGCTGAAAAATAAACCATTGTGCTTATATAATTACTTTTGTTTTCCAAGAGGTCTTGCATTTGGTCAATGTATTGGTAGCTTTCCTACTGTTGGACTCAGAATCCGTGGGCTTCAAGATAGTTCTTAACAGTCACTTCCTATGTGGCCTTGGAAAGTTACTTGATCTCTGTATACCTGAGAGAAATAAGGGGGCATAACCATACTCAAATGTTTTTAAGAATATTAAATGAGTAAATAGTTAATACATGTAAAATATCTACAAATGGCCCGGCCAGTGTGGTTCAGTCCCCAGTGTGGGGTGTGCAGGAGGCAGCTTGTCAATGATTCTCTCATCATTGATGCTTCTCTCTCTCCCTTCCTCTCTGAAATAAAAATATTATATACTTATTAATATGTTAGCTATCATTACTTTTAACAAATTATATTCAAGAGAAAGTCTTAGGTGGTAGATAAGAAAGAATGTATCAAGTTCTTATTTCTGAGGAAGAAATATAGCTACAGCTATATTAAGGATCTCGTTAATGGCATTAAAGGGGGCAGTTTCTAATACTCATATCTCATGTTGACTATAAATCGCCTATTAATGGAGTTAAGGTTTTAGTCTTAACCCTTTACATTCTGGCCATAAGAATATTTTCTTTTATTTTGTTGACTTTAGATGTTTCAGGTATTCTCGATGCCTATAATATTCTAAACTAATGGCTAATGCACATAATGATAATAATTTATCTTAAAACATTGTCTGATTTTGATTGAAAGTGCCTCCATATGGTGGTAATACAAAAAGCACGACCTTCTGGGAATGACATGGAGCAAATCACTTTACTAACAGAGTAACTTATTCATGTTTAAAACTGAGATTAAAAGTTAGATAGATCTCTTGTCACTGCTGGCAGCTCCAGTTCCTTACCTCTTCGCCTCATGGCTGCAGCGGGACATTGTTGATAGTCTCCTCATTTTGAGGCTTTATATTGGGATAGCATGTCAGGTTCCGTTTTCTGAAAGTTAATGTTTTGTTTGAAGTTTGGCTTCCACATGCTCTCTGAGTGTCACTTTCGTCTATGACATTCTAACATCCCTGCAGCTCATCATCAGCAGGCTAGTTGTTTGGTGTTTTATTTTTTGTTTGTTTGTTTTTTGCTATCATTCTCTTATATTACCCAGTTAAGCAAAACTTAGTTTTTTCTTTCCTTTTTTAAAAATGGTATCTTCAATATAACTGACCTCTTGGGTGAGAGGCTTGTCTTATCATTTTATAGTACCTCCTGAAAAAAAATAAAAACTGTTGAAAATATTTGTGAATATCTACCTAGTTATCTCTAATATATTCAAAAGATGTACAACAGATCCTAATACTTTTTAAACGTTTAAATTTTTTCATCATTGATGTTATATTTTAGATTGGGAACCATTTATTATACTAATTAGCATTCAATAATTAATCAATATATTATGGGTAGTGAAGTGACTAATTTGCTTTAAATAAGGCAGAAGAAAGGAAGGAAAAAAAGGAGGGAGGGAAGAAGGGAGGGAGGGAGGAAGGGAGGGAGGAAAGAAAAAAATGAAAAAGTGAAAATCTCCTCCATATAAAACAGCACAATCTGAAATGAACAAAATATATGTCATTCTCGTCTGTGTTTGTGTGTGTGCGTGTGTGTTACATGTATACATATCTCCCCATTGCCCTCCCTCCCAGGCATACCCCAACCCCCCAGTGTCTTATGTTCATTGGTCATGCTTATAGCATGCATACAAGTCCTTTAGTTGATCTTTATCTACCCCACCTCTCCTTAGCCTTCCTGCTGTAATTTGACAGTCTGTTTGGTGCTTTACTGCTTCTGTGTCTATCCTTTTGTTCATCAGTTTATAATGTTTTTTATTATTCACAAAATGAGTGTGATCATGTGGTGTTTCTCCTTCATTGACTGGCTTATTTCACTTAGCATAAGGCTCTCCAGTTCTATCCAGGTTGCTGCAAATGGTAAGAATTCCTTCTTTTTAATGGCAGCATAGAATTCCATTGTGTAGAACTACCACAGTTTTCTGATCCACTCATCTGCTGATGGGCACCTAGACTGTTTCCAAATTGTGGCTATTGTAAATTGTGCTGCTATGAACATAGGGGTGCATAAATCCTTTCTGATTGGTGTTTGTAATTTCTTAGGATATATTCCTAAGAGTAGATCACTGGATCAAATGGGAGATCCATTTTTAGTTTTCTGAGGAAACTCCACACTGTTCTCCACAGTGGCTGCACCAGTCTGCATTCCCACCAGCAGTGCACAAGGGTTGGTTAGTTGTGGGTTATTGTTAAGCTGATTAACATCATCTGTTTCTATTTCTAGATTCTTTAGCTGAACACTTTTTCTCTACTGGTGTGTGAGACCATCAGTATTTTAAGTCACTAATTATGACTTTGATAAAACATTTCTTGAATTGCCAATGGGGCACACAGAGGGGAATGCTTTCATGACAGACCACTTTTCAGTTTTCCTATTAGAACTCCATTTGCAAAATGGTGGTTGACCTTTTCTAATAGCTGGTCTTTGGCCTAGATAACTGTAGTGTGTATTCATTCAGATAATATCTAAAACTCCATTGACTACCCTAAGACTGAGAACTTCACTTAATTATGCCAACATCCCTCTCAAGGACTGAAACAAACCCCAAATATACTTGGCTGTCTTTCATATACATATTTAGGAAGTATGCCTATAAGGAAGAGGTAGTTGGCAATTATGCTTTCTACTCAAAATTACAGAATGGGCATTCTCCTCACATGTTTCATTCTACTGGAGCCAATGCACCAATGTGAAGTGAAGCTTAATCTACGACAAATACCCCAGATTCTCTTCTTGCAATGGTGTTGAAGTATAATGAAAAGGTCAATTAATAGGCACATTATAAGATAATATATGTATAAAAAATTAATAAGAAAACAATACTGGGCAATTCACCTACATCTCAATTTATATTGATTAATTTGTAAATTTGGGGAATAAACCAGTGAAATATTAAAAAAAATAATAATAATAAAAATTCTATTAGAGGACCAAAAGCATTCCCGGAAAGTTTAGAAGGAAGCAGGAGGACAAAACAACAGCAAACTATTTGGCTTCTAGAAACCTTCAAAGGAGGCATGTAAGCATCCTTATGATAGACTGGGCTATCATAAGAAGAAAATTTGGGGTAAAAAAATTTATATAAACTTTATAAAACATTGATATAAAGAAATAACAAGCAAATGTCATAATAGTAAATAGAGCAGGGTTTTCAAAATGTATATAGTATATAGAAATTTCAGTTTAAATTAAAATCTGAAACAAGTTGGTGCCCAATTTGTAGGTAATTTTGCATGTTTAATTTTCATTTGAACTCACGGGCCTGTTGACTTCTTCTTTTCCTCATTCATGATTGAAATCTAATAAAAGAAGCTTCTTAAAAATATAGGTAAAAATAGATGCAATGGTTGAAGGAGCAGTGAGAGTCTTTTTGAATGCCCTCACCTCTGCGAATGATATCCTGTAAGAACTGTGACTGGAAACCAAGTGGCTTTGCAGAAAAATGTCTGACAACTCTGTATGTAGTTTTGGAGGACTTCAAGTGACTCTGAGCAGAGTATACCTATAGGCAACAGCTTTTTAAAAAAACAATTAAAGATCCCAGTAGAAACGTGAATAATGAAATGGGACAGTGACTTCATGTGAGATCGAGGACAGCGTTGGCTATGGAATGAAAACCAATATTTCTTTTGCATACCTGCCTTTATAGCATATAATTTTCAGAAATGTATAACCATTTTAATCAAAGCCTTTCACAATGAGTGTTTACTAGAGATTTTAAAACACATTTCAATACTGAGCCCAGCTTTCATACCTTCTATTCAGTGCTGCCTCATTCCTTTGAAAAGGGATGAAATAGAATGCCAGCAGATCTGATGGAACTGATGCATTAGATTGTAGCTTTGCAATCACTGGGAATGTCTGAAATATCATGAGTTCCATTGTTTATAAAACCAAAGTTTCCAATTTCCTCCATATTCCTCTGTGAAAAATAATGCACCCACATATAAAATAGGTTAAAATACATGTTCACTTCAAATACATAAATACATGGGGCAATAAATATGAGCCTTGACCTATAAATTGTGAAGGTAGTTTAAAAAGTGAGGGTGTGAGGAATAGCGTAAGAAAGAAAAGTTGAAGTTCCTTAGCTGTAGAAACAAAGTTGGAGGGATATTAACCACAGAAACTATGCATAGGTGGGGAAGCAATGACAGATTTTGCATACATATAAAGGAAATTAAAGTGTATTGCTCCATGGCTTTTCTCATTTATAAAGAGAAAGACATAATATAAACATTTCCACCTGTTATCAGAGGACCACACTAGTCAAGGTTCTAGCAGCTCCATATATCCATCTATCTCTATTTATCTATATATATCATCTACCTATTTCTCTATCTATCTATATCTATCTCTCTATCATCTAGCTATCTTTCTATATCTATCAATATATATCTATCTCTCTATTTACCTATCTGTCTATCTCTATCTATCAATATCTCTCTATCATCTATCTTTCTATATCTATCAATATATATCTCTCTATTTACCTTTTTGTCTATCTCTATCTATCAATATCTATCTACCTATATCTAACTATATCTATCTATCTCTATTTATCTGTCTCTATCTATCATCTATCTATCTATCTACCTATCTATCATCTATCTATATCTCTATCATCTATCTCTATCTCTATTTCTATCTCAATCTCTATATCTATCTATCATCTACTTGTTTATTATCTATCTATATCTCTATCTATCATCTATCTGTCTACCCATCTATCATCTATAATCTATAAAGTAGTTGGTAGTATGGATAGATAGATATATAGATAGATATATAGATAGATAGATGATAGATAGATAGATAGATGATAGATAGATAGATAGATAATGAATTAATAATCTTTCAAGGTTGTTATGTTTAGCTGTGGACTTTACTTTGTATTAATTTGTTGTTACTTGATTGCATAAAAACTTGAATTTTCTGGAAAACATCCTCCAATATAACTTCAGGATTACAATGTCAAGAGTTCTTGAGAGAATATTTGCTTTACAGAAACACAAACCATAAAATCAGATAGCATATACAACATGATATATGTAGATTCCTTTTCACTATTTCTGGGACCATATTGACTGAACACTATACCAACATTTAAAAAAAAATTTACAGAGAGGAAGGGGGAGGGGGAGAGAGAGAGAGAGAGAGAGAGAGAGAGATATCAATGATGAAAGAGAATCACTGATAGGCTGCCTCCTGCACACACCACACTGGAGATCAAGCCCACACGTGTGTCCTGAGTGAGAATCAAACCAAGGCCTCATGGTTCACAAGGCCAGCACTCAAGTACTGAGCCTCACTGGCCAGGCCCACCATTCTGATACCAATTAAATTAAATTGATAACTGTGACTTTCACATGCACATAGATATTATGTTTCTCTAATGTTTGCAGAAATCACTTTCTAGTTCATATAACCTCTGTAATCTCTACTTAATATCTGTAAGCCTCAAATTTTTCATGCTGGAATAAGGAAAATAAGAGAAATAATACCAATGTTACATCATAGTAATAAAATATATTCTAATAGCTTTGTATTTATTTCTTTAGTTTTCAGTCTTCATAGTAATTCCTGGGATAGGTATAATGGTTCATTTTACAGTATATAGATGGTTATATTCCTCTGCCCTCTTTACCAATTAGCTTGGAATTCTGTCCATCCCGATCTGAGTGAGCTACTCAATGTTATACAGAGTTACAAACTGAGGAACTGTGTGACCGAGGGCCTTGTCCAGATTCCAGAGGCTGCCTGCATCCCTTAGCCTATGGCCCCTTCTTCCATTGTCAAAGTCAGCACATAATATCTTTAAATCTCCCTCTCCCTCTCCCTCCCTCTCTTTCTCTCTCTCTTTTTCTCTGACCTTTATTAAATTTTCTGCCTCCCTATTCCACATTTAAAGGTCTCTTATGATTACATTGTGCCCATCTGGATCATCTAAGATAATAATGTTTTAAAATTAGTTGATTAGAAACTCTGGTTCCATGTGCACACTTAATTCTTGCTTGAAACATAGCAGAATATATTTCTAGGTCCTTGGGAGTAAGATGTGATCACCTGGGGACAGGAGCACTGTTCTGCCTTCCACAATGGGCTCTCTCAGACTGGACAAGATGCTATAATGGTGTGGCTGTTTATACCAAGGGTAGCATATCAGAAGCTTCCCATTTGTACCGGAATACTCAATCCTTTGGTTTGCATCAAGAACAAAAATGGAGGAGAACGCCTTAAAAAATTGATGGAAACTTGAATGTCTATGGCTTCAATCCAGACATTATTTATTATGGAATAAAATAACGATATGGCATCTCTTGCTAAAGGTAGAGTAGGACAATTTAAAGCTGCTTAGGAAAATTGGATTTGTGACTTCAGCTTTGCCTTTAACTACTCCTTCATTTATGGTGCGAAGGGAGTTCCCAAGTGTATTTTAGGGACTATCTCGTGTGTCAAGGAATTGAGGGCTTTTTCTTCTTTTTGATCCCGAATTTTTAAGAATAAAATATGTTGGGATCTTTTTATCAAAACCCACTTCCTCAAAAGTATGATGCAATGGGAAATTGACTGGATAGCTCCTTTTTACAAAATAAATTGAGATTAGGGAAGATAAAATACTTCCCTGAGCTCAATGAGTAATATGTTACAGACATGGCATTCATTCACAATCTTTTCCCAGGAGGACATATGTATTGTAACATTTTACCGGTATTTCCCCCAAATCACCTTATTATAAGTAACATTATAAGTGAAATTTAATGAACATAATAAACTGATGAACAAAACAGGTCCAGAGGCAGGAAGACATGGAACAAACTGACATGTCTTGTATGTGTGTGTGTGTGTGTGTGTGTGTGTGTGTGTGTGTGCGCACGCACTTGCGGCAGGAGGACAGAAAGAGATCAAACAAAAAACTTATATGCATAGACCATGGACCCAGACAACAATGTGGTGAAGGCCTAGGATGAGACGGTGGCTGGAAGGAGTGGGGTGTGGGATAACCGGGAAAATTGGGGGGACATCTGTAATACAGTCAACAGCAAAATAAACATAGACTCCACCCTTTGTAGAGAATCCTTAGATCGGATCCTAGGAACCTGTATTTTAACAGTAACTGCTGCTACCCACTATGCTCAGGCAGGTCGAGATACTTTTCATTATGAAATACAGTCTTCCTGATTCCTGGAAATACAGTTCCACAGAAATACCTCTCTGTGTAATTGCATTTAGAAGGGAAGATTTAATAACATTAAGAGAGTCAGAATGTCCAACTGTGTCCACCATTTCCAATCTATCTGAATCCCCCAAATTCACCTGGAAACCCCTCTACATTAAAGGAAGGAGCCCACTTCACAGACAGGGTTTCACACTCTATGAAGGTGCTGTTCCTACTGTGGTGGCGCCCTGTTATTTCTGAAACACATTTATATTTTGATACATGGGATCTCCAACTAGCCCCATCAGAGTTTCAGGATGCCCATTTTTCAGGCTCTCTGATAGCCTTATTCCTGCGAGGCTGCCAGCGGCCTGTCAGTTTACCATTTCCCCACTGTCATGGGCAATGTGGCATTGCTCACTAAGGAAAACAATCCCCAAACTACTAAAATTAATGTTCTCTTTACACTGCTGTCACAAATGAATGGATTTTCAAATAGAAATTATACAAGGGAAATTGCTTTCAGAACAAGACCACATTCTGCAAGAAAAATGTCATGCCACTGTTTATTTGTCCGACCAATGCATAGACTTCTAGAAAATGGAGTTTATTATAGAGAAGTATGATGGGCCTTTGACAGGTGCTACCACAAAACACTGTGAGAAAAATGTTGCTTGGTCAACACAAAGCAATTACTTGTCAGGGAGACTGCTGTAGATGGGATGACATTCCTCTGTTAGCCGCGGTTTTATGACTACATTTTGAAGCAGTTTTGTCTTTATTACCAACAGTAAAATATAAGTGAGACTGTTACAGTATATAAATTATGCATATCAGAATCCATAGATATGCACTAATATGCATCCCTTAAAATGGCAACAGCATATCTGACTCCTCAAGAAAACTTGTTGTCTTGAATAATCTATACTAATAGCAGAGGAATATACAAATTGGTCAGGATGCCCTCATGCAATGACCAAACAGCAGGTTGCATGGGGTGACCAGACTGGCAGGGAGGGGAAGTGCGGGCCAAAGAAGTTGGTAGGGGGAAACAGTTGGGGGCAACAAGCTGGTATGGGGAGGCAGTTGGGGGCAACCAGGCTTGAAGGGGATCAGTGATGGGCAACTAGGCTAGCGAGGGTGGGGGAAAAGCAGTTATGGGCAATCAGGCCAAAAGGGGAGGGCAGTAACGGGCAATCAGGCCGGCAGGCAGAGGTGGTTAAGGGTGATCAGGCTATCAGCGGGGACAGTTAGGGGAGATCAAGAAGGTAGGCAGGCAAGCAGAAGCTGTTAGGAGCTAGCAGTTCTGAATTGTGAGAGAGATGTCTGACTGCTGGTTTAGGACATCCTAGACCGGCAGTTGGACATCCCCCAAAGGGTCCCGGATTAGAGAGGGTGCAGGCTGGGCTGAAAGGAGACACTCCCCTCCCCCCCAATGCACAAATTTTGTGCACTGGGCCTCTAGTATTAAAATAAATTTTATGGAATGGCAATTATTGTAATGTTCTTGCATTAGGGAGAATTCTCTATTTCACATATCTGTTCTTCCTAGATGATTAACCATATACATTTGTTTGGGCTTATCTTCAAGTGTGATACATTACAGATAGATTGATTGAGAAGATTGGTGAAAAGGTAATGTTATGTGGAAAGCAGAAGTCGAAGAAAAAGGGTGAAATGGGAATTGTGGAAACACTACTTTTAAACTGTTGAAGGAGTGCATCTCTCTCCATTTCTATTTATAATTAACTATTGGTGCCTTCTATTTATAATCATCAATTCTCAGTATGATTTTTATTTACCTCTCACATATCCTATAAAGTCAATCCTCTACTCTTATTAAACATCCAGTATATGGCAAAAAGTGCACTAAATTCTAAAAAAAAAAAAAATTTATTTTATCTTTATAAGAAACTAATGAAGTAATACCATAGATGGGATATTCTTGTCTCACCAAAATTCACATCTTAAAACCTAATTGCCAGGGTGTTTGTATTTGGAAGTGGGGCATTTGACAACCCTCATGAATGAGGTTAGTGCTCATATTAAAGAAACCCCAGAAAGTTGTCCTGCCCTTAAACCACCTGAGAACACAACAAGAAGAGAGCTGTCCATGGACCAGGAAGCAGGTTCTCAATACACATAAGCTTTGCTTGTGCCTGAACCACAGACTCTCAGCCTTCAGAGATATGATTTTATTATAATAATTTTAAAAAATATGTATCTTTATTGATTTCAGAGAGGAAGGGAGAGGGAAGAGAGAGATAGAAACATCAATGATGAGAGAGAATCATTTATCGGTTGCTTCCTGCAGAATTGGGGATTGAGCCCACAACCTGGGCATATACCCTGACTGGGAATTGAACTGTGACCTCCTGGTTCATAGATCCATGCTGAACCACTGAGCCATGCTGGCCAGCCTATATAATAATTAGTAGTAGTAGTTCCTTATGATATCTTTTATAAAATAAGTTTAATAAGTAAAAGAATATACTTAGTCTTAAGGCCTTGATGGACATTGCCAATTATTTCTAGATAAGTTAAATAATTCATATTCCCATCAGCAGGACATTTCCCCTTCCCCATTAAAAATATTGGGTATTTTTTTTTTAAAAAACATGCAATTTGCAAGAAGCATGGTCTATCAATATTAATTCATTTTTAATTATTTTTGTACTTATTGTTTGCCACTTAAAAATCTGTTGCGAATTTTAGTATATATTCTTTTTGACTATATAATAAAAAAAATAGAAGTATTTTATGTAGGAGTTGCATTATTTATTTTTATGTCACATAATGTTTTTTCCAATTAATTTTTGTCCTTTAATTTTATAGCTTTTAGTCTATAGCTATTATTCACATTTAGAAAACCTAAAATATTGTTTTACTTCATAGTTTTCTCGTTTTCCCTTATAATTGGAGATTATTATTTATATATGAAAGCAGGAAATCTATTATATTATTGTTTAATTTTTTGTTAAAAATGTAAGTGGTACTTTTACTAATCTATATAGTTTATTGAGTTTATAAATATATGTGGACATACGGGGCATCATTGGAGGTTTGATTTCAATTGCACATCTCACCTTTTACTTGCATAATTTATTCACTATACTCCTTTTTCAACTGGCTTCTGACTTGAATGGGCCAACCGGAGTCATCGGTAAGAAGTTAGCATTTTGTTAGTTTCTCAGCCATTTTCTCTCTTTCTATGCTTCTTTATTAAAATGAAAATTTTCCATCTTAGTTTTTATGTAAGACTATCACTTCCCACACTATATACAACAGAAGTGTTTCAAGTCTGTGATGCTTGGAGGACATCATGCTCTGGTTCCAATATCCACGCAATATTTTTTACCGTTTATGTTTTTATCTCCTTGATTATTATAATTATTCTTAGAATAGCATATTTAATAGAAGTGCTTCTATAGGATGCTAGTATATGTTTAAAGACAGAAGATGAAAACTTACTCATTGCTTTTACAGATAGAAACTCACTTCTTTTCCACCTACATTGCTAACTTATATTTTACCTCTATTGAAGAGTGCTTAAAATAACAGGCCAGTCAGACTGATCAGAAACAAGATAGGATATATTTTAACCAATTATCTGTGAGTTAAGTTCACATTTCCTGTACTTAAATGTAATTTTGTAAATTATATTTTCCCACCATCTAAAAATACAGCTATCCATTTAGCCAACTCCTAATTGTTCTCAGCACACTTATTAAATGTAAAGGGTAGGCAGCCATTGGGGGGATGGGGAAGAAATTTTGAGGTGACCCTAAACTTACACTATCAATTTAAATTATGTGTCGAAGGGTTTGTTACAAGCGCAGCATTCTCTGAAGTAGACCATATTTTTTACTTTAACCAAACACTAGAGAAAAACAATTCAAAAAGCTGTTTTTACACAAATACATGAAGGGCTCAGGTCAAGCAGGGCTGACAGAGGGTGACAAATAGCACCTCAAGTTGCATTATTTTAGTACACCTTTTTCCTATTTCCCTCCCCCTATGCTTGGAGGCGAATGCAGGTAGCTCAAATTTTGAGTTGATTCCATATATATATTAGCCATAAAAAAAGTGAATATTATACCTAGAGGGCAATTTTTTCCTAACAAATCCCTAAATTCTAGTAAATTACATAGATTACAGACTAATCTAACTATTTATTAACTCTTAGAGTGACCAGCCCAGGTTAAATATAACTGTTCTATTACTGTTCTCAGGGCTCAGGATATAACAGGGAAGACAATGGAATAAGTAAGCAGCCAAACACCAAAACAAAACCATAACAAAAACTCAGAAAAGGATGAGGAGAGGCAAAACTCAGAAAAGGATGAAAAGGATATAATGTTTTGATAATTTGTAGGAAGGGTACCTAACATAGCCAGCCAGCATCTGTAAAATGAGAGGGAATCTTGCAAAGATGCTGACTTACATGAACTCGCTTAATGAGAGTGAGTTTAAGGTTTGCATGGAGTTAGGAGAAGCTTGCATTCAAGGAAGAGTGAATACCATATACGATACTCAGAAGAAGAATGAGTAGTTTATTATAAACGAAGCTTGAAGTCTGAGAGTAAAAATAACATATTTGCAATGGTAAAGCATTAGTTGTGATGTTATCATAAAACATCTCATAAAACATGCTAACTGGTATGGAAGATTTCAAACGGATGACTGACTGAAAAACCTTTTCATCTGAGAACAATCACATTGATAAAATATGTAGACAAGAGTACAGAGTTACAGGCCAACAAATTTGATAACCCAGACAAAATGGATAAATTCCTGTTAACACACAACCTACTAAAACTGAATTGTAAAAAATAGGAAAAGAACAAATCAATAAGTAAGGAAATTGAATAACTGAAATCTCCAAGTATATTTATATCTGGAGCCCAGAAACAGAGGCTTTAGAGGTAAATTCTACCCAACATTTAATGAATTAATGTCAATGTTTTTCAAACTATTCCAAAAAACCAGAGGAGGAGGAAATATTTAAAAACCCATTTTAGCCTTAGCTGGTTTGGCACAGTGGTTGAAGCGCCGGCCTGCAGACTGAAGGGTTCAGGGTTCCATTCCAGTCTAGGGCACATGCCGGGCTTGTAGGCTCCATATCCAATAGGGGGCGTGCAGGAGGCAGCCAATCAATGATTCTCATCACTTATGTTCCTATCTCTCTCTCTTCCTTTCTCTCTGACATCAATAAAAATATATTTTTAAAAAACCTCTTTTTATAAGACCAACATTTCCCTAATAAAAATCCCAACAAAGACATTCCTATAAATGAAATTTATAGGCTAATATGCCTGGTGGACATAGATGCAAAAATTCTTAACCAAATACCAGAAAACCAAATTTAAAAATACCATAAAAGGATTAAAAAATGATAAAATTTGATTTATTCCAGAGTGCAATGGTGGTTCAACATCTACAAATCATTAAATGTGACATACCAAATTAACAAAATGAAGAATAAACAGTATAGAATCATCTCAATATATACAGAAAGAGCATTTGGTTAAGTTCAACATTCTTTTATGATACAATGTCTTAAACTGTGTTTAGAGAAAATGTACCTCAACATAATAAAAATGATATGAAATAAGCTAACATAGTACACAACAGTGAGACACTGAAATCTTTTTCTCTTAGGTCAGGAACAGCCAGGATGTCCACTCTTGCCACTTTTATTCAACAATTCAACATGGTACTGAAAGTGCTATCCCTATGAATGAATGAATGAATGACTATCAGAAGTGAATTAAAAAGGAAGAGTAAAATTGTCAGTAGATCTGGAGAGAATTAGACAAGCATCAGTAATATTAAGAATTAAAACTGGGCTTAAGAAAGAAGTAAAAATAAGAGGGTGAAATCCTGGATTTTGGTTAGGAAAATATGTAAATAGATAGGCAATTGCATATGCCAGAAAACAAAAGAGAAGAAAGTATTGGATGATCTAACAGTAAATAAAACTTGAACACAATAACATTTTTTTATTTCTGGGATAATTAGGTTCAATAGTGAAAAAAGAGAAAATGAAATATTTTAAGAAAGACAAAAAAAAAAAAATTGGTCACTTTTTAAAAATTTCCAGAAAGAACCCTAGAAAAACCCTAGAAATAAAATGTACAATGTGCTTTGGCTGGGTGGTCCCTTCATCTGGAACATCATCCCATACACCAAAATGGTTCTGGGTTCAATTGTTGATCAGGGCATGTATGGAAGGTAACCAATCTATGTTTCTCTCTCATCAATGTTTTTTTTCTTCTTCTTTGTTTGTTTTTTTCCTCTCCCCCCTTCCTTTCTTTCTTAAAAATAAGTCAGTGAAAAGCATGTCCTCAAATGCAGATTAAAAAAATATAATTGTAATGGTCAAAATAATTACCTATATCTTACCTAATAAACTAGTAATATGCAAATTGACCATACCTCCACTACACCCACCAGCCATGCCCACCAGCCAATCAGAGAGAGTATGCAAATTAACCCAAGCAAGATGGCTATGGCCACAGAGAAAGCAGGAGAGAAGCTTGGGTTGCCCCTGGCAATGGAGGAAGCCAAGCTTTCTGCAAAGCCTATTTGGCCCAGGCCTCTGCTTAAGGCAACAAAGTTTCAATGGCTGTGGGAGCAGAAGGCTTGCCTCTGCTCCATGGCTACAAAGTTTCAATAGTAGAAGATAAATAAATCCCAGGTGCCATAGCCTCTGCTTGGTTTGCTGGGGGGCATGGCTGGCCTGCAAACCACTACGGGACCCTTGCCCAGGCCACCCCATGCCCCAAGGGAACACCCACCCTGATCCAGAAAACCAGCTGGCCCCCACCGTACAGCAGGCCTCTATCCTATCTAATAAAAGAGTAATATTCATATTGACCATCACTCCAACACACAAGATGACTGCCCCCATGTGGACACAAGATGGCCAGCAGGGGAGGACAGTTGATAGGGATGAGGCCTGCAAGGGAGGGCAGTTGGGGATGACCAGACTGGCAGAGGAGGGAAGTTGGACATGACCAGGCCTGCAGGGAAAGGCAGTCAAACAGGCTTGCATGGGAGCAGTTACGCATCAATCAGGCTGGCAGGGGAGTGGTTAGGGGTGATCAGGCTGGTAGGCAGAAGCAGTTAGGAACAATCAGGAAGGCAGGCAGGTGAGCAGTTGGGAGCCAGCAGTCCTGGATTGTGAGAGGGATGTCTGACTGCCCGTTTAAGCCGGATACAGGTACGTAGGATCGGCCCTAAATGGGCAGTCAGACATCCCTCAAGGAGTCCCAGATTGGAGAGGGAGCAGTCTGGGCTGGAGGACCTCCCCCGCTCCACCCCCCCGTGCACGAATTTCGTGCACTGGGCCTCTAGTACATATATAAAAGCCTAAGCGACTGGTCGACTGGTTGATCAATCAACCAGTAGTTATGCACTAACTACCATGGGATAGACACTTAACTCAGGAACTGCCTCCTGGTGGTCAGTACACTCTCGAGCATCTAGCAGTGGTGGCAGGTTCAGCAGGCTTGGATGAGCTGGAGCAGCCCCTGGCTGGGCTCAGGCTCCTCCCCTGCTGCCTGCCACTACTACAGCCCCAGAGGGGTCCCGGGTTGTGAGAGGGACCCCAAGGGTGTGAATCCATCCAAATATAAGATAATAAATTAGTTAGCATGCAGAGTTAGACTCACTTGGGAATCTAAAAGGTAGACCCAAATAAATGACCCAGAAAGTTGCAGAAAAAGACAACATAAATGGAACTATGCAGAAAAGATTTTTAATCATGGAGGACGGAGGAAGAAATGTTTACCTAATTGATCTTTCAGAATGGAATAATACCCAGACTGTCAAAGAACTATTAATTCAAATAGTGAGAACAAAACAAAACAACCAAAAATTGATGAAGCAACCAGTTATTAGATCCAGGAAATCCAACAAATACTAAGCAGGATAATAAAAATATAATAAACCAACAGAGTTATATATATCATAAAGGACCTACAGAAGACCAAGAAAAAAAAAAAAGATTTTAAAAGTTAGCACAAAATAGAGGTAGAATATTTACAAGTGAATGACAGCCTGATTGATAATCTTTCAACTGCAATAACAGAGGCCCGAATGCAGAGGGATAATATTTCAGCAAGCTAAGGGAAAATAAATTTCCTACTGAGGCTCCTATAAACAGAAAAACTATGTTTTATGGATGAAGGCAAAAATAAATACTTTCAGAAAACAAAAGCAGAGTTTAAGGTGCTAAAGGAAAATCTTAAATTTTATCTTCTGGGCATATGAAAAATGCTTCCAGATGGGCGGTCTGATATGCAAATGGATGGAGAACATAATGATAATGGTAAATAGTAGTAGTAGTACCCGCGGAATGATAATATAAAACTGAAATAATAATGTCAGATGGGGGAAGGGGAAGACAGATTAAAATGCTGGACAATAATTGAATATCATCTTTGAAGGGCCAACAAATTAAATTTATACTGTTACTTGTGCTATCAGCAAGGGAAGTAAAAATATTGGTAAATTTAAACTTCCTTTAATTAATTGTTCATGTTAAAATGGCTAAGGCTACCAGGATTGTATCAAGTTAAGAGAATCTAATTTCCCAAAAATGAAGAAGGATAAGTGGAATGAGAAAAAGGAGGGAGGAGGACCCCAATTTATAAAAGCAAAAAAGTAAGAAAGAAGAGAAAGCGGACAATGGCAAACACCTAATAAGAGAGTAGAAATAAAAATAAACGTATCAGAAATCACAGTTGATGTAAGTGTAATAATCCTTTCCAATTTTATTAATAAAGTTTCAAAGAGAACACAGATGGTATCTCAACTTCTGAGAATTTCAGGAGGATTTATTTATAAATGGAGCATGTACAAAAGTTGATATTAGCATAGGAGAAGCACAAGAAATATAACAGTTACTTAGAGTTAATATCATTGGAACTTTTATTACTACTAGGTCCAAAGGTCTAGGAATGGAAACAGTTCAAGGTCAGAGTTCTTGAGGAAATTTCTTGAGTGAAGTTCAGGATGACCTTTCCAGGAGGAAGCCAAACAAGTAAACATCTTGGCATGGTTTTCCTCAGCCCACTGTTATCTACTGAGGCTCCCCATTGGCTGATTTAACCAGAATCCAGTGCTTACAAAACCCTGTTAATGGACTTTGCAAAGATCACCTCCCAAGGTAGATTGTTGGAGGAGGAGGATGGAGAGTAGATCTGAACAGGCAATGCGCTGTCATGTCAATTTTTAAAAATGAATAACAATTATTTTTCTAGAATTATTAACTACACCTTCTCAGAAAATATTGCTTTAATATTTAAATAAGGGTATGATGGTGTTGATGTACATTACAACAAAATATTAAAGCAAACTTGAAGAATCCATCAACTAACACCTAAAATTGAAATCCACTTAAAAATGCTGTATGGCTTCATAAAGATACTTTGTTTATCTACTTAATTAATTAAATAATTAATTTATTTATGTAGTTATGTTGAGAGAGTCTTTCTCCATCATAAGTGTTTTTAAATGTTATACCAATAGCATCCTTGCTTCATTGGCCACTGAACAAGATGTATTGAGAAGACCTGGACTTTTATACCTATGTAACTCTTGGCTGGCTACCTTCATCACTTTTGTCTTTAATTTCATTGGGCACTAAGAGAAGCATCTTGGAATTAAATCCCATCAGCATAAGAAGAGTCATTGGAAATATTTCCAAAGACCCGGATTATTATGAAAGGCAACATAACATGAATTTAGGTAGACTGCTCCTTCATTTGTAGACAAATGACAATATCAAAATTAATACACCATATTGTGGGAGATTGTAGCACATTTTCCTAGATATTTAATGCAATAAACAGATCAAATTTAATAATGATACTCATGATTTGAACAGTGCAAACAACAGGCCTGAACAAACACCTAGAATGTTGTATCCAATAATTGGGAAAAACACATGAAATATATGTGAAAAGTATTTGCTAGCAAAAGCTGCCTTTATCAGATGTTAAATTGGCCCGTAATTTTACTGCAATGAAATTAATTTGAAAATAAAATAAAAGCAGGTAAAATTCACAAGATAACCAGAAATTCAAAATAAAAACCTTTCAAAAAAGCCAAGTTGATGTTTAATACAAGGAATCAAAGGTGTGTGTGTATGTGTGTGTGTTTTATATTTGAAAATGGATCATTGCAATTCAACAAGTTAATTTATTAGAGGATATAAAATCACATGGACATCTTAATAGATTCCCTCTAAAAAGAGTATTATATTCATATCCATCCACGATTTAAAAAATAAAACAAGCAAAATCTCTTACAATTGCAAAAAATATGTACTGCTGTAATCTGAAAAGGGCAATATAAATCTAAAGCAGAAATCCTAGAAATAATCCTGTTTAATATGAAGAACAAAACAAAGCTGCTTTTCATCTCTTCTTCCATGAAGTGACTGTCTATTATAGTCAGGTCGGGAAAGAAAGAAAAGTATTGGACAAACAGAAAGACAGAAAACTTTAATTACCTCATAGGTATTACCCTTACCCAGAAGTTTTGACTTCAGGTTAAAGACATTAGTACATTATTAAAATGTTTTTTAAGTGTTTTTGATTAAATAGTATGCTTTTGCCCAGGCAGCATTGCTCAGTGGTTGAGTATCAACTCCTGAACCAGGAGGTCACAGTTTCATTCCAGGTCAGGACACATTCCCCAGGTTGTGGACTCCATCCCCACTGTGAGGTGTGCAGGAGGCAGCTGATCAATGATTCTCTCTCATCATTGATGTTTCTGTATTTCACTCCCTTTCAGTTCCTGACTGAAATTAATAAAAGTATATTTTTTAAAAAGTATGTTTCTGTATGAGTTCATAGTGTGCATACTTAAATGAATTATAATGTATAATAAATTTTGCAATATTTCTGGATAAAGAAATAAGTATACAAAGGTTATATATTTCTACACACTAACAGCAATTTGTAAAGAATGTATGCTTTTAAAATGACCTTTATAATAGCAAAAAAAAAGATAGTAACAAATCTTACTAAATGTACATAATTATTTTATGGAAAATAATGAATAGTTTTTGAAACATGTGGAAATGCCATTAGTGTAACTTTTATATATACATATATATATATATATATATTCCATACACCATTTTGTAAAAATTATATATCATAGTAAAAAAAATCAGTAAAGAAAGTCAGAAATCAAAACCTAAGACATTGTAGGGAAAAGTAAAAACAAACAAACAAACAAACAAAAAAACAATCTTTAACAACTTATGTCAGTGAACTAAATTCTTGGCTTTTTTTCTTGCCAGTGTACCATTTTTTGAAAACAGTCATATTTCATCAGTTGGTAAATAACTTTGGCAAAACAGAGCTCGTTGACATTAAAACTATCCCCCCTTCTTTATCTCCCAGTTAATCCTGCCCTTTCCTTGTTAGGGATCACAGCTATAACTCCATGTCCTGCACCCAAGCTCTGAGGCATCTAACTAACTACACATCTGTTTCATCTAGGGTGATGTGCAGCAATAAGACAAGTTAGAGCCATTATAATTAAAACTGAATTCTATCAAAGGTCACTCCTCTACTTCTCATCTCTCTCAGTACTTGACCTTGTATTTCAATGAGAATAAACAAAAAAAAATGAGGCTATTAGGGATATGCCAAATGAGCAATGTGTCTTAATACATATAAACAAGGAATTCACTACTGTATTTAAATAAATCCTCCCTGTATTTTAAAAACAATGCATCCAGCTCATTTTTTTATCCTCCCACCTCACAGCATTAGACCTCCAAAATAAGATCCTTAGCCTTTACTATGTCCCATTTCTTCTGCCCTTTTAGTTTCTCCCTTGCTCCCTCTCTGAAACTTATGTTAACTTTCCTCTAATTTAGAGGAAAAATAAATCTACAACCTAAAGCAAGTGTGCCTTTCCAGCTATTGCCTAATATCTCAATGCCTGGTTCTCTTGGTTATATTCTCAGATCCTAGAACAGTACGTGGAAGTGGAAAATTATCTGCTAAATGTGTGCTGTTGATTCTTTCTTGAAAGTCAAAAGAATATTCTGCTTTACTGCTTTCCCTTTTCCCATCACTCTTAATCTCTCTATCTTCTCTAATAAAACCAATAATCTCTCTATCTTCTCTAATAAAAAATGTTCCTCCTCTTTTGTCATCATAGTGAACGGAACTACACAGACTCCCCCAAATCATAATTTCCTTCAGGATCCTGCTTGTGAGTCACCACATATCAAGACTCACCTACCTCCTTTGCACTTTCCGTATATGACATCTCATTTCCAATTTATAAATTTTATAACCTTATTCTTTCTCATCTGTATCATTACAAACTCTTTGGACTCATATTGTATCTTACTGACCTTATTCTGTTCATGTAGTAAAGTTGCTAAAATTCAAATCTTTCTGAATCAGATTCATATATCACTGGCTCAACATACCTAATGATAAAACTAGGCTGATTAGCATATTGCATAAGGTTGCTTATTAGTTAGTTCTGTCCTATTTCTCTAAATGCGTATTTTTTGTTAATCCTCAACTGAGGATATCTTTTCCATTGATTTTTTTTTAGAGAGTGGAAGAAGAGGGATGGAGGGAGATAGGGGGAGAGAGAAACTTTGATGTGAAAGAGACACAAAGTGGGTGCCTCCCAATACACCCCGACTGAGTCTGGGGAATGAACTTGCAACCCAGGTACAGGCCTTTGACCTGAAACTGAACCTATGACCTTTACATGTATAGCAGATGCTCTAATCACTGAACCACACCAGTCAGGGCTCTAAATACATCTTTTACATTTTTCCTCAATTCAATCGATTTGCACCTTTCTGAGTTTTCCCTGCAATGTGCATACTCTCTGCTTGTTTAATATCTTTATTTTGTCTCATAAAAATGTCTTCCATTTTCACCAGGAGAATACCTAAACCTATGTCTAAGTCCTGGTACAGCCTCTAGGCTTGTACTGCCACCCCCACTTCTACCCACCATTTTCCTGATCTAGTCAGAATTGACCGTGCTGTAATTTGTATGAATGATCAGTTGACTGAATTCGTTATAAAAATTATCTGAAAGAATATGGAGGTTAAAAATGGGCATGTAAGAGTTCATATTGGCTGAGGTTAAAATTATAGGAAAGGGAAGAACAGGGATGGTAAGATGAAACAACATTGTAAAATGACAAAGAAAAATGGTTAAGACATTAGTTAATGGTTAATATAATGCTATATAAAATGTGTTGAATTTGATTCATTGAGATTCAAGGTAGAAAAATAAAGAGGGAAAAAAATATAGAATGATCTCCAAGCATCAACGAGGAGTCACCTTCACATCTAGGGTCTCAATCGGTATGATAGAAAAGAATAGCCATTTGAGAGATTCATAAGTAAACAGTGTAGTCAAGAGAGAAACACATTGTGTCTGAACAAGAAAGGACAGGAACATTCAAGGAGTTTGAGCATATAAAGACTTACTGGTTATGTACTTCCAAATGAAAAGGTTTCAGTGTTTGGGAGTAGGGTGCTACATGGTGATAAAAAAAAGGGGTGAAAAGTTCTATATGCATGGCCTATTTCTGTGGTAACTCTTTATACCTAGGGATTAAGGGGATAACATTTTAGGAAACCTGGTTGCCTTAAGATAATAGAACTGGTGAAACTATAAATCAAGTTGAAGGAAGTAGTTAGCTTCCTTCCAGAAGCACATAAAACTCAGACGTATCCTTTCTATCACGAGGAGCATGGACCTAAATTGGACCTAAATATGGATACATAAAATTACTGCTTTCTTTCTGCTTTTGCATGATCCCAAATGTGCCTAGACCATTCAAAACTTCAACATTTAAAAAATTTACTAGATGATTACTCAGTTATTTTTTAAACACGTATATTAAAATATTGTTTTTTAATTTTGTAATCTACAATTTTCCTAAATAGTACCAAGTGTACCCTAGTCAGCTTGGCTCAGTGGATAAAACATCAGCCTGTGGACTGAAAGGTCTCAGGTTCGATTCAGGCCATGACCGCATGCCTGGGTTGCGGGCTCAATCCCCAGCAGGGGGTGTATAGGAGGCAGCTGATCAATGATTCTCTCTCATCATTGATGTTTTTATCTCTCCTTCTCCCTTCCTCCCTGAAATCAATAAAGAAATATATTTTAAAAATAGTACCAACTGCCTTTAATAAATTATTACAACAATAGAACTTATAAGCATTGGACACTTAATATGAGCCAGGCAATGCATGTTTTACTTAGCACTGATTACACTTCTATAAAGTAGTAACTACTGTGATGATCTCCATTCTAGAGATGAAAAAATAAAGATGTGAAGAAATAAAAAATTGCCAAAGTTCTGTTATTTATAAAATTTTGAAGACAGAATTCAAATCTAGAGAGTTGGATTCCATGCTATGATTTCTAACTATGATTTTCTACTTCTGTGATAAAAAAAGAATATATAAAAAGTGTAATTAACTGAAGTGAAAATAAATTGCACAGATTTTACTTTGACCAACCAGGATTCCTAATGTTATCCCCTTAATCCCTCCAAATTTAAATAAGATTTTAGTTATTTTACCTCCATTTGATTCACTGATACACCAAATAAATACCTAATAAATGTCTAATTAAATTAAATTATGATTAAATTACTCTAAGAATAAGCCTATTATTTTAGCCTCAATACATTACATATGTATTATATATGATAGATTGTATCCAGGACAATTATTTAAAACAACTGAAGCTGTAATAAACCCATAAAAGATAGGTTTTATCTTGCTTACACTCACTATTTTATGGTCTAATTAAGCACCATTATTCAATCTCATATTTAAAAAAAATTTAAAGAAATATTAATGACTCTAGAAACATGCCAAGTATGATATCAAAAAAGATGATCCCTTGAGCAATTTATAACAGTTTAGCTTTTCCTCTATTAACATTTTTATATCTTTCAGTCTTCAAATACTTGTTTAGGATCAGCATCCTTCACCTTTGGAATGATGCCTCTGAAAAAAACTGACTGCAAAGCAAATTTCTTTGCCTCTAAATTCTCCTTTTTCAATGATTTATAAAATGAGGACAATGTAATAAAAGTGGTACTTTCAATATGTGTTTAAATGAATGTTTTTCAAAAATAGAATTTATAGGTACCAATATAGAATTCTATTTTTTAAATTACTAAAAATAACATAAATATCAAATAATTTATCTAATTACAAGAAACACAACTAATCAGTAGTAAAATTTAAAAGGAGAATGCGTATAGCACTGCCACACTCAAAAAATGGTCTCAAAATAAACAAGCTTCCTACTGACACAGTTTACCAAATAATTTTTTAATTTTTTTTCTATGTCCTTCGCCCTTTATCATGGGTCAACTGTGTTCTGTGACTGATATTTGAGAAATATTTCTTTATAATATGTGTACCTGATAAAATATATTTTTCAAATATGTATTTGTATCTACCATATATTTGACAAATATGTTGTATCTGCCATTGCCCCAATCCTATTTGCCATCTCATGCCTTATCTTCTGTACAAATATAATTTTTTCCAAAATATAAGTGTTTCTTTATTCTATATTCATAAATCCTAGAAATTGTTTTGCCCTTTCCACTTTTATCTAGCTGATTACACTACTAGAGCTAAGATATGTTATCTTGCAGAGACAAAACTGGCTCTTACCCAATCTATGAACTCTAATTTAAAGAAATCTTTAGATTGCTGCTCTGAGTTAATATAACAAAGCTATAAATGAAAATTTTAAATGATATAAAATAAACATTTAATGTTAAGGGTGTTCTTTTTCTCCCACAAAGAAGTTCTCAAACATGTTGTATGAAGAACTCTATGACCTGGAAATGCATTCCTGTATGAAGTTCATGAATCTGCCACCTCCAGTAGAGGACATCTGTTATAAAGTATATTGATAATCATTGCGATAATTCCTCCCTTTTAGGCTGCATAACTTAAAATTTAATTCCCTATGTTTAACCCAGTGTTATACAGGGTTAACTTTGTGTGTGAATTCATTCTTTTCCTAAAGTTTTGATAGTGTGGATTTTTAAAAATGTGACTAAATTTATTTGTTTCCAATATAAATTTACCTACAGAAAGCAAATTTTAAAATACAGAATATTTTGGAATATCTAATGTGGCACTTAGATTGTAGCCCTCTGTCTACAAAGCATTTATTTCTATAAACACTTGAGAAAACATTACTATTCACTTGCTGAAATTTATAAACAGGAGTGATTGATTCCTCTTACCTTGAGAAAAAAGAATATCAGCCACTGATGTTTTCCAGTAAGAACAAAGCTAGAGGCAATTTTGTGAGTGGCTGAAATGGAGAGACAGAATTTCATGAGGAATAAAAAGGCCTCACAAATCAATACTAGGATTCAAGCACTTAGACAAATATTGGACAACATGAGCTACAGATGAGAGCAGTGCATAATTATTAGATTTGGGCTAAAACAATTGAAGCAGATCTGGAAATCTACAGAGTCCCCTCTGAATTAAACCAAGAATGAACTTGGAAATAAGAGTCTGTGACATTTTCCACCATTCTTGTTCATATGCATTTCCTTAGTTCTGCCTTGTTTGTATGAGAGGCCCTCTAAACTAGTGTTTTTCAAGCAAGAACAATTACCTTCAGAGGACATTAAATAATAAAGAAATGTTGGGCTGTCATAACCAGGGTTGATGGTGATATTGGTGACTAATAAGTAGAGGTTAAGGACACCAGGTAAACATCCTACAGTAATGACAGTACCCACAACAAAGAATTATCAATGTCAACAGCTCCAAGATTGAGAAACTGTACCTTAAAGATTCAACTACTAATATTGCTAAATAAGTAAATAAATGTCCCGGAAATAACTCATTTTAGTCTACAGCTGAAAAGATATTCACTACCATCTGCCGATACCTACTTTTTTCCAATTGCTTCTTTCAATAGGTTTATCATCCTAGTCCTCATTTTTCCATCAAATATATAGATATGTTTATGTAAACATAATATAGCTATAATAATAAAAGTATAATATGCTAATTAGACCAGATGTCCTTCTGGACATCCTTCTGGACAACCTTCTGGATGAAGCCAGGGCTACAAGGAAAGCCTATGTCCCTGGTGCCAGAGGGAAGACTGTGCCAGCAGCTGGGGGAAGGAAGGCTACTCTTGCATGATTTCATGCATTGGGCCTCTAATGTGTATGTATGTATATATATATATTTATAAGAAGCTTAATCACTATTTTAAAGTAGATGTTGTATAAGTCCTTGTTAGAATTTCACTCCAAGTATTTTTGTATGTAAGGAAAATGATCACTTAGTTAAGTGGACTAGATAAGTACTATTTAGAGCCATATCATTTAATGAAATTATGCAAAACTAGAGGACTGGTGCACAAAATATGTGCACTTGGGGCAAGGGCATTCCTCAGTCCTTAGGGGATGTCCAACTGCTGACATAGGCCCACTCCCCACGGCTGTTGGACATCCTTAGTGCTGCTGCAGAGGTGAGAGATGCTCCCACCAATGCCACTCTCATCGCCGGCCATGAGCCCGGCCTCTGGCTAAGTGGCACTCCCCCTATAGGAGTGCACTGACCACAAGGGGGCAGCTCCAGCATTGAGCACCTGCAGCTTGGTGGTCAATACACATCATACCGACCAGTCGTTCCGCCGTTTGGTCAATTTGCATATTAGCCTTTCATAACATAGGATGTGATCTTTCTTGTTGGGCTTTGTTACTTCATCAAGCTATTGATATGCCTTCATATTTCTGTGGGTACAATTGATACCTTTTATTTTATTATGGATATTTGTTTATTGTATGAACAAACCAAAATTTGTCTACCAATTTTTCTATTGATGTAAATTTAGCTTATTTCTGATTTTTGTCTACAAATAAAACTATTACAAGCATTCATGTAGACATCTTTTCATTCTCATCAGGAAACATCTAGGAGTATATTGCTAGGTTGATATAAGAAACTGTCAATGGTTTTCCAAAGTGGTTCTAGTACCTGGCATTCCACCAGCACTGCATGTGAGTTCTGGTTGTTTTGTATCATTCCCAGCTTAGGTATTAGTCATGCTAATAGGTATGCAGTGATACTGTATGTCGTTTTAATGTGCCTTTCTGTAATGATTAATGATTTGAGCATATTTTCATGGGCGGGTCAGCCATTCTTAGCTTCTTCTATAAAATGCTTGCTTAACTTATAGTCCTTTTTTAATTTTTTATTAGTCTTATTATTGAGGACTTAGTGTATTTTATATGAGCTTAAGCTCCTTCCAAAATATATATTAGGGAAATATATTTTCCAGTTTATAACTTTTTCTTATTAATGTCTTCTTTTTCTTTATTAAAGCAGAAGGTTTTAATACAATGGCATCAAATTTATCTTTTTTTTTTCTTTTACACTTTTTGTTTTGGATGTCCTAAGAAGTTTTTGTCTAACCCAAGGTCATCAAAATGGCTATGTACTTCTAGAAGTTTTATTATTTCAATTTTAACTTTAATCAGTGATCAAGTTGGAGTTAATTTCTGTATATGATTTGAAATACTAGTCAAGATTATTTTTTCTTAATATATATTTCAAGATGTTTCAGAAGAAGGGTTTTACCATTATTTATCAAATATCAGTTGAACATATATAGCAGTCCCTCTTCTTGAATTTTCCATTCTACTTCATTTATCTTTATGTTTAGTATTATGAAAATATCATGCAGCATAATAGTATAATTCAAAATAATCTGAAATGAGGGACCACATTGTATTTGTTTTCTTTTTAGTATTTATTTTTAAGACAGTCTATTGAGATATAATTGGCATACAAAAAAATCTGTCCATGTTTCATGTGAAAAAATTGATGAGCTTGGAGATAAGTATGCCATTACCACATTTATGCCATCACCTCTAAAAGTTTCCTCTTACCCTATTGTGTGTGTGTATGACATGAACACTTACACCAAAGATGTACCTACTTAAGTTTTTAAGAATACAATACAGTATTGTTAATCATCAACACAATACTGTACAGTAGATCACAAGGACTTATTGATCTTTTGTAACTAAAACTTTATAGCCTTTGATAACACCTGCCTGTTTCCCTCTCTACCCAGACCCTAAAACACCATAATTCTGCTTTCAGCTTTTCTGAGTTTGATTATTTTAGATTTCTCAGGTAAGTAGTAGCATGCAAGGTTTTTATAGCCCTGCTACTAAGAAATAGCCTCTCTCTAGTGTTCTCGTTGCATGTGTTACCATGTCTTTCTACACAAGGTAGTCAAAATCTGAACATGTTTTAGTCACGTGTGAGCTTTGGTAGATATTCAGCTTACGGCTCCTTGGTAGTTACTGATTTCTCAGTTGTTCTCTCATCATCTTATTGGATTTTTTTCCTAAGCAAGTGCAGCTTGATATTCAGCTAAAGATTCAAGGGCATGCCTATTCATTTTTGGAACTCTTTCTCTGAAATTTCATATAAAACTCTTTACAATATTATGGGCTGCCAGGACCAGCCCCTTCACCCTCTGCTCCTCAAAGCACAGTCTCTTCTTGCCTAAACAAGGCTTCAGAGTGGGCTTAGCTCTTTCTTGCCCATGCTATGATTTTGAAAGTTCCTTCAGACAGAAGGCCAGGTTGACTGTAGGGTTCGCCTGTTTGCTTTTCTCCTCTCAGCATCATAGATCTGTTCTACTTCTAAGAGTATTCTAGTCTGTTTAATTAATGGCAGTCTGGTTTTAGACACTTCCTCATAGCTAAAATCCAGGACATATTACTTAAAATCGGGGGAGAGGCTTACTGTAATATTATATAGTTCCTGTTACATGTTATTTTAAAATGTTATTTCATTTTACCTTGAAAACAACCCCCAGAGAGTCAATTATTTCCATTTCCTTAAAAAAAGAAGGAGGAGAGATAAAGGAGAGAGACAAAATGACAACTAAATGGTGGAGAATTTCAATTTCCAAAAGGCTTTATCCAGAGTGAGATCAGTGAAGGGTTAAGAGAAGGAAGAGTGTGAACAAAAGTGCATAAGTACAGGATTTCCAATAGCTTTAAAGATTAATTTTATTTTCTTGAGCAGGGGATTCAAAAATAAGAGAGACATAACGTAAATCCTGTGAGGTATACAACTATGAAAAGCACTGAAAATCAGCTTAAGAAATATATATATAATTCTGTAAACATTGAAATACCATTCAACAATCACTATGGCACTTCTTTGAATAACTTAGTCCATCCACTCAAACTGGAAGCAGCTCTCATACACATTCTGTCAGCACCAGGGCAGGAAAATGGACATACCCAATTCTCGGCTTTCACCGTTGCTGGGATATGCTATTTATTGCTTGATTCCCAGAGAATTTTGACAATGATCATTTGAGAGAAAGACAACCTGTTCCAAATTAGAAGTTTTATATCTCTGGAGTACAAAGCCTGAGGTGCTGCTTTTTAACATCAAAGAGAAATCGGCAATGTGGCAAGGAGGAAATATTTTTGAAATAAAATGCCGTACTTGATCAGATATGCTGATCATAGTTCAAGCCAGTAGAAAATCTGTAACCGGAGCGAAGACAGTCTCTGTTTTGCATGATCATACATTGATTCTACATGTTCATATGTAGGAAATGTAATCCTGATATTTTAACTATCAAAGGGCGAGGGGAAATCCAATGTCTTCATGGCCTCTTAGCTTGTCAAGGGGCACAAATATATCATTGCAAGTGCTGTGCCAAATGTCATTGCCAGCTGAGCATGGCAGTCAGAAGAAAACCTGTTTTGCTGTGAAAGTGAACGTTGTCAAGAACACTGATAAACATTTCAACCCAATTAAGCCAAGGATGCTTAAGATGACATGAGGGTTTCATTCACATTTCTGATAAGCATAAACGACAGAGAAGGTATTTGCTTTCTGGGAAAGGTTTCTATTCCTAAAAGATTCCATAAAAGTTTTGATGATGGCTAATATGTGACAAAAAACAGTTATGTACATTTCTTTGCTCTAAATACATGTGCAGTTTTACCATTATATTTTAGAGAAATAAATCACTTAGCCTGTGAAAGCACCCAAGGTGTGTAGAGGTCACCCATTTAAATTTTTTTCTTATTAAATCTTTAATTTGTTATTGTTCTTGTGTTAAGATCCCCCTTCTTAACCTCTCTTTGCTTTTAACATATTTCACCATCTATAAAATTCCCCACTGCAACTCAATTCTTTGGACAGATATTTGTATTTTTATAGCAAAAAATAATAATAAAATTAACCTTCTATCTACTAAAAAGCAAAACAAAACAAAAAATAATTATGGAAGTATTTGGTGTGTTATTCTTTTTTCCCCCTCAGTGGTCAATATGATTTCCATGGGAAATAATTTATTTGGCTGTATAAAGAAGGCACATGAAATTGATTAGCTGTTTTGCAATGGCCTTTGTGCTTTAAAAACGTTCAATCAATAAGTGACCATTTTAAACATTGGCATGAGAAACCACACAGCACTTTCATTTGTTTGTCTGTCTAGTTGCTGCTTGAACAGATGGAGTGTCTTTTAGTGGTTCTCTTTTTCTTTTTTTCTTTCTGTGACAGCATAGCGTGCAGTCTCATTTTCTGAGGCCATTTCAAATAATCATGCTTTAAATTCACAAAGACTAATAATTTGGCTACATAGATTAGACAACCACTGATGGCCTAGGAGTGCATTTATAGTTCAAGCAATCATAGCCCCAAATTTCCCAAATGTCTGCGAGCTTGTATTGCCCTCTGGTAATATTAACTTCTTTGTCATTCGAGTGCACCTTGATTTCATTCTTTCTTGAAAATGAGGTGCTTGGGAATGTTAAGTAGGAATGTGGCAAATTAAAATTTTTTTTATGAGAAATGTGTTTGTGTTTTTACCTTTGAGGTGAAATCAATGCTTTTAATCAGGTCTTACGTTTAGCACAATGAGCTCTGAGTAAGGTCCCTTAGTCAGGTGACATCATTTCAAGTGGATGAGATCTGACTTTCATTTTTAGCTCCACTAGAACTTGCTTGGTGACCTTGAACAAGCTACTTAACCTCACATTGACTTATTTTTATTACCTGCAAATTGGATATAATAGGTTCAGCCTCCCTCATGATGGTACTGAAGGACAGTTAACATAATGTTTCAAAAATGTCCGAGGCCTCCGGGGAAGTGAGCTTTAAAACAGCCTTCGTATTAGAAATCAGACCCTCTACCGCCTTGGCCACCTTTAAATTGCATTATTTATGCATATTGGCGTGTCTAGCCTTTGCTCTTTAGATTGACCTTGGTCCATTTTAATCTTAAAAGCACATCTTAAAAATTCTTGGTTCATTTAAAACCATTTTTCCATGAAACCCTAGAGAAATTGAAACTATTTTTATTAAAACACCGCCAGTCTAGAGGTTGAAGAAATATTTTAATCTTTGAGTTCAAAATAAATGAAGCCAACTGATGAAATTATTTGAATTTCAGAAAATATGTGGTAAATAATAAAGCCTTTCTTCCAAGGTATATTGTGAAAAATGCTTTGTCCTTTAATGTTTCAATTAGTTGAAAGTATTCTTTTTCATCCTTGAAAATGATATCTCTTCTTCATTGTACTCATAGTGCTCCTTAACTGTGACATCATTTTCTTGTACTTACTCCACATTTAGTATAATTTATCTCCCTATTTCCACCTTTGTCATATTTCTTAATAATCAGAAGTACTAAGAAAGATCTGCTACCATAACTTCTTTGCAGATCATAATTATATCGACTTCCTTTGTGTTGTCTAAAGATAAATTTTTTTGTCAGTCTAGCATCAGGTTCATTGAAAACTGACAGGATCAACCAGAGTTCTTTATTCTCCTACTCTTTTTCTTTATATCATTTATCTGGTCATGGGAAAAAGTAGGGGAGACTAACACTTTCCAGCCAAGAGGATTGCAGCAGTTGACATACTCATTCACAGTGAAGATATTCAGCTGAAACGGTTTATAGTTATCATTCAAAATGGTAGTAACGATAGAATTTGTATAAACTTTGTCTATTTTTATTTTTTTAATTTGATGAAATAATCAATACATTTTGCTCAGATTAATGTTTGGTCACTGTCTAAAATAAAATCTCACAAATTATCACACTGAACATATTTCAGAAAATACTGAGAAATCTAAAACAACTTTTTCTAGATAGGTTTATAAATCCTTTTTGGATTAATTGTGAGGAGTCCCTTTATATGCATAATTAAGTTAAAGTGATAAGATTTCAAGGAACTTTAGCCTAAGAGATATTTAAATGTATTACAGAAAATATCAGGATTGAGGGCTTCAGTATATTTCTCCTTGTGCCATTTAATTGGAAAACTTTTCTTTTACCTCTTCTTATGGAAGTTCAAGAATCAGCTATCTTTGCATAGCATAGAGAAATCTGTCACAAAATCAGGTACCTATAAAAGATATATTAAATAGCAGATACTAGAGTGTATATTATTACACACTCCTTTGAAATAACAGGTTAAGATGAGATTAGAGATGGTAAAAATGGTTGATGAGACCCATTTAAACAAAGTAATGGGATAATTTTTGGCAGATAATATAAAAACTCTGATTTGTGGAAGTCATAGTTCAATAATGGTGATATCATGGATTGTATATGGAATAGAACAAGGCAATAAAGAATCATTGAATAATACAGAACTTTCCAGAATAAGATATTATTGGTTTAAAAAGATTGCGCATGAATACTAGTTATAATGGTGAGTATAAATTTACCCTACAACAAATAAGCCCTGCGAAATATATGTCTCAATCACAACTCTTCCAACTTTGACTGCAATTAAGGTAAGAGACATAACGGACAATAAAATTAACATTCTTGTCATCATTTGGGGATTCTATGATTCAGGTAAAAAAGGTAATTTTATGACAAGCTTTTGGAATGCAATTCTGAGTTAGATAAGAGCATTTCTTACCTTGGCTGGCCTGATTGCTGTGCCATAAGAACATACAGGACAGATTCAACAAATGTTTGTCCCCTGAGACTCATAGGGTCTTGCTAATCCACTTAAAAGTTAAATTTCTTTTAATTATAAAACACTGGTTTCAAACAATTTACAAAGAAAGGGTTTCATTACAGTTCACAGCAGGAAGACAGGAGAAAGGATGCTCTAGAATTAGTTCATCAACTTAAAGATGATATTGTAGACCTGTGGTAAGTCACTCATCTATATAACAAATACTTATTGAACACCTAATCGATATCAGGCCCTATTCTAGGCACTGAGATGAACCACATGCCGTGCTAAATTTGGCTGCAAATTCTTTGATGTTCCCCCCAAAGTGAGATGGAGTCTAATTCCTTTATAGCTGCGTCTTGGCTGGCCTCGCTGACCTGCTGTGCCACAAGAATATAGAACAAATGATGTTTTGGGGATACCAAGAGTTCTTGCAGCTTCCTCCCAGGGTCCTCCAAGTCTCATTCTCAGCACAGTCTCTCTTGAAACCCAGCTTCCACATTGTGAGAAGCCTGCACCACGTAGAAAGTTTATGTGGAAACATTCCCATTAACAGTCCATGTGGAGAGGACTTCCAGAAGCATGTGTTTACAGTTGACTCTAATCTCCACTGTCTTTTTTATTGCAGCCATAATAAGTGACCCCTAGTGATGAACAACCATTTAAGCACACAAAATTATAAGCGATAATAAAATATTGTTTTATATTGAGTTCAGGGGTTGTGCTGTGTTGTCCTACCCATATAACATGCAATGGACAACACAGAAAAGAAACCCTACACTCAGAGAGAAAGATTATATTCTCATTGGGGAACAAAAAACATACAAGCTATATAAATAGGTTGCGTATTTAAAATGCGAGGTAAAATGTAAAGCAGAGAAAGTAGAAAAGCGAAAGAAAGAGGGAGATCTTTCAGCTCTGATATTCTAAAAACATTTTTTTAACTTTATCCCTTTACCTATTTGACCGCGTCTCCCAATTCCCCTCCCCTCTGACGGCTGTAAGTCTGTTCTCTGTATCTATGTCTGTTTCCATTTTGTTTGTTTATGTATTTTGTTCATTTTTTTTCATTACATTACACATACAAGTGAGATCATACAATATTTGTCTTTTTCTGACTGGCTTGGACACTTGACTTTGGGAGGTGAACACACATCCTATTTAATAAAAGGCTAATATGCAAATTGTGCCCTTGACCAGGAGTTCAACTGGGAGTTCGACAAGGGGGCAGGGCTGGCAGGCCAAAGGCTTGTAGCTCCTCCCCTGGCTGGCCCTGTCCCTGATCATCTCCTACCCCCAATCAGGGTAGGCCAGCCAGACTCACCCATGCACAAATGCATGCACAGGGCCTCTAGTAAAATATGTAAACAATGTATTATAGAGTTGTATACTTGAAACCCATATAGTTTTTATTAACCAAAAACTATAACCAATGTCACCCCAATAAAGCCAATAAAACATTAAACTGGATTTCCTTGAACTCTATATCCAACTTAAATGACTAATATATTTAATAAGTTTTAAATAGACATAAAAGAGGCAAATATTCTCAAATGTTAACATTGCATGGATTGCATAATACAGCAAGTTATTATTTGCTTGCATATATAATTCTTAAGAAGTTAGAATTAACCTATGAACAAATTAAATATATTTTATTTTAAGATAAGATTTGTGTAAAGGACATTTTTTAAATGTAAGAAAAGTAGTAATTTTAAAAAAGAGAGGACAAAAATAAAAAGAGAAATTTATTTTAAAAAGACATGTTTATACTCTGGCATCAAAGAATAACATTACTTTAATTCTTGGAGAAGATTCTACAAGGTTGCTAATTTGAAATGGTCTACACTTCCATTTGAATTAAAAAATAAGCATGTGATAACATGCAAATGGGAAATTTCTGATTCTTAATTAAATGAACAATGAATATTTTAAGAATGTTTTACCTGAATATTTTGTTTTAGAAATGCAATGCAGTTATATGAGTATTAAAACAAATACGGTTAAGTTTTTCTGTTACATTTTTATTATAATCCCAAAGGGAGGAAGGGCTTTCATGAGAAAGAATAAATTCCTAATTTTGAAAATTAAAAAAATAAATATTAAAATATTACCAGACTCCTAATAGTAATATTAAAACAATTAAAATATCAAAAAAACTAAGTTTTGGTTTCAATTTGGAGTGGATATACCTTTAAGAAATAATTATCATTTAGATTTTATTCAAATTGTAAAGTATATGTTATAGAAATTCTACTTTTTATTCTCCTTAAAATTATTGCAAAAACAAGATATAAAATGTTTTAAAATATGACTACAACATATACAAAAATATTGTTTCTAGATTATTCCTCAGCAAATCCTATTTTATATATTTCTTTGTTTAACAGGTTATTAACTTTATAATATAAATTATTTGAATATCATACTCTGTACAGCTAATTAATTTGATAGGGAAGACTCAGTAAAATAAAATTTGGCAACCTGCTTAGATTGATTTTCTTTTAAATATATGCTTTATTAGAAAGACACTTTGATTTCTTAAGTATAGATGTAATGTTTTCATATGTATACCATTATGACTTAAGCTTTCCAATCATTATTCTCATAAGACCTTAATTAAAAGACTGGTACAATAGCAAAATTTGAAATATCAGAATGCTTAATTATTCTACATTACCAATTGGAAAAAATTAAAAATGTAGAGTTTCAGGATATTTAAAATGAGAATTATAACTTGCATTGCAAACATAGCCTGAATTGAATAATTGTGTCTGTGTCTTGAAAAGTATTATTATTCATTAATTTTATTGGCATTAATTTTATTTCAAAATATGTGATAATTGCTAAGTATTTTGCAATAAACATATCATATATCTATGTCCAAATCACAGTTTTGATGGATATGTCATCTAAAAACAAACAAGTTTTCAATCATAAATAGTTTGCCTCATATGAAGTTCAGGAATCAAGAAACAAGAATTATAAATTACATTAGCTCTATCTTATTTTCCATCCATGCCAACAGATTTTAAATTAAATTGACACTTTTCCTTTGAGAATTATGTTGCTAAGATATGTGCCTATCTTTGCTAAGATCACTTTTATCATTTAGGTGTTTTTTTTCTTTTTTTGCTTGTTTCATTTTGCCCTTTATAAACATTTTAATTTCTGAACATTTAAGATTTATTTATAACTTTCACAGTTATTTAAGTTCTCTAGATTTTTTTATATCCTTGATTTATACAACCAAAAGATGGCAGTGCTTCATCAAGTATTCTTTTCATATAGGCCTTAGTATTTATCGTCATGATAGTCAAAATCTATTGGGTGCAATTTTTATATTTTAAGAGTAAAACTATATTCCACGTTAGTAGCTCTCCAGTAAATATTTTAAGTTATGAAATTAAAGCATGATGCATTTATTTTTAAAAGGATATAATTAAGAAAATACAACCCTGTAATCCTACTTATTACAATGCTATTTAACATGAAGATTAAAACTCCAAGAATTCTGTGTATGTTTAGCTGCTTACTGACCAAACAACCTTAACGTCCTTCTCAGTTTTACTAAATTTTATACTAGCTTCTACTGGAGTACAAGCACCTGACCTCCCTTTTCTTAGAGCATTTTTCTTTCTCTGTCTCTTTGAAACGTAAATCTTCTCCCAAGCTCTCTTGCCAGTTTTGTTTTTCTCAAAGACCTGGGGGCCACACCTTTGAAATATAATCAATGGAGACTAATATGTAAATATCCACACAAGTGGATGACTCTGGAGATCTAGGTACGGTTGGAGCTCAAGGTCCTTTGGTCTCAACAGCTTCAAAATGTTATTTACCTTGGTAACTTGTTCAAGGAGATTGACCACAGAACAGACTTTCAGAATTTTTCAGAATTTATTTTTCTTTTACTGCTCAAAATTATATCCTTTATACGTTACATAGCATGAAAAT